>JAUJYP020000698.1:0-338026 GCA_030674075.2 Linum usitatissimum
CTACATGATTCTAATGTGCAAGGTGAAAGTGGAAGTACACCATACTAAGGTGCAAAGTACAAGGAGGTGAGAGAGCACTATACCAAGTTACATTATGCATAGTGGAATTGCACAATGCCAAGGCACACAATGCTTATTGCATGGTCGAACTACAAAATATAAAGGTGCAATGTGCATAGTGGAAATTCACTATACAAGAATCCATTGCCAGATTGTGCATGGTGGAAGTGCATCATACAGGTCAAATTCGCATAATGCATGATGAAAGTGCACCATACCATAGGGCACGATGCATTGTGAATGGTGGAACTACATGATTCTAATGTTAGGTGCATAGTGGAAGTACACCATACTAAGTGCAAAGTACAAGGAGGTGAGAGAGCAACTATACGAGTTACATTATGCATAGTGGAATTGCACAATACCAAGGCACACAATGCTTATTGCATGGTCGACCTACAAAATATAAATGTGCACCGTGCATAGTGGAAATTCACTATACGAAGTCGGTTGCCCATTGTGCATGGTGGAAATGCATCATACTACGGTCAAATTCGCATAATGCATGATGAAAGTGCACCATACCATAGGGCACGGTGCATTGTGAATGGTGGAACTACATGATTCTAATGTCAAGGTGCATAGTGGAAGTACACCATACTAAGGTGCAAAGTACAAGGAGGTGAGAGAGCACTATACCAAGTTACATTATGCATAGTGGAATTCCAAAACACCAAGGCACAATGCTATTGCATAGTCATTTACAAAATATAAATGTGCACATGCATAGTTGATATTCACTATACAAAAGTCCAACGCCCATTGTGCATGGTGGAAATGCATCATAAGTCAAATTCGCATAATGCATGATGAAAGTGCACACCATAGGGCACGGTGCATTGTGAATGGTTGAACTACATGATTCTAATGTGCAAGGTGAATATGGAAGTACACCATACTAAGGTGCTAAGTACAAGGAAGCAGCATACCAAGTTACATTATGCATAGTGGAATTGCCTAGATCAAGGCACACAATGCTTATTGCATGGTCGAACTACAAAATATAAAGGTGCACGTGTGCATAGTGGAAATACACAGGCCCATACATCTATTGTACATGGTGGAAGTGCATCATACTAGGGTCAAATTCGCATAATGCATGATGAAAGTGCACCACCATAGGGCATGCATTGTGAATGGTTGAACTACATGATTCTAATGTGTATGGTGCATAGTGGAAGTACACCATACTAAGGTGCAAAGTACAAGGAGGTGAGAGAGCACTATACCAGTTTACATTATGCATAGTGGAATTGCACTATACCAAGGCACACAATGCTTATTGCATGGTCGAACTAAAAAATATAAAGGTGCATTGTGCATAGTGGAAATTCACTATACACAAGGTCCAGCTATTGTACATGGTGGAAGTGCATCCACTACGGTCAAATTCGCATAATGCATGATGAAAGTGCACCTTACCATAGGGACGGTGCATTGTGAATGGTGGAACTACATGATTCTAATGTGCAAGGTGCATAGTGGAAGTACACCATACTAAGGTGCAAAGTACAAGGAGGTGAGAGAGCACTATACCAAGTTACATTATGCATAGTGGAATTCCACAATACCAAGGCACACAATGCTTATTGCATGGTCGACCTACAAAATATAAATGTGCATGCATAGTTTATTCACTATACAAAGGTCACTGCCCATTGTGCATGGTGGAAATGCATCATACCGAGTCAAATTCGCATAATGCATGATGAAAGTGCACCTTACCATAGGGCACGGTATTGTGAATGGTTGAACTACATGATTCTAATGTGCAAGGTGCATAGTGGAAGTACACCATACTAAGGTGCAAAGTACAAGGAGGTGAGAGCACTATACCATCTTACATTATGCATAGTGGAATTGCAGAATCAAGGCACACAATGCTTATTGCATGGTCGAACTACAAAATATAAAGGTGCACCATGCATAGTGGAAATTCACTACACGGGTCCAGCATCTATTGTACATGGTGGAAGTGCATCATACTAGGGTCAAATTCGCATAATGCATAATGAAAGTGCACCTTACCATAGGGCATATGCATTGTGAATGGTTGGAACTACATGATTCTAATGTGCAAGGTGCATAGTGGAAGTACACCATACTAAGGTGCAAAGTACAAGGAGGTGAGAGAGCATATACCAAGTTACATTATGCATAGTGGAATTCCATAATACCAAGGCACACAATGCTTATTGCATGGTCGACCTACAAAATATAAATGCGTGCCTGTGCATAGTTGAAATTCACTATACACGGGTCCTGCATTGTGCAGTGGAAGTGCATCATACTAGGGTCAAATTCGCATAATGCATGATGAAAGTGCACCATACCATAGGGCACGGTGCATTGTGAATGGTTGAACTACATGATTCTAATGTGCAAGGTGCATAGTGGAAGTACACCATACTAAGGTGCAAAGTACAAGGAGGTGAGAGAGCACTATACCAAGTTACATTATGCATAGTGGAATTCCAAAATCCCAGGCACACAATGCTTATTGCATGGTCGACCTACAAAATATAAAGTGCAGCGTGCATAGTGGAAATTCACTATACAAAGGTCCACCCATTGTGCATGGTGGAAATGCATCATACTAGGTCAAATTCGCATAATGCATGATGAAAGTGCACCATACAGATAGTACATTGTGAATGGTGGAACTACATGATTCTAATGTACAAGGTGCATAGTGGAAGTACACCATACTAAGGTGCAAAGTACAAGGACTACCAGTGCATTATGCATTAGTGGAATTGCACTAGATCAAAGCACACAATGCTTATTGCATGGTCGAACTACAAAATATAAAGGTGGTACATAGTGGAAATTCACTATACACGGGTCCAGCATAATGTACATGGTGGAAGTGCATCATACTAGGGTCAAATTCGCATAATGCATGATGAAAGTGCACCTACCATAGGGCACGATGCATTGTGAATGGTGGAACTACATGATTCTAATGTGCAAGGTGCATAGTGGAAGTACACCATACTAAGGTGCAAAGTACAAGGAGGTGAGAACACTATACCAAGTTACATTATGCATAGTGGAATTCCACAATACCAAGGCACACAATGCTTATTGCATGGTCGACCTACAAAATATAAAGGTGCACGTGCATAGTTGAAATTCACTATACAAGGTCCACGCATTGTGCATGGTGGAATGCATCATACTAGGGTCAAATTCGCATAATGCATGAGATGAAAGTGCACCATACCATGGGCACGGTGCATTGTGAATGGTGGAACTACATGATTCTAATGTGCAAGGTGCATAGTGGAAGTACACCATACTAAGGTGCAAAGTACAAGGAGTGAGAGAGCACTATACCAAGTTACATTATGCATAGTGGAATTGCAAATACCAAGACACACTTATGCATGGTATGCATATAATCGAGTACAAAATATAAATGCATGCCTTGTGCACATGATTGATATTCACTATGCAAAGATGTTTGCCCATTGTAGATAGGTGGAATTACATGATGCTAATATGCAAGGTCCATAGTGGAAGTACACCATACTAAGGTGCGAAGTACAAGGAGGTGAGAGAGCATACCAAGTTACATTATGCGCTAGTGGAATTCCACGATACTAAGGCACACGATGCTTATTGCATGGTTGACCTACAAAAATATAAATGTGCAGCATGCATAGTTGATATTCACTATATAATCCATTTTGCCTATTGTGCATGGTGGAAATGCATCATACCGGGGTCAAATTCGCATAATGCATGATGAAAGTGCGGCTTATACCTACAGGGCACGATGCATTGTGAATGGTGGAACTACATGATTCTAATGTGCAAGGTGCATAGTGGAAGTACACCCATACTATGGTGCAAAGTACAAGAAGAGCACTATACCAAGTTACATTATGCATAGTGGAATTACACAATACCATGGCATACAATGCTTATTGCATGGTCGACCTACAAAAATATAAATGTGCACTATGCATAGTTGAAATGCACTATACAAGGTCCAGCATCTACATTGTGCATGGTGGTAATGCATCATACTAGGGGTGAAATTCGCATAATGCATGATGAAAGTGCACCATACCATAGGGCACGGTGCATTGTGAATGGTGGAACTACTTGATTCTAATGTGCAAGGTCCATAGTGGAAATACACAATACTAAGGTGCAAAGTACAAGGAAGGGAGCAAATACCAAGTTACATTATGCTTAGTGGAATTGAACTAGATTAAGGCGAACGATACTTAGTGCATGGTCGAACTACAAAATATAAAGGTGGACTGTGCATAGTGGAAATTCAATATACACGAGGTCAACACTTGTCAACAGTATACATGGTGGAAGTGCATCATGCGGGTTCGAATTCGCACAATGCATGATGAAAGTGCACACTTACCATAGGGCGCGATGCATTGTGAATGGTTGAACTACATGATTCTAATGTGCAGGGTGCAAAGTGGAAGTACACCATATTAAGGTGCAAAGTACGAGGAGGTGAGAGAACACTATCTCAGGGTTACATTATGCATAGTGGAATTCCACGATACCAAGACACATAATGTAATATGATCGACCTACAAAATATAAATGTGCCCAGCATGCATAGTTGATATTCACTATACGAGTGTTGCCATTGTGCATGGTGAAATGCATCATACTAGGGTCGAATTCGCATAATCCACTGATGAAAGTGCACCATACCATAGCGCGCGGTGCATTGTGAATGGTGGAACTACTTGATTCTAATGGACAAGGTGAATAGTAGAAGTCACCATCTGGGGTGCAAAGTACAGCAAGAGCACTATAGGAGTTACATGCCAAGTGGAATTGAACTAGATTAAGGCAGACAATGCTTATTGCATGGTCGAACTACAAAATATAAAGGTGGGTTGTGCATAGTGGAAATTCAATATACACGGGTCCAGCATACATTGTACATAGTGGAAGTGCATCATGCTAGTCAAATTCGCATAATGCATGATGAAAGTGCACCTTACCATAGGGCACGGTGCATTGTGAATGGTTGAACTACATGATTCTAATGTGCAAGGTGCATAGTGGAAGTACACCATACTAAGGTGCAAAGTACAAGGAGGTGAGAGAGCACTATACGGTTACATTATGCATAGTGGAATTCCACTATACCAAGGCACACAATGCTTATTGCATGGTCGACCTACAAAATATAAATGTGCACGTGCATAGTTGATATTCACTATACAAAGTCCACTTGCCCATTGTGCATGGTGGAAGTGCATCATACTAGGGTCAAATTCGCATAATGCATGATGAAAGTGCACATACCATAGGGCACGGTGCATTGTGAATGGTGGAACTACATGATTCTAATGTGCAAGGTGCATAGTGGAAGTACACCATACTAAGGTGCAAAGTACAAGGAGGTGAGAGAGCACTATACCAAGTTACATTATGCATAGTGGAATTCCAAAATACGAACCCAACGATGCTTATTGCATGGTCGACACAAAATATAAATGTGACATGGTTGATATTCACTATACAAAGATCCGCTACCCATTGTGAATGGTGGAATTACATGATTCTAATATGCAAGGTCCATGCTGGAAGTACACCATACTAAGGTGCAAAGTACAAGGAGGTGAGAGACCTTGTAAAGTTACATTATGCATAGTGGAATTCACAATACCAATGCACACAATGCTTATTGCATGGTCGACCTACGAAAAATACAAATGTGCACCGTGCATAGTTGATATTCACTATCCAAAGATCGCGCCCATTGTGCATGGTGGAAATGCATCATACCGAAGTCAAATTCGCATAATACATGATGAAAGTGCGGCGTACCCTAGGAGGCACGATGCATTACTGAATGGTGGAACTACATGATTCTAATGTGCAAGGTGCATAATTAATTACCATACAAAGGTGCAAAGTACAAGGATGTGAGAGAGCACTATACCAAGTTACATTACGCATAGTGGAATTCCACAATACCAAGGGGAACACAATGCTTATTGCATGGTCGACCTACAAAATATAAATGTGCACGGTAAATAGTTGATATTCACTATACAAAGGTCCGCTGCCCATTGTGCATGGTGGAAATGCATCATACCGTGGTCAAATTCGCATAATGCATAATGAAAGTCACAGATACCGTAATGGGACGGGTGCATTGTTAATGGTTAAACTACATGATTCTAATGTGCAAGGTGCATAGTGGAAGTACACCATACTAAGGTTCAAAGTACAAGGAGGTGAGAGAGCACTATACCGAGTTACATTATGCATATTGGAATTCCACAATACCAAGGCATACAATGCTTATTGCATGGTCGAACTACAAAATATAAAGGTGCACTGTGCATAGTGGAAATTCACTATACAGAGGTCCACTGTCTATTGTACAGGGTGAAAGTGCATGATACTAGGGTTAAATTCTCATAATGCATGATGAAAGTGCACCTTACCATAGGGCACGGTCCATTGTGATTGGTGGAACTACATGTACCCTAATGTGAAAGGTGCATACTGGAAGTACACCATACTAAGGTGCAAAGTACAAGGAGGTGAGAGAAAACACTTATACCAAGTTACATTATGCATAGTGGAATTCCACAACACCAAGGCACACAATGCTTATTGCATGGTCGACCTACAAAATATAAATGTGCATTTGTACATAGTTGATATTCACTATACAAAGGTTCACTTCCATTACATGGTGGAAGTGCATCATCCGAGGTCAAATTCGCATAATGCATGATGAAAGTGCACCTTACCATAGGGCACGGTGCATTGTGAATGGTTGAACATCTAATGTGCAAGGTCAACGAAGTACACCATTATGCAAAGTACAAGTAGAGAGTATTGAAGGATTACATGGAATTGCTAGATCGAAGGAACACAAATGGAATTGCATGGAATCAAAATATAAATATAATCATCAGCGAATGGAAATTACTATACATGGAATCATCTGCATTGGAATCATCATACAAGGGAAATTCGAATGGAATCATGATGAAATGCACCATAGATAGGGCATGCATTGTGAATGGTGGAATGGATACATGATAATGTGAATGCAAGTGGAAGTACACCATACTAAGGTGCAAAGTACAAGGAGGTGAGAGAGCCATACCAAGTTACATTATGCATAGTGGAATTGCATAACCAAGAACACAATGCTTATTGCATGGTCAAACTACAAAATATAAAGGAATTGCATTGTGGAAATTCACTATACAACTACAATCATCTGTGTATATGGTGGAAGAAGTGCATCATACGGTCAAATTCGCATAATGCATATTGAAAGTGCACCTTACCATAGGGGACGGTGCATTGTGTGGTTAACTACATTCTAATGTGCAAGGTGCATAGTGGAAGTACACCATACTAAGGTGCAAAGTACAAGGAGGTGAGAGAGCACTATACCAAGTTACATTATGCATAGTATTCCACAATCCAAGGCACACAACTTATTGCATGGTCGACCTACAAAATATAAGGTGCATCATGCATAGTGGAATTCACTATACAAAGGTCCATTAGCATGGTGCAGGTGTATCATGAGTTAAATTCGCATAATTCATGATGAAAGTGCACCTTACCATAGGGACGGTGTGAATGGTTGAACTACATGATTCTAATGTGCAGGTTTGGAAGTACATAAAGGTGCAAAGTACAAGGAGACACTATACCAAGTTACATTATGCATAGTGGAATTGCACTAGATCAAGGCACACAATGCTTATTGCATGGTCGAACTACAAAATATAAAGGTGCCTTGTACATAGTGGATTCACTATACACAGGTCCATCCATTGTAAATGGTGGAAGTGCATCATACTAGGATCAATTCGCATAATGCATAATGAAAGTGCACCTTACCATAGGGCAACACCATTGTGAATGGTTGGACTACATGATTCTAATGTGTAAGGTGCAAAGTGGAAATACACCATACTAGGTGCAAGTACTAGGAGGTGAGCGCACTATACCAAGTTACATTAAGCATAGTGGAATTCCACAATACCAACGCACACAATACTTATTGCATGGTCGACATTTTACAAAAAGTATAAATGCGCAACGTGCATAGTTGAAATTCACAATACACGGGTCAGCTTGTCTATTGCACGGGGTGGAAGTGCATCATACTAGGGTCAAATTTGCATAATGCATGATGAATGTGCACCATACTATAGGGCACGGTGCATTTTGAATGGTTGAACTTACATTATTCTAATGTGAATGGTGCGTAGTGGAAGTACACCATATTAAGGTGCGAAGTACAAGGAGGTGAGAGAGCACTATACCAAGTTACATTATGTATAGTGGAATTCCAAAATACCATGGCACACAATACTTGTTGCATGGTCAACCTAAAAATATAAATGTGCCGTGTATAGTTGATATTCACTATACAAAGGTCCACTGCCCATTGTGCATGTTGGAAATGCATCATGCCAAGGTCAAATTCGCATAATGCATGATGAAAGTGCACCATACCATAGGGAACGGTGCATTGGGTCAATGGTGGACTAGTTGATTCTCATGTACAAGGTCCATAGTGGAAGTACACCATACTAAGGTGCAAGAACAAGTAGGGAGAGAGCACTATACCAAGTTGCATTATGCATAGTGAAATTGCACTAGATCAAGGCAAACAATGCTTATTGCATGGTCGAACTACAAAATATAAAGGTGCATTGTGCATAATGGAAATTCACTATACACGGGTCCATACATGTCTATTGTACATGGTGGAAGTGCATCATACTAAGGTCAAATTCGCATAATGCATGATGAAATTGCACCTTACCATAGGGCACGATGCATTGTGAATGGTTGAACTACATGATTCTAATGTGCAAGGTGCAAAGTGGAAGTACACCATATTAAGGTGCAAAGTACAAGGAGGTGAGAGAACACTATACAAAGTTACATTATGCATAGTGGAATTCCACAATACCAAGGAACATAATGCTTATTGCATGGTCGACCTACAAAATATAAATGTGCACTGTGCATAGTTGATATTCAATATACAAAGGTCCGCTGCCCATTATGCATGGTGGAAATGCATCATACCAGGGTCAAATTAGCATAATCGATGATGAAAGTTCACCATACCATAGGGCACGGTGCATTGCGAATGGTGGAACTACATCTATGATTCTAATGTACAAGGTGCATAGTGGAAGTACACCATACTAAGGTGCGAAAGTACAAGGGAGGGGAGGAAACAGCATACCAAGTTACATTATGCGTAGTGGAATTCCACTGATACTAAGGCACACAATGCTTATTGCATGGTTGACCTACAAAATATAAATGTGCAGCGTACATAGTTGATATTCACTATACAAAGATCCGGTACCCATTGTTCATGGTGGAAATGCATCATACCAGGGTCAAATTCGCATAATGCATGATGGGAATTGCAGCGTACCCTAGGGCACGATGCATTGTGAATGGTGGAACTACATGATTGTGTACAAGGTGCGTAGTGGAAGTACACCATACTATGGTGCAAAGTACAAAGGAGGTGAGAGAGCACTATACCGAGTTACATTATGCATAGTGGAATTACACAATACCATGGCATACAATGCTTATTGCATGGTCGACCTACAAAATACAAATATGCAGTATGCGTAGTTGATATTCAGGTATACAAGGTACGCATGCCCATTGTGCATGGTGGAAATGCATCATACTAGGGTGAAATTCGCATAATCCATGATGAAAGTGCACCATACCATAGCGCACGGTGCATTGTGAATGGTGGAACTACTTGATTCTAATGTACAAGGTGAATAGTAGCAGTGCCTGTCCTAAAGTTACAAAGGCGTACAACAGAACACTATACCGGAGTTACATTATTCTTAGTGGAATTGAACTAGATTGAAGGCGGACAATGCTTATTGCATGGTCGAACTACAAAATATAAAGGTGGACCATGCATAGTGGAAATTCAATATACACAGGTCACTGTCTATTGTACATGGTGGAAGTGCATCATGCGCAGGGTCGAATTCCCATAGTCCATGATGAAAGTGCACCACCAGAAGGCACGATGCATTGTGAATGTTGAACTACGTGATTCTAATGTGCAAGGTGCAAAGTGGAAGTACACCATATTAAGGTGCAAAGTACAAGGAGGTGAGAGAACACTATGCAATTACATTATGCATAATTGGAATTCCACAATACCAAGGCACGTAATCCTTTATTGCATAATTCGACCTTCAAAATATAAATGTACAGCATGCGTAGTATATATTCACTATCTGATCACATTGCCCATTGTGCATGGTGAAATGCATCATACTAGGGTCAAATTCGCATAATGCATGATGAAAGTGCACCATACCATAGGGCACGGTGCATTGTGAATGGTGGAACTGATTCTAATGTGCAAGGTGCATAGTGGAAGTACACCATACTAAGGTGCAAAGTACAAGGAGGTGAGAGAGCACTATACCAAGTTACATTTTGCATAGTGGAATTGAAAAATACCAAGGCACACAATGCTTATTGCAAGGTCGACCTACAAAATATAAATGTGCACATGCATAGTTGATATTCACTATACAAAGATCGCACATTTGTGAATGGTGGAATTACATGATTCTAATACAAGGTGCATAGTGGAAGTACACCATACTAAGGTGCAAAGTACAAGGAGGTGAGAGAGCACTATACCAAGTTACATTATGCATAGTGGAATTCCACAATACCAAGGCACACAATGCTTATTGCATGGTCGACCTACAAAATATAAAGTGCACGTCATATTGAAATTCACTATACAAATCCAGCCCATTGTTCATGGTGGAAGTGCATCATACAGGTCAAATTCGCATAATGCATGATGAAAGTGCACCATACCATAGGGCACGATGCATTGTGAATGGTGGAACTACATGATTCTAATGTGCAAGGTGCATAGTGGAAGTACACCATACTAAGGTGCAAAGTACAAGGGTGAGAGAGCTATACCCAAGTTACATTATGCATAGTGGAATTACACAATACCAAGGCATACAATGCTTATTGCATGGTCGACCTACAAAATATAAATGTGCACTATGCATAGTTGAAATTCACTATACAAAGGTCCGTACCCATTGTGCATGGTGGAAATCATACTACGGTCAAATTCGCATAATGCATGATGAAAGTGCACCATACCATAGGGCACGGTGCATTGTGAATGGTGGAACTACATGATTCTAATGTGCAAGGTGCATAGTGGAAGTACACCATACTAAGGTGCAAAGTACAACGAAGAACCTTGTACAGTTACATTATGCGTAGTGGAATTGAACTAGATTAAGGCGGACAATGCTTATTGCATGGTCGAACTACAAAATATAAAGGTGGACCGTGCATAGTGGAAATTCAATATACACGAGTCAGCATGCATTGTATACATGGTGGAAGTGCATCATACGCAAGGGTCAAATTTGCATAATGCATGATGGTACACCATAGGGCACGATGCATTGTGAATGGTTTGAACTACGTGATTAATGTACGAGAGTGCAAAGTGGAAGTACACCATACTAAGGTACAAAGTACGAGAGAGAGCACTATACCGTTACGTGTAAAATTGGAATTACCCTTTAGATCCAGCGGACAAAATGCTTATTGCATGGTCGGGCTACAAAATATAAAGGTGGTATGCATGAGTAGATAGTCATTATACACGGAAGTCAGCATGTGCATTGTACATGGTGGAAGTGCATCATGCTAAGGTCAAATTCGCATAATCCATGATGAAATTGCACCTTACCATAGAACACGATGCATTGTGAATAGTTGAACTACATGATTCTAATGTGCAAGGTGCAGAAGTAGGTACACCTTGTGGGTGTAGAGAGTAGGGAGGTGAGAGAACATAAAGTTACATTATGCATAGTGGAATTGAAAATACCGGAGCCACCTTGATACTTGTGCATGGTCGACCTACAAAATATAAATGTGCAACGTACATAGTTGATATTCACTATACAAAGGTAAGCTGCCATTGTGAATGGTGGAATTACATGATTATGTACGAGGTGCAAAGTGGAAGTACACCATACTAAGGTGCAAAGTACAAGGAGGGAGAGAGCAACTATACCAAGTTACATTATGCATAGTGGAATTCCACAATACTAAGAGCACACGATGCTTATTGCATGGTTGACCTACAAAATATAAATGTGCCTTTTATGCATAGTTGATATTCACTATACGAATGCCCATTGTTCATAGTGGAAATGCATCATACCGGGGCAAATTCGCATAATGCATGATGAAAGTGCGGCATACCCTAGGGCACGATGCATTGTGAATGGTGGAACTACATGATTCTAATGTGCAAGGTGCATAGTGGAAGTACACCATACTAAGGTGCAAAGTACAAGGAGGTGAGAGAGCACTATACCAAGTTACATTATGCATAGTGGAATTACAATACCAAGGCACACAATGCTTATTGCATGGTCGACCTACAAAATATAAATGTGCCTTGTGCATAGTTGAAATTCACTATACAAGGTCCGCCCATTGTGCATGGTGGAAATGCATCATACTAGGGTCAAATTCGCATAATGCATGATGAAAGTGCACCATACCATAGGGCACGGTGCATTGTGAATGGTGGAACTACATGATTCTAATGTGCAAGGTGCATAGTGGAAGTACACCATACTAAGGTGCAAAGTACAAGGAGAGGAACTATACCAAGTTACATTATGCATAGTGGAATTGCACTAGACCAAGGCACACAATGCTTATTGCATGGTCGAACTACAAAATATAAAGGTGCACGTGCATAGTGGAAATTCACTATACACGGGTCCATCCTATTGTACATGGTGGAAGTGCATCATACTAGGGTCAAATTCGCATAATGCATGATGAAAGTGCACCTTACCATAGGGGATGCATTGTGAATGGTTGAACTACATGATTCTAATGTGCAAGGTGCATAGTGGAAGTACACAATACTAAGGTGCAAAGTAGAAGGTGGTGAGAGAGCTCTATACCAAGTTATATTATGCACAGTGGAATTCCACAATACCAAGGCACATAATGCTTATTGCATGGTCGACCTACAAAATATAAATGTGCATTGTGCATAGTTGAAATTCACTATACAAGGTCCATTGCCCATTGTGCATGGTGGAAATGCATCATACTAGGGTCAAATTCGCATAATGCATGATGAAAGTGCACCATACCATAGGGCACGGTGCATTGTGAATGGTGGAACTACATGATTCTAATGTGCAAGGTGCATAGTGGAAGTACACCATCCTAAGGTGCATAGTACAAGGAGGTGAGAAACCTTGTAAGTTACATTATGCATAGTGGAATTCGAAAATACCAAGACACACAATGCTTATTGCATGGTCGACCTACAAAATATAAATGTACCTTTGTACATAGTTGGTATTCACTACTACAATTAGTACCCATTGTGAATGGTGGAATTACATGATTCTAATATGCAAGGTCCATAGTGGAAGTACATCATACTAAGGTGCAAAGTATAAAGGAGGTGAGAGAGCCTTTATACCAAGTTACATTATGCATGGTGGAATTCCACAATACTAAGGCACACAATGCTTATTGCATGGTTGACCTACAAAATATAAACGTGCACCGTGCATAGTTGATATATTCACTATACAAAGGTCCGCTACCCATTGTGCATGGTGGAAATCCATCATACCACAGAAAGTCAAATTCGAATAATCCATGTTGAAAGTGCACCATACCAATGGGAACGGTGCATTGTGAATGGTGGAACTACTTGATTCTTACGTACAAGTTGCATAGTGGAAGTACACCATACAAAGGTGCAAAGTACAAGGAGGTGAGAGTGCACTATACCAAGTTACATTATGCATAGTGGAATTCCACAATACCAAGGCATACAATGCTTATTGCATGGCTGACTTACAAAATATAAATGTGAACTCGAAAGTGCATAGTTGATATTCACTATACAAAGGTCCATATTACCTATCAAGAGCATGGTGGAAATGCATCATACCAGGGACAAATTCGAATAATCCATGTTGAAAATGCACCATACCATGGGGAACGGTGCATTGTGAATGGTGGAACTACTTGCTTCTTATGTACAAGGTGCATAGTGGAAGTACACCATACAAAAGGTGCAAAGTACAAAGGGAGTGAGAGAGTACCATACCAAGTTACATTATGCATAGTGGAATTCCACAATACCAAGGCATACAATGGTTATTGCATGGTCGACCTACAAAATATAAAGGTGCAATCGCGGTATAGTCGAAATTCACTATACAGGTCCACCTGGCTCATTGTACATGGTGGAAATGCATCATACTACGGTGATGCATAATCCAAGATGAAAGTTCACCATACCATGGCCCTTACTGATTGCATTGTGAATAATTAGAACTACTTGATTCTATTGTCACAGTGCATAGTGAAATACACCATCCTAAGGTGCATAGTACAAGGAGGTGAGAGAGCACTATACCAAGTTACATTATGCATAGTGCAATTCGACAATACCAAGACACCTGATACTTGTTCGTACAAACCTATGAAAATATAAATGTGCACGTACATAGTTGATATTCACTATACAAAGATCCGCTGCCCATTGTGAATGGTGGAACTACATGATTCTAATATGCAAGGTCCATAGTGGAAGTACACCATACTAAGGTGCAAAGTACAAGGAGGTGAGAGAGCACTATACCAAGTTACATTATGCATAGTGGAATTCCCACGATATTAAGACACTTGTGATGCTTATTGCATGGTCGACCTACAAAATATAAAGGTGCACTTGTGCATAGTGGATATTCACTATACAAGATCTTGCCCATTGTGCATGGTGGAAATGCATCATACCGGTCAAATTCGCATAATGCATGATGAAAGTGCACCATACCATAGGGCACGATGCATTGTGAATGGTGGAACTACATGATTCTAATGTGCAAGGTGCATAGTGGAAGTACACCATACTAAGGTGCAAAGTACAAGGAGGTGAGAACCTATACCAAGTTACATTATGCATAGTGGAATTCCACAATACCAAGGCACACAATGCTTATTGCATGGTCGACCTACAAAATATAAATGTGCACTATGCATAGTTGATATTCACTATACAAAGTGGCATGCATTGTGCATGGTGGAAATGCATCATACTAGGGTCAAATTCGCATAATGCATGATGAAAGTGCACCATACCATAGGGCACGGTGCATTGTGAATGGTGGAACTACATGATTCTAATGTGCAAGGTGCATAGTGGAAGTACACCATACTAAGGTGCAAAGTACATGAGAGCACTATACCAAGTTACATTATGCATAGTGGAATTCCACTAGATCAGGCACACAATGCTTATTGCATGGTCGAACTACAAAATATAAAGGTGCACTATGCATAGTGGAAATTCACTATACACGGGTCCACTTGCCTATTGTACATGGTGGAAGTGCATCATACTAGGGTCAAATTCGCATAATGCATGATGAAAGTGCACCTTACCATAGGGCACGTGCATTGTGAATGGTGGAACTACATGATTCTAATGTGCAAGGTGCATAGTGGAAGTACACCATACTAAGGTGCAAAGTACAAGGAGGTGAGAGAGCACTATACCAAGTTACATTATGCATAGTGGAATTCCACAATACCAAGGCACACAATGCTTATTGCATGGTCGAACTACAAAATATAAATGTGCACTTGTGCATAGTTGATTCACTATACAAAGATGTTGCCCATTGTGCATGGTGGAAATGCATCATACCAGGTCAAATTCGCATAATGCATGATGAAAGTGCACCATACCATAGGGCACGGTGCATTGTGAATGGTGGAACTACATGATTCTAATGTGCAAGGTGCATAGTGGAAGTACACCATACTAAGGTGCAAAGTACAAGGAGGTGAGAGAGCATGAAGTTACATTATGCATAGTGGAATTCCACAATACCAAGGCACACAATGCTTATTGCATGGTCGACCTACAAAATATAAAGGTGCACTGTGCATAGTTGAAATTCACTATACAAAGGTCGCTACCCATTGTGCATGGTGAAATGCATCATACTAGGGTCAAATTCGCATAATGCATGATGAAAGTGCACCATACCATAGGGCACGGTGCATTGTGAATGGTTGAACTACATGATTCTAATGTGCAAGGTGCATAGTGGAAGTACACCATACTAAGGTGCAAAGTACAAGAGGAGAGCACTATACCAAGTTACATTATGCATAGTGGAATTGCACTAGACCAAGGCACACAATGCTTATTGCATGGTCGAACTACAAAATATAAAGGTGCATGTGCATAGTGGAAATTCACTATACAGTCCACTGTCTATTGTACATGGTGGAAGTGCATCATACTAGGGTCAAATTCGCATAATGCATGATGAAAGTGCACCTTACCATAGGGCACGGTGCATTGTGAATGGTGGAACTACATGATTCTAATGTGCAAGGTGCATAGTGGAAGTACACCATACTAAGGTGCAAAGTACAAGGAGGTGAGAGAGCACTAGTTACATTATGCATAGTGGAATTCCACAATACCAAGGCACACAATGCTTATTGCATGGTCGACCTACAAAATATAAATGTGCACCGTAGCATAGTTGATATTCACTATACAAGGTCCGCCTTACATTGCATGGTGGAAATGCATCATACCAGGGTCAAATTCGCATAATGCATGATGAAAGTGCACCTTACCATAGGGCACGGTGCATTGTGAATGGTGGAACTACATGATTCTAATGTGCAAGGTGCATAGTGGAAGTACACCATACTAAGGTGCAAAGTACAAGGAGGTGAGAGAGCACTATACCAAGTTACATTATGCATAGTGGAATTCCACAATACCAAGGCACACAATGCTTATTGCATGGTCGACCTACAAAATATAAAGGTGCACACATGCATAGTGGAAATTCACTATACAAAGGTCCAGCACATTGTGCATGGTGGAAGTGCATCATACAGGGTCAAATTCGCATAATGCATGATGAAAGTGCACCATACCATAGGGCACGGTGCATTGTGAATGGTGGAACTACATGATTCTAATGTGCAAGGTGCATAGTGGAAGTACACCATACTAAGGTGCAAAGTACAAGGAGGTGAGAGAGCACTATACCAGTTACATTATGCATAGTGGAATTCCACAATACCGACACAATGCTTATTGCATGGTCGACCTACAAAATATAAATGTGCAGTGTGCATAGTTGAAATTCACTATACAAAGTCCACTTGCCATTGTGCATGGTGGAAATGCATCATACTAGGGTCAAATTCGCATAATCATGATGAAAGTGCACCATACCATAGGGCACGGTGCATTGTGAATGGTGGAACTACGATTCTAATGTGCAAGGTGCATAGTGGAAGTACACCATACTAAGGTGCAAAGTACAAGGAGGTGAGAGAGCACTATACCAAGTTACATTATGCATAGTGGAATTCCACAATACAAGGCACAATGCTTATTGCATGGTCGAACTACAAAATATAAAGGTGCACGTGCATAGTGGAAATTCACTATACAAATCCTTGCCTATTGTACATGGTGGAAGTGCATCATACTAGGGTCAAATTCGCATAATGCATGATGAAAGTGCACCTTACCATAGGGCACGGTGCATTGTGAATGGTGGAACTACATGATTCTAATGTGCAAGGTGCATAGTGGAAGTACACCATACTAAGGTGCAAAGTACAAGGAGGTGAGAGAGCACTATACCAAGTTACATTATGCATAGTGGAATTCCACAATACCAAGGCACACAATGCTTATTGCATGGTCGACCTACAAAATATAAAGGTGCCTTTGCATAGTTGAAATTCACTATACAAAGATCCACGCCTATTGTGCATGGTGGAAGTGCATCATACTAGGTCAAATTCGCATAATGCATGATGAAAGTGCACCTTACCATAGGGCACGGTGCATTGTGAATGGTGGAACTACATGATTCTAATGTGCAAGGTGCATAGTGGAAGTACACCATACTAAGGTGCAAAGTACAAGGAGGTGAGAGAGCACTATACCTTACATTATGCATAGTGGAATTCCACAATACCAAGGCACACAATGCTTATTGCATGGTCGACCTACAAAATATAAATGTGCACTGTGCATAGTTGAAATTCACTATACAAGGTCCGCCCATTGTGCATGGTGGAAGTGCATCATACTAGGGTCAAATTCCCATAATTCATGATGAAAGTTCACCATAACATAAGGCACGGTGCATTGTGAATGGTGGAACTACATTATTTGAATGAGCAAGGTGTATAGTGGAAGTACACCATACTAAGGTGCAAAGTACAAGGAGGAGAGAGCTATACCAAGTTACATTATGCATAGTGGAATTCCACAAATCAAGGCACACAATGCTTATTGCATGGTCGAACTACAAAATATAAAGGTGCAGCTGTAGTGGAAATTCACTATACACGGTCCATGTCTATTGACATGGTGGAAGTGCATCACTAGGGTCAAATTCGCATAATGCATGATGAAAGTGCACCTTACCATAGGGCACGGTGCATTGTGAATGGTGGAACTACATGATTCTAATGTGCATGGTGCATAGTGGAAGTACACCATACTAAGGTGCAAAGTACAAGGAGGTGATAGAGCACTATACCAAGTTACATTATGCATAGTGGAATTCCACAATACCAAGGCACACAATGCTTATTGCATGGTCGACCTACAAAATATAAATGTGCACTGTGCATAGTTGAAATTCACTATACAAAGATCCACGCCGTGCATGGTGGAAATGCATCATACTAGGTCAAATTCGCATAATGCATGATGAAAGTGCACCTTACCAGGGCACGATGCATTGTGAATGGTGGAACTACATGATTCTAATGTGCAAGGTGCATAGTGGAAGTACACCATACTAAGGTGCAAAGTACAAGGAGGTGAGAGAGCACTATACCAAGTTACATTATGCATAGTGGAATTCCACAATACCAAGGCACACAATGCTTATTGCATGGTCGACCTACAAAATATAAATGTGCACTATGCATAGTTGATATTCACTATACAAAGGTCCGCTACCCATTGTGCATGGTGGAAATGCATCATACTAGGGTCAAATTCGCATAATGCATGATGAAAGTGCACCATACCATAGGGCACGGTGCATTGTGAATGGTGGAACTACATGATTCTAATGTGCAGGTGCATAGTGGAAGTACACCATACTAAGGTGCAAAGTACAAGGAGGAGAACTATACCAAGTTACATTATGCATAGTGGAATTCCACAGATCAAGGCACACAATGCTTATTGCATGGTCGAACTACAAAATATAAAGGTGCATGCATAGTGGAAATTCACTATACACGGGTCCATTGTCTTGACATGGTGGAAGTGCATCATACTAGGTCAAATTCGCATAATGCATGATGAAAGTGCACCTACCATAGGGCACGGTGCATTGTGAATGGTTGAACTACATGATTCTAATGTGCAAGGTGCATAGTGGAAGTACACCATACTAAGGTGCAAAGTACAAGGAGGTGAGAGAGCACTATACCAAGTTACATTATGCATAGTGGAATTCCACAATACCAAGGCACACAATGCTTATTGCATGGTCGACCTACAAAATATAAAGGTGCCTTTGTGCATAGTGGAAATTCACTATACAAAGATCCACGCCCATTGTGCATGGTGGAAGTGCATCATACAGGGTCAAATTCGCATAATGCATGATGAAAGTGCACCATACCATAGGGCACGATGCATTGTGAATGGTGGAACTACATGATTCTAATGTGCAAGGTGCATAGTGGAAGTACACCATACTAAGGTGCAAAGTACAAGGAGGTGAGAGAGCACTATACCAAGTTACATTATGCATAGTGGAATTACACAATACCAAGGCACACAATGCTTATTGCATGGTCGACTACAAAATATAAATGTGCACTATGCATAGTTGAAATTCACTATACAAAGGTCATGCCCATTGTGCATGGTGGAAATGCATCATACCAGAGTCAAATTCGCATAATGAATGATGAAAGTGCACCATACCATAGGGCACGGTGCATTGTGAATGGTGGAATTACTTGATTCTAATGTACAAGGTGCATAGTGGAAGTACACCATACTAAGGTGCAAAGTACAAGGAGGTGAGAGCACTATACCAAGTTACATTATGCATAGTGGAATTCCACTAGACCAAGGCACACAATGCTTATTGCATGGTCGAACTACAAAATATAAAGGTGCCCATGCATAGTGGAAATTCACTATACACGAGGTCAACTTGTCTAATGTACATGATGGAAGTGCATCATACTAGAGGTCAAATTCGCATAATGCATGATGAAAGTGCACCTTACCATAGGGCACGATCCATTGTGAATGTATGAACTACATGATTCTAATGTGCAAGGTCCATAGTGGAAATACACAATACTAAGGTACAAAGTACAAGGAGGTGGAGAGAGAGACCACTATACCAAGTTACATTATGCATAGTGGAATTCCACAATATCAAGGCACACAATGCTTATTATAAGGTCGACCTACAAAATATAAATGTGCACGTACATAGTTGATATTCACTAAACAAAAAGATCCATTTATGCCTATCAGGCATGGTGGAAATGCATCATACCGAGTCAAATTCGCATAATGCATGATGAAAGTGCGGCATACCCTAGGGCACGGTGCATTGTGAATGGTGGAACTACATGAGATTCAATGTGCAAGGTGCATAGTGGAAGTACACCATACTAAGGTGCAAAGTACAAGAGGTGATTATACCGACTATACTGTTATTCATAGTGGAACACCCACAATACCAAGGCACACAATGCTTATTGCATTGTCGAACTACAAAATATAATCCGCGCTTTGCATAGTTGATATTCACTATACATGTGTCCACTTTCTATTGTACATGGTGAAGTGCATGATGCTGGGTTAAATTCGCAGCATGCATGGAAAGTGCCCAACATAGGGTACCATCCATTGTGAATGGTGGAACTACATGATTCTAATTTGCAAGGTGCATAGTGGAAGTACACCATACTAAGGTGCAAAGTACAAGGAGGTGAGAGAGCACTATACCAAGTTAGCATTATGCATAGTGGAATTCCACAACACCAAGGCACACAATGCTTATTGCATGGTCGACCTACAAAATATAAATGCTGTATATTCATTACAAAATGCATATGGTGGAAATTCACTATACAGGTCATCGCATAATACATAATGAAAGTGCACTATCTAATGTGAATGGTTGAACCAAGATTCTAATGCAAGGTGACATCATACTAGTGGGCAAATTCGCATAATGCTGATGAAAATGCACCTTACCATAGGGCACGATACATTTTGAATGGTTAAACTACATGATCCTAATGTCAAAGGTGCTTGCAGGAAGTACACCATACTAAGGTGCAAAGTAATGAGGTGAGAGAGCACTATACCAAGTGACATTATGTATAGTGGAATTCCAAAATACCAAGGCACACAATGTGTTGCATGGTCAACCTAAAAAATATAAATGTGCAATCGTGCATAGTTGATATTCAGCTATACAAAGGTCCTCAGCCTATTGTGCATGGTGGAAATGCATCATGCCAAGGTCAAATTCGCATAATGCATAATGAAAGTGCACCATACCATAGGCATGGTGCATTGTCAATGGTTGAACTACATGATTCTAATGTACAAGGTGCATAGTGGAAGTACACCATACTAAGGTAAAAGAACAAGAGGTGAGAGAGCACTTTACCAAGTGACATTATGCATAGTGGAATTCCACAAGATCAAGGCAAATAATGCTTATTGCATGGTCGAACTACAAAATATAAATGTGCATTGTGCATAATGGATATTCACTTATACAAAGTCCACCCATTGTACATGGTCGAAGTGCATCACACTAGGGGGCAAATTCGCATAATCCATGTTGAAAGTGCACCATACCTTTGGGAACGATGCATTGTGAATGGTGGAACTACTTGATTCTTAATGTACAAGGTGCATAGAGGATGTACACCATAAGGGTAAAGTACAAGGAGAGCAAAGACTATACAAAGTTACACTATGCATAGTAGAATTGAACAATACCAAGGAACACAATGCTTAATGATGGTCGAACTATAAAATATAATAGTGCATTGCGCATAGTTCATATTCAATATACAAAGGTCCGCTGCCCATTATGCATGGTGGAAATGCATCATACTGTGGTCAAATTCGTATAATGATGATGAAAGTTCACCTTACCATAGGGCACGGTGCATTGTGAATGGTGGAACTACATGATTCTAATGTACAAGGTGCACAGTGGGGTCCTTCATACTAAAGTGCAAAGTACAAGGAGGTGAGAGACCACTATACCAAGTAACATTATGCATAGTGGAATTGCACAATACAGTACATAATGATTATTGCATGGTCGAACTACAAAATATAAAGGTGCACTATGCATAGTGGAAATTCACTATACACAAGCGCCTCCACTGCCCCATCGTACATGGTGGAAGTGCATCATACTAGGGTCAAATTTTCATAATGTATGATGAAAGTGTACCATATCATAGGGCAATCGTGCATCATGGATGATGGAACTACTTGATTCTAAGGTGCAAGGTTAATTTTGTGGAAGTACACCATACTAAGGTGGAAAGTACTTGAAGGTGAGAGAGCAATATACCAAGTTACTGTATGCATAGTGGAATTCCACAATACCAAGGCACACAATGCTTATTTCATGGTCGACCTATAGGTACATATAAATGTCCACTATGCACATTTGATATTCACTATACAAAGTTCCACTACCCATTGTGCATGGTGGAAATGCATCATACTGGTGGTCAAATTCGCATAATGCATGATGAAAGTGTAGCATACCCTAAGGAACTTTACATTGTGAATGGTGGAATTACTTGATTCTAATGTACAAGTAGCATAATGGAAGTACACCATACTAAAGGGAAAAGTATAAGGAAAGCACTATACCAAGTTACATTATGCATAGTGGAATTGCACTAGATCAAGGCACATAACATAATGCTTATTACATGGTCGAAGTATAAAATATAAGAAAAGTGTGCATAGTGAAAATTCACTATACGCAGTCCACCTTGTCTATTATAGATGGTGGAAGTGCATCATACTAGGAGTCAAATTCGCATAATGCATGATGAAAGTGCACCTTACCACAGGGCATGGTGCACCGTGAGTGGTTGAACTACATGATTCTAATGTACAAGGTGCATAGTGGAAGTACACCATACCAAGGTGCAAAGTACAAGGAGGTGAGAGACCATTATACCATGTTACATTATGCATAGTGGAATTCCACAATACCAAGGCACACAATGCTTATTGCATGGTTGACCTACAAAATATAAATGTGCACAGTGCATAGTTGATCTTCACTATACAATGGTCCACTGCCCATTGTGCATGGTGGAAATGCATCATACCAGTGTCAAATTCGCATAATGCATGATGAAAACGAGCATACCCTAGGGCACGATGTATTGTGAATGGTGGAACTACTTCATTCTAATGTACAAGGTGCATAGTGGAAGTACAACATACTCAAGGTGCAAAGTACAAGGAGAGCACTATACCAGAGTTACATTACGCATAGTGGAATTGCACTAGATCAAGGCACATAACATAATGCTTATTACATGGTCGAACTACAAAATATAAAGGTGCACTGTGCATAGTGGAAATTCACTATACACAAGTCCACTATCTATTGCACATAGTGGAAGTGCATCATACTAGGGTCAAATTTGCATAATGCATGATGAAAGTGTACCATACCATAGGGCATTTTGCATTGTGAATCGCGGAACTACTTGATTCTAATGTGCAAGGTGCATAGTGGAAGTACACCATACTAGAGGTGGAAAGTACAAGGAGGTGAGAGAGCACTATACCGAGTTACATTATGCATAGTGGAATTGCACTAGATCAAGGCACACAATGCTTATTGCATGGTCGAACTAAAAAATATCAAGATGCATTGTGCATAGTGGAAATTAACTATACACGGATCCACCGTCGATTTTACATGGTCGAAGTGCAACACACTATGGGTCAAATTCGCATAATGCATGATGAAAGTGTACCGTACCATAGGGCACGGTGCGTTGTGAATGGTTGAACTACATGATTCTAATGTGCAAGGTGCATAGTAGAAGTACACTATAATAAGGTGCAATGTACAAGGAGGTGAGAGAGCACTATATCAAGTTACATTATGCATAGTGGAATTCCACAATACAAAGGAACATAATGCTTATTGCATGGTCGACCCACAAAAATATAAACGTGCATCGTGTATGGTTGATATTCACTATACAAAGGTCCACTTCCCATTGTGCATGGTGGTAAGTGCATAATACTAGGGTCAAATTCGCATAATGCATGACTAAAGTGCAGCATACCCTAGTGGCACTGAGCATTGCTGAATACTGGAACTACTTCGATTCTAATGTACAAGGTGCATAGTGGAACTACACCCATACTAAGGTGCAAAGTACAAGAAGAGCACTATACCAAGTTACATTATGCATAGTGGAATTGCACTAGATCAAGGTACATAA
The DNA here is from genome assembly GCA_030674075.2 of Linum usitatissimum. Taxonomy (NCBI): domain Eukaryota; kingdom Viridiplantae; phylum Streptophyta; class Magnoliopsida; order Malpighiales; family Linaceae; genus Linum; species Linum usitatissimum. The sequence continues at coordinate 24,727 of JAUJYP020000698.1, forward strand.
GATAATGGTGATTCTATGGTCGAACAACAAAAATATAATGGTGCACTATGCATATTGGAAATTCACTATACACAAGTCCACTATCTATCGTACATGGTGGAAGTGCATCATACTAGTGTCAAATTCGCATAATGCATGATGAAAGTGCAACTATACCATAGGGCATTTTGCATTGTGAATGGTGGAACTCCATGATTCTAATGTGCAAGGTGCATAGTGGAAATACACCATACTAAGGTGCAAAGTACAAAGGAGATGAGAGAGCATTATGCAGTTACATTATGCATAGTGGAATTCCACAATACCAAGGCACACAATACTTATTGAATGGTCGAACTACAAAATATAAATGTGCACTGTATATAGTGGAAATTAACTATCCATTGCTCGTCGATTTTACATGGTGGAAGTGCATCATACTAGGGTCAAATTCGCATAATGCATGATGAAAGTGTACCGTACCATAGGGCATTGTGCATTGTGAATGGCGGAACTATATGATTCTAATGTGCGAGGTATAGTGGAAGTACACCATACTAAGGTGCAAAGTACAAGGAGGTGAGAGAGCACTATATCAAGTTACATTATGCATAGTGGAATTACACTATATCATGGCACACAATGCTTATTGCATGGTCGACCTACAAAATATAAATGTGCATTGTGCATAGTTGATATTAACTATACAAAGGTCCACTTCCCATTGTAGCATGGTGGTAATCGATAATACTAGGGTCAAATTCGCGTAATCCATGATGAAAGTGCAGCATACCCTAGGGCACGGTGCATTGTGAATGGTGGAACTACTTGATTCTAATGTGCAAGGTGCATAGTGGAAGTACACCATACTAAGGTGGAATGTACAACGAAGAGCACTATACCAAGTTACATTATGCATAGTGGAATTGCACTAGATCAAGGTACATAAGATAATGCTTATTGCATGGTCGAACTACAAAAATATAAAGGTGCACTATGCATAGTGGAAATTCACACTATACACAAGTCCACTATCTATTTTACATGGTGGAAGTGCATCACACTAGGTCAAATTCGCATAATGCATGATGAAAGTGTACCATACCATAGGGCATATTGCATTGTGAATGGCGGAACTACATGATTCTAATGTGCAAGGTGCATAGTGGAAATACACAATACTAAGGTGCAAAGTACGAGGAGGTGAGAGAGCACTATACCGAGTTACATTATGCATAGTGGAATTCCACAATGCATCAAGGCACACAATGCTTATTCCATGGTCGACCTAAAAAATATAAATGTGCATTGTGCATAGTTGATATTCACTATACAAAGATCTGGCACTTCTATTTTGCATGGTGGAAATGCATCATACCGAGTCAAATTCGCATAATGCATGATGAAAGTGCGGCATATACTGGGGCACGGTGCATTGTGAATGGTGGAACTACTATGATTCTAATGTGCAAGGTGCATAGTGGAAGTACACCATACTAAGGTGCAAAGTACAGAGGTGAGAGAGCAAGTTACATTATGCATAGTGGAATTACACAAGATCAAGGCACATAACATAATGCTTATTGTATGGTCGAACTACAAATATAAAGTCTGTGTGCATAGTGGATATTCACTATACAAGGTACGCGCCCATTGTGCATGGTGGAAATGCATCATACTGGGGTAAAGTCGCATAATCCATGATGAAAGTGCACCATACCATAGGGCATTGTGCATTGTGAATGATGGAACTACTTGATTCTAATGTACAAGGTGCATAGTGGAAGTACACCATACTAAGGTGGAAAGTACGAGGAGGGAGAGACTATATCAAGTTACGTTGTACGTAGTGGAATTCCACTAGATCGAGGCACGTAATGCTTATTGCATGGTCGAACTAAAAAATATAAAGGTGCATTGTGCATAGTGGAAATTCACTATACATGGGTCATTTTGTCTAATGACATGGTCGAAGTGCGGCCACACTAGGGTCGAATTTTCATAATGCATGATGAAAGTGCACCTTACCATTGCGCGCGGTGCATTGTGAATGGTGGAACTACATGATTACAATGTGCGAGGTGCATAGTGGAAGGACACAATACTAAGGTGCGATGTACGAAAGGTGAGAGAGCACTATACCAGGGTTATATTATGCATAATTAGAGTTTCACAATACGAGAGCAGTAACGTATTGCATGGTCGACACAAAATATAAATTTGCTGTCATGGATTGATATTCAGCATGCAAGATCGGCCTTGTGCATGGTGGAAGTGCGTCATACCAGGGTCAAATTCGCATAATGCATGATGAAAGTGCACCATACCATAGGACGGTGCATTGTGAATGGTGGAACTACATGATTCTAATGTGCAAGGTGCATAGTGGAAGTACACCATACTAAGGTGCAAAGTACAAGGGGTGAAGAGCACTATACCAAGTTACATTATGCATAGTGGAATTGCACTATACCAAGGCACACAATGCTTATTGCATGGTCGAACTACAAAATATAAAGGTGCATTGCATAGTGGAAATTCACTATACAGGTCCATTGTCCATGTGCATGGTGGAAGTGCATCATACTAGGGTCAAATTCGCATAATGCATGATGAAAGTGCACCATACCATAGGGCACGTTGCATTGTGAATGGTGGAACTACATGATTCTAATGTGCAAGGTGCATAGTGGAAGTACACCATACTAAGGTGCAAAGTACAAGGTGAGAGAGCACTATACCAAGTTACATTATGCATAGTGGAATTGCACTATACCAAGGCACGTAACATAATGCTTATTGTATGGTCGAACAAAATATAAAGGTGCACGCTCCATAAGTGGAAATTCACTATACACAGGTCCACTGTCTATTGCACATGGTGGAAGTACATCATGCGGGTCAAATTCGCATAATGCATGATGAAGTGTACCGTACCATAGGGCATTGTGCGTTGTGAATGGTGGAACTACTTGATTCTAATGTGCAAGGTGCATAGTGGAAGTACACCATACTAAGGTGGAAAGTACAAGGAGGGAGAGCACTATACCAAGTTACATTATGCATAGTGGAATTGCAATAGATCAAGGCATATAATGCTTATTGCATGGTCGAACTAAAAAATATAAAGGTCGTTGCGCACTAATTGGAAATTCACTATACACATGTCCACTTGTCTATTTTACATGGTGGAAGTGCGTCATACTAGGGTCAAATTTTCATAATGCATGATGAAAGTGCACCGTACCATAGGGCACGGTGCATTGTGAATTGTTGAACTACATGATTCTAATGTCACGAGGTGCATAGTGGAAGGTACACCATACTAAGGTGCAATGTACGGAGGTGAGAGGACTATACCAAGTTATATTATGCATAGTGGAATTCCACAATACCATGGCACACAATGCTTATTGCATGGTCGACCTACAAAATATAAATGTGTATGCATGGATTGATATTCACTATACAAAGGTACGCGCCCATTGTGCATGGTGGAAATGCATCATTCCGAGCTCAAATTCGCATAATCCATGATGAAAGTGCACCATACCATAGGGCAAGGTGTATTGTGAATGGTGGAACTACTTAATTCTAATGTGCAAGGTGAATATGTGTCGTCACCATCCTAAGGTGCAATGTACAAGAGGAGAACTATATCAAGTTACGGTATCCATAGTGGAATTCCACTAGATCGAGCCCACGCTAATGCTTATTGCATGGTCGAACTACAAAATATAAAGGTGCACTATGCACATCGTGGAAATTCAATATACACGAGGTCAGCGTCTAATGTGCATGGTGGAAGTGCATCATACTAGGGTCAAATTCGCATAATGCATGATGAAAGTGCACCATACCATAGGGCACGGTGCATTGTGAATGGTGGAACTACATGATTCTAATGTGCAAGGTGCATAGTGGAAGTACACCATACTAAGGTGCAAAGTACAAGGAGGTGAGAGAGCACTATACCAAGTTACATTATGCATAGTGGAATTCCACTATACCAAGGCACACAATGCTTATTGCATGGTCGACCTACAAAATATAAATGTGCACTGTGCATAGTTGAAATTCACTATACAAAGGTCCACTACCTATTGTGCATGGTGGAAATGCATCATACTAGGGTCAAATTCGCATAATGCATGATGAAAGTGCACCATACCATAGGGCACGGTGCATTGTGAATGGTGGAACTACATGATTCTAATGTGCAAGGTGCATAGTGGAAGTACACCATACTAAGGTGCAAAGTACAAGGAGGTGAGAGCACTATACCAAGTTACATTATGCATAGTGGAATTGCACTATACCAAGGCACACAATGCTTATTGCATGGTCGAACTACAAAATATAAAGGTGCTTGTGCATAGTGGAAATTCACTATACAAAGGTCCACTCCAATGTGCATGGTGGAAGTGCATCATACTAGGGTCAAATTCGCATAATGCATGATGAAAGTGCACCATACCATAGGGCACGGTGCATTGTGAATGGTGGAACTACATGATTCTAATGTGCAAGGTGCATAGTGGAAGTACACCATACTAAGGTGCAAAGTACAAGGAGGTGAGAGAGCATATAGTTACATTATGCATAGTGGAATTCCACAATACCAAGGCACACAATGCTTATTGCATGGTCGACCTACAAAATATAAATGTGCATAGTTGATATTCACTATACAAAGGTCCGCCGCATTGTGCATGGTGGAAGTGCATCATACAGGGTCAAATTCGCATAATGCATGATGAAAGTGCACCATACCATAGGGCACGGTGCATTGTGAATGGTGGAACTACATGATTCTAATGTGCAAGGTGCATAGTGGAAGTACACCATACTAAGGTGCAAAGTACAAGGAGCACTATACCAAGTTACATTATGCATAGTGGAATTGCACTAGACCAAGGCACACAATGCTTATTGCATGGTCGAACTACAAAATATAAAGTGCACTGTGCATAGTGGAAATTCACTATACAAAGGTCCATCCATTGTGCATGGTGGAAGTGCATCATACTAGGGTCAAATTCGCATAATGCATGATGAAAGTGCACCTTACCATAGGGCACGGTGCATTGTGAATGGTGGAACTACATGATTCTAATGTGCAAGGTGCATAGTGGAAGTACACCATACTAAGGTGCAAAGTACAAGGAGGTGAGAGAGCACTATACCAAGTTACATTATGCATAGTGGAATTCCACTATACCAAGGCACACAATGCTTATTGCATGGTCGACCTACAAAATATAAAGGTGCACGTGCATAGTTGAAATTCACTATACAAAGGTCCACGCCCATTGTGCATGGTGGAAGTGCATCATACAGGTCAAATTCGCATAATGCATGATGAAAGTGCACCATACCATAGGGCACGGTGCATTGTGAATGGTGGAACTACATGATTCTAATGTGCAAGGTGCATAGTGGAAGTACACCATACTAAGGTGCAAAGTACAAGGAGGTGAGCACTATACCAAGTTACATTATGCATAGTGGAATTGCACTATACAAGGCACACAATGCTTATTGCATGGTCGAACTACAAAATATAGGTGCATTGCATAGTGGAAATTCACTATACAAAGGTCCACTGTCTATTGTGCATGGTGGAAGTGCATCATACTAGGGTCAAATTCGCATAATGCATGATGAAAGTGCACCTTACCATAGGGCACGGTGCATTGTGAATGGTGGAACTACATGATTCTAATGTGCAAGGTGCATAGTGGAAGTACACCATACTAAGGTGCAAAGTACAAGGAGGTGAGAGAGCACTATACCAAGTTACATTATGCATAGTGGAATTGCACTATACCAAGGCACACAATGCTTATTGCATGGTCGACCTACAAAATATAAAGGTGCACTTGTGCATAGTGGAAATTCACTATACAAAGGTCCACCGCCCATTGTGCATGGTGGAAATGCATCATACCGGGTCAAATTCGCATAATGCATGATGAAAGTGCACCATACCATAGGGCACGGTGCATTGTGAATGGTGGAACTACATGATTCTAATGTGCAAGGTGCATAGTGGAAGTACACCATACTAAGGTGCAAAGTACAAGGAGGTGAGAGAGCACTATACCAAGTTACATTATGCATAGTGGAATTGCACTATACCAAGGCACACAATGCTTATTGCATGGTCGACTACAAAATATAAAGGTGCACTGTGCATAGTGGAAATTCACTATACAAAGGTCCGCATTGTGCATGGTGGAAGTGCATCATACTAGGGTCAAATTCGCATAATGCATGATGAAAGTGCACCATACCATAGGGCACGGTGCATTGTGAATGGTGGAACTACATGATTCTAATGTGCAAGGTGCATAGTGGAAGTACACCATACTAAGGTGCAAAGTACAAGAGCACTATACCAAGTTACATTATGCATAGTGGAATTGCACTAGACCAAGGCACACAATGCTTATTGCATGGTCGAACTACAAAATATAAAGGTGCACGTGCATAGTGGAAATTCACTATACAAAGGTCCACCATTGTAGCATGGTGGAAGTGCATCATACTAGGGTCAAATTCGCATAATGCATGATGAAAGTGCACCTTACCATAGGGCACGGTGCATTGTGAATGGTGGAACTACATGATTCTAATGTGCAAGGTGCATAGTGGAAGTACACCATACTAAGGTGCAAAGTACAAGGAGGTGAGAGAGCACTATACCAAGTTACATTATGCATAGTGGAATTGCACTATACCAAGGCACACAATGCTTATTGCATGGTCGACCTACAAAATATAAAGGTGCACTTGCATAGTGGAAATTCACTATACAAGGTCCACTGCCCATTGTGCATGGTGGAAATGCATCATACCGGGGTCAAATTCGCATAATGCATGATGAAAGTGCACCATACCATAGGGCACGGTGCATTGTGAATGGTGGAACTACATGATTCTAATGTGCAAGGTGCATAGTGGAAGTACACCATACTAAGGTGCAAAGTACAAGGAGGTGAGAGAGCACTATACCAAGTTACATTATGCATAGTGGAATTGCACTATACCAAGGCACACAATGCTTATTGCATGGTCGACTACAAAATATAAAGGTGCACTATGCATAGTGGAAATTCACTATACAAAGGTCCACGCCCATTGTGCATGGTGGAAATGCATCATACTAGGGTCAAATTCGCATAATGCATGATGAAAGTGCACCATACCATAGGGCACGGTGCATTGTGAATGGTGGAACTACATGATTCTAATGTGCAAGGTGCATAGTGGAAGTACACCATACTAAGGTGCAAAGTACAAGGAGGAGCACTATACCAAGTTACATTATGCATAGTGGAATTGCACTAGACCAAGGCACACAATGCTTATTGCATGGTCGAACTACAAAATATAAAGGTGCACTATGCATAGTGGAAATTCACTCTACAAAGGTCCACTGTCCATTGTGCATGGTGGAAGTGCATCATACTAGGGTCAAATTCGCATAATGCATGATGAAAGTGCACCATACCATAGGGCACGGTGCATTGTGAATGGTGGAACTACATGATTCTAATGTGCAAGGTGCATAGTGGAAGTACACCATACTAAGGTGCAAAGTACAAGGAGGTGAGAGAGCACTATACCAAGTTACATTATGCATAGTGGAATTGCACTATACCAAGGCACACAATGCTTATTGCATGGTCGACCTACAAAATATAAAGGTGCACGTGCATAGTGGAAATTCACTATACAAAGGTCCACCGCCCATTGTGCATGGTGGAAATGCATCATACCAGGTCAAATTCGCATAATGCATGATGAAAGTGCACCATACCATAGGGCACGGTGCATTGTGAATGGTGGAACTACATGATTCTAATGTGCAAGGTGCATAGTGGAAGTACACCATACTAAGGTGCAAAGTACAAGGAGAGAGAGCACTATACCAAGTTACATTATGCATAGTGGAATTGCACCAAGGCACACAATGCTTATTGCATGGTCGAACTACAAAATATAAAGGTGCACTATGCATAGTGGAAATTCACTATACAAAGGTCCACTGCTATTGTGCATGGTGGAAGTGCATCATACTAGGGTCAAATTCGCATAATGCATGATGAAAGTGCACCATACCATAGGGCACGGTGCATTGTGAATGGTGGAACTACATGATTCTAATGTGCAAGGTGCATAGTGGAAGTACACCATACTAAGGTGCAAAGTACAAGGAGGTGAGAGAGCACTATACCAAGTTACATTATGCATAGTGGAATTGCACTATACCAAGGCACACAATGCTTATTGCATGGTCGAACTACAAAATATAAAGGTGCACTGTGCATAGTGGAAATTCACTATACAAAGGTCCACGCCATTGTGCATGGTGGAAGTGCATCATACTAGGGTCAAATTCGCATAATGCATGATGAAAGTGCACCATACCATAGGGCACGGTGCATTGTGAATGGTGGAACTACATGATTCTAATGTGCAAGGTGCATAGTGGAAGTACACCATACTAAGGTGCAAAGTACAAGGAGGTGAGAGAGCACTACCAAGTTACATTATGCATAGTGGAATTGCACTATACCAAGGCACACAATGCTTATTGCATGGTCGAACTACAAAATATAAAGGTGCACTTGTGCATAGTGGAAATTCACTATACAAAGGTCCACGCCATTGTGCATGGTGGAAGTGCATCATACTAGGGTCAAATTCGCATAATGCATGATGAAAGTGCACCATACCATAGGGCACGGTGCATTGTGAATGGTGGAACTACATGATTCTAATGTGCAAGGTGCATAGTGGAAGTACACCATACTAAGGTGCAAAGTACAAGGAGGTGAGAGAGCACTATACCAAGTTACATTATGCATAGTGGAATTGCACTAGACCAAGGCACACAATGCTTATTGCATGGTCGAACTACAAAATATAAAGGTGCACATAGTGGAAATTCACTATACAAAGGTCCACCCATTGTGCATGGTGGAAGTGCATCATACTAGGGTCAAATTCGCATAATGCATGATGAAAGTGCACCATACCATAGGGCACGGTGCATTGTGAATGGTGGAACTACATGATTCTAATGTGCAAGGTGCATAGTGGAAGTACACCATACTAAGGTGCAAAGTACAAGGAGGTGAGAGAGCACTATACCAAGTTACATTATGCATAGTGGAATTGCACTATACCAAGGCACACAATGCTTATTGCATGGTCGAACTACAAAATATAAAGGTGCACTGCATAGTGAAATTCACTATACAAAGGTCCACTATTGTGCATGGTGGAAGTGCATCATACTAGGGTCAAATTCGCATAATGCATGATGAAAGTGCACCATACCATAGGGCACGGTGCATTGTGAATGGTGGAACTACATGATTCTAATGTGCAAGGTGCATAGTGGAAGTACACCATACTAAGGTGCAAAGTACAAGGAGGTGAGAGAGCACTATACCAAGTTACATTATGCATAGTGGAATTGCACTATACCAAGGCACACAATGCTTATTGCATGGTCGAACTACAAAATATAAAGGTGCACTATGCATAGTGGAAATTCACTATACAAAGGTCCACCCATTGTGCATGGTGGAAGTGCATCATACCAGGGTCAAATTCGCATAATGCATGATGAAAGTGCACCATACCATAGGGCACGGTGCATTGTGAATGGTGGAACTACATGATTCTAATGTGCAAGGTGCATAGTGGAAGTACACCATACTAAGGTGCAAAGTACAAGGAGGTGAGAGAGCACTATACCAAGTTACATTATGCATAGTGGAATTGCACTATACCAAGGCACACAATGCTTATTGCATGGTCGACTACAAAATATAAAGGTGCACTATGCATAGTGGAAATTCACTATACAAAGCCCATTGTGCATGGTGGAAGTGCATCATACTAGGGTCAAATTCGCATAATGCATGATGAAAGTGCACCATACCATAGGGCACGGTGCATTGTGAATGGTGGAACTACATGATTCTAATGTGCAAGGTGCATAGTGGAAGTACACCATACTAAGGTGCAAAGTACAAGGAGGTGAGAGAGCACTATACCAAGTTACATTATGCATAGTGGAATTGCACTATACCAAGGCACACAATGCTTATTGCATGGTCGAACTACAAAATATAAAGGTGCACGTGCATAGTGGAAATTCACTATACAAAGGTCCACCGTCCCATTGTGCATGGTGGAAGTGCATCATACTAGGGTCAAATTCGCATAATGCATGATGAAAGTGCACCATACCATAGGGCACGGTGCATTGTGAATGGTGGAACTACATGATTCTAATGTGCAAGGTGCATAGTGGAAGTACACCATACTAAGGTGCAAAGTACAAGGAGGTGAGAGAGCACTATACCAAGTTACATTATGCATAGTGGAATTCCACTATACCAAGGCACACAATGCTTATTGCATGGTCGACCTACAAAATATAAAGGTGCATTGTGCATAGTTGAAATTCACTATACAAAGGTCCACTGCCCATTGTGCATGGTGGAAATGCATCATACCAGGGTCAAATTCGCATAATGAATGATGAAAGTGCACCATACCATAGGGCACGGTGCATTGTGAATGGTGGAATTACTTGATTCTAATGTGCAAGGTGCATAGTGGAAGTACACCATACTAAGGTGCAAAGTACAAGGAGGTGAGAGAGCACTATACCAAGTTACATTATGCATAGTGGAATTGCACTATACCAAGGCACACAATGCTTATTGCATGGTCGAACTACAAAATATAAAGGTGCATGTGCATAGTGGAAATTCACTATACAAGGTCCACCGTAATGTACATGGTGGAAGTGCATCATACTAGGGTCAAATTCGCATAATGCATGATGAAAGTGCACCATACCATAGGGCACGGTGCATTGTGAATGGTGGAACTACATGATTCTAATGTGCAAGGTGCATAGTGGAAGTACACCATACTAAGGTGCAAAGTACAAGGAGGTGAGAGAGCACTATACCAAGTTACATTATGCATAGTGGAATTGCACTATACCAAGGCACACAATGCTTATTGCATGGTCGAACTACAAAATATAAAGGTGCACTTGTGCATAGTGGAAATTCACTATACAAAGGTCCACCGCCATTGTGCATGGTGGAAGTGCATCATACTAGGGTCAAATTCGCATAATGCATGATGAAAGTGCACCATACCATAGGGCACGGTGCATTGTGAATGGTGGAACTACATGATTCTAATGTGCAAGGTGCATAGTGGAAGTACACCATACTAAGGTGCAAAGTACAAGGAGGTGAGAGAGCACTATACCAAGTTACATTATGCATAGTGGAATTGCACTATACCAAGGCACACAATGCTTATTGCATGGTCGAACTACAAAATATAAAGGTGCACTATGAATAGTGGAAATTCACTATACAAAGGTCCACTGCCCATTGTGCATGGTGGAAGTGCATCATACTAGGGTCAAATTCGCATAATGCATGATGAAAGTGCACCATACCATAGGGCACGGTGCATTGTGAATGGTGGAACTACATGATTCTAATGTGCAAGGTGCATAGTGGAAGTACACCATACTAAGGTGCAAAGTACAAGGAGGTGAGAGAGCACTATACCAAGTTACATTATGCATAGTGGAATTGCACTATACCAAGGCACACAATGCTTATTGCATGGTCGAACTACAAAATATAAAGGTGCACTGCATAGTGGAAATTCACTATACAAAGGTCCATGCCCATTGTGCATGGTGGAAGTGCATCATACTAGGGTCAAATTCGCATAATGCATGATGAAAGTGCACCATACCATAGGGCACGGTGCATTGTGAATGGTGGAACTACATGATTCTAATGTGCAAGGTGCATAGTGGAAGTACACCATACTAAGGTGCAAAGTACAAGGAGGTGAGAGAGCACTATACCAAGTTACATTATGCATAGTGGAATTGCACAATACCAAGGCACACAATGCTTATTGCATGGTCGAACTACAAAATATAAAGGTGCACTATGCATAGTGGAAATTCACTATACAAAGGTCCATCTATTGTGCATGGTGGAAGTGCATCATACTAGGGTCAAATTCGCATAATGCATGATGAAAGTGCACCATACCATAGGGCACGGTGCATTGTGAATGGTGGAACTACATGATTCTAATGTGCAAGGTGCATAGTGGAAGTACACCATACTAAGGTGCAAAGTACAAGGAGGTGAGCACTATACCAAGTTACATTATGCATAGTGGAATTGCACTAGACCAAGGCACACAATGCTTATTGCATGGTCGAACTACAAAATATAAAGGTGCACTATGCATAGTGGAAATTCACTATACAAAGGTCCACCTCCATTGTACATGGTGGAAGTGCATCATACTAGGGTCAAATTCGCATAATGCATGATGAAAGTGCACCTTACCATAGGGCACGGTGCATTGTGAATGGTGGAACTACATGATTCTAATGTGCAAGGTGCATAGTGGAAGTACACCATACTAAGGTGCAAAGTACAAGGAGGTGAGAGAGCACTATACCAAGTTACATTATGCATAGTGGAATTCCACAATACCAAGGCACACAATGCTTATTGCATGGTCGAACTACAAAATATAAAGGTGCACGTGCATAGTGGAAATTCACTATACAAAGGTCCACTGCCCATTGTGCATGGTGGAAGTGCATCATACTAGGGTCAAATTCGCATAATGCATGATGAAAGTGCACCATACCATAGGGCACGGTGCATTGTGAATGGTGGAACTACATGATTCTAATGTGCAAGGTGCATAGTGGAAGTACACCATACTAAGGTGCAAAGTACAAGGAGGTGAGAGAGCACTATACCAAGTTACATTATGCATAGTGGAATTGCACTATACCAAGGCACACAATGCTTATTGCATGGTCGAACTACAAAATATAAAGGTGCACTGTGCATAGTGGAAATTCACTATACAAAGGTCCCCATTGTTGCATGGTGGAAGTGCATCATACTAGGGTCAAATTCGCATAATGCATGATGAAAGTGCACCATACCATAGGGCACGGTGCATTGTGAATGGTGGAACTACATGATTCTAATGTGCAAGGTGCATAGTGGAAGTACACCATACTAAGGTGCAAAGTACAAGGAGGTGAGAGAGCACTATACCAAGTTACATTATGCATAGTGGAATTGCACTATACCAAGGCACACAATGCTTATTGCATGGTCGAACTACAAAATATAAAGGTGCATGTGCATAGTGGAAATTCACTATACAAAGGTCCACTGCCCATTGTGCATGGTGGAAGTGCATCATACTAGGGTCAAATTCGCATAATGCATGATGAAAGTGCACCATACCATAGGGCACGGTGCATTGTGAATGGTGGAACTACATGATTCTAATGTACAAGGTGCATAGAGGAAGTACACCATACTAAGGGGAAAAGGACAAGGTGGTTACAGAGCACTATACCAAGTTACATTATGCATAGTGGAATCGCACAATACCAAGGCACAGAATGCTTATTGCATGGTCGAACTACAAAATATAAAGGTGCACTTGTGCATAGTGGAAATTCACTATACAAAGGTCCACTTCCATTGTGCATGGTGGAAAGTGCATCATACTAGGGTCAAATTCGCATAATGCATGATGAAAGTGCACCTTACCATAGGGCACGGTGCATTGTGAATGGTGGAACTACATGATTCTAATGTGCAAGGTGCATAGTGGAAGTACACCATACTAAGGTGCAAAGTACAAGGAGGTGAGAGAGCACTATACCAAGTTACATTATGCATAGTGGAATTGCACTATACCAAGGCACACAATGCTTATTGCATGGTCGAACTACAAAATATAAAGGTGCACGTGCATAGTGGAAATTCACTATACAAAGGTCCACCCATTGTGCATGGTGGAAGTGCATCATACTAGGGTCAAATTCGCATAATGCATGATGAAAGTGCACCATACCATAGGGCACGGTGCATTGTGAATGGTGGAACTACATGATTCTAATGTGCAAGGTGCATAGTGGAAGTACACCATACTAAGGTGCAAAGTACAAGGAGGTGAGAGCACTATACCAAGTTACATTATGCATAGTGGAATTGCACTAGACCAAGGCACACAATGCTTATTGCATGGTCGAACTACAAAATATAAAGGTGCACTGTGCATAGTGGAAATTCACTATACAAAGGTCCACCGCATTGTGCATGGTGGAAGTGCATCATACTAGGGTCAAATTCGCATAATGCATGATGAAAGTGCACCTTACCATAGGGCACGGTGCATTGTGAATGGTTGAACTACATGATTCTAATGTGCAAGGTGCATAGTGGAAGTACACCATACTAAGGTGCAAAGTACAAGGAGGTGAGAGAGCACTATACCAAGTTACATTATGCATAGTGGAATTGCACTATACCAAGGCACACAATGCTTATTGCATGGTCGAACTACAAAATATAAAGGTGCACTTGTACATAGTGGAAATTCACTATACAAAGGTCCACTATCCATTGTGCATGGTGGAAGTGCATCATACTAGGGTCAAATTCGCATAATGCATGATGAAAGTGCACCATACCATAGGGCACGGTGCATTGTGAATGGTTGAACTACATGATTCTAATGTGCAAGGTGCATAGTGGAAGTACACCATACTAAGGTGCAAAGTACAAGGAGGTGAGAGAGCACTATACCAAGTTACATTATGCATAGTGGAATTGCACTATACCAAGGCACACAATGCTTATTGCATGGTCGAACTACAAAATATAAAGGTGCACGTGCATAGTTGAAATTCACTATACAAAGGTCCACACCCATTGTGCATGGTGGAAATGCATCATACTAGGGTCAAATTCGCATAATGCATGATGAAAGTGCACCATACCATAGGGCACGGTGCATTGTGAATGGTGGAACTACATGATTCTAATGTGCAAGGTGCATAGTGGAAGTACACCATACTAAGGTGCAAAGTACAAGGAGGTGAGAGCACTATACCAAGTTACATTATGCATAGTGGAATTGCACTATACCAAGGCACACAATGCTTATTGCATGGTCGAACTACAAAATATAAAGGTGCATTGTGCATAGTGGAAATTCACTATACACAGGTCCACTCTATTGTGCATGGTGGAAGTGCATCATACTAGGGTCAAATTCGCATAATGCATGATGAAAGTGCACCATACCATAGGGCACGGTGCATTGTGAATGGTGGAACTACATGATTCTAATGTGCAAGGTGCATAGTGGAAGTACACCATACTAAGGTGCAAAGTACAAGGAGGTGAGAGAGCACTATACCAAGTTACATTATGCATAGTGGAATTGCACTATACCAAGGCACACAATGCTTATTGCATGGTCGACCTACAAAATATAAAGGTGCACGTGCATAGTGGAAATTCACTATACAAAGTCCACCCATTGTGCATGGTGGAAGTGCATCATACTAGGGTCAAATTCGCATAATGCATGATGAAAGTGCACCATACCATAGGGCACGGTGCATTGTGAATGGTGGAACTACATGATTCTAATGTGCAAGGTGCATAGTGGAAGTACACCATACTAAGGTGCAAAGTACAAGGAGGTGAGAGAGCACTATACCAAGTTACATTATGCATAGTGGAATTCCACATACCAAGGCACACAATGCTTATTGCATGGTCGAACTACAAAATATAAAGGTGCACGTGCATAGTTGAAATTCACTATACAAAGGTCCACTGCCCATTGTGCATGGTGGAAATGCATCATACCAGGGTCAAATTCGCATAATGCATGATGAAAGTGCACCATACCATAGGGCACGGTGCATTGTGAATGGTGGAACTACATGATTCTAATGTGCAAGGTGCATAGTGGAAGTACACCATACTAAGGTGCAAAGTACAAGGAGAGAGACTATACCAAGTTACATTATGCATAGTGGAATTGCACTAGACCAAGGCACACAATGCTTATTGCATGGTCGAACTACAAAATATAAAGGTGCATTGTGCATAGTGGAAATTCACTATACACATGTCCACCGTCTATTGTACATGGTGGAAGTGCATCATACTAGGGTCAAATTCGCATAATGCATGATGAAAGTGCACCATACCATAGGGCACGGTGCATTGTGAATGGTGGAACTACATGATTCTAATGTGCAAGGTGCATAGTGGAAGTACACCATACTAAGGTGCAAAGTACAAGGAGGTGAGAGAGCACTATACCAAGTTACATTATGCATAGTGGAATTCCACAATACCAAGGCACACAATGCTTATTGCATGGTCGACCTACAAAATATAAAGGTGCACGTGCATAGTGGAAATTCACTATACAAAGGTCCACGCCCATTGTGCATGGTGGAAGTGCATCATACTAGGGTCAAATTCGCATAATGCATGATGAAAGTGCACCATACCATAGGGCACGGTGCATTGTGAATGGTGGAACTACATGATTCTAATGTGCAAGGTGCATAGTGGAAGTACACCATACTAAGGTGCAAAGTACAAGGAGGTGACAGAGCACTATACCAAGTTACATTATGCATAGTGGAATTGCACAATACCAAGGCACACAATGCTTATTGCATGGTCGAACTACAAAATATAAAGGTGCATGCATAGTGGAAATTCACTATACAAAGGTCCACCCATTGTGCATGGTGGAAGTGCATCATACTAGGGTCAAATTCGCATAATGCATGATGAAAGTGCACCATACCATAGGGCACGGTGCATTGTGAATGGTGGAACTACATGATTCTAATGTGCAAGGTGCATAGTGGAAGTACACCATACTAAGGTGCAAAGTACAAGGAGAGCACATACCAAGTTACATTATGCATAGTGGAATTGCACTAGACCAAGGCACACAATGCTTATTGCATGGTCGAACTACAAAATATAAAGGTGCACTGTGCATAGTGGAAATTCACTATACACAGGTCCACCCCATTGTGCATGGTGGAAGTGCATCATACTAGGGT
The DNA here is from genome assembly GCA_030674075.2 of Linum usitatissimum. Taxonomy (NCBI): domain Eukaryota; kingdom Viridiplantae; phylum Streptophyta; class Magnoliopsida; order Malpighiales; family Linaceae; genus Linum; species Linum usitatissimum. The sequence goes on from JAUJYP020000698.1 coordinate 41,720, forward strand.
CAAATTCGCATAATGCATGATGAAAGTGCACCATACCATAGGGCACGGTGCATTGTGAATGGTTGAACTACATGATTCTAATGTGCAAGGTGCATAGTGGAAGTACACCATACTAAGGTGCAAAGTACAAGGAGGTGAGAGAGCACTATACCAAGTTACATTATGCATAGTGGAATTGCACTATACCAAGGCACACAATGCTTATTGCATGGTCGAACTACAAAATATAAAGGTGCGTATAGTGGAAATTCACTATACAAAGGTCCACCCCATTGTGCATGGTGGAAGTGCATCATACTAGGGTCAAATTCGCATAATGCATGATGAAAGTGCACCATACCATAGGGCACGGTGCATTGTGAATGGTGGAACTACATGATTCTAATGTGCAAGGTGCATAGTGGAAGTACACCATACTAAGGTGCAAAGTACAAGGAGGTGAGAGAGCACTATACCAAGTTACATTATGCATAGTGGAATTGCACTATACCAAGGCACACAATGCTTATTGCATGGTCGAACTACAAAATATAAAGGTGCACTGTGCATAGTGGAAATTCACTATACAAAGGTCCACATTGTGCATGGTGGAAGTGCATCATACTAGGGTCAAATTCGCATAATGCATGATGAAAGTGCACCATACCATAGGGCACGGTGCATTGTGAATGGTGGAACTACATGATTCTAATGTGCAAGGTGCATAGTGGAAGTACACCATACTAAGGTGCAAAGTACAAGGAGGTGAGAGAGCACTATACCAAGTTACATTATGCATAGTGGAATTGCACTATACCAAGGCACACAATGCTTATTGCATGGTCGAACTACAAAATATAAAGGTGCACTGTGCATAGTGGAGATTCACTATACAAAGGACCACTGTCCATCGTGCATGGTGGAAGTGCATCATTCTAGGGTCAAATTGGCATAATGCATGATGAAAGTGGACTATACCATAGGGCACGGTGCATTATGAATGGTTGAACTACATGATTCTAATGTGCAAGGTGCATAGTGGAAGTACACCATACTAAGGTGCAAAGTACAAGGAGGTGAGAGAGCACTATACCAAGTTACATTATGCATAGTGGAATTCCACAATACCAAGGCACACAATGCTTATTGCATGGTCGAACTACAAAATATAAAGGTGCACTGTGCATAGTTGAAATTCACTATACAAAGGTCCACGCCCATTGTGCATGGTGGAAATGCATCATACTAGGGTCAAATTCGCATAATGCATGATGAAAGTGCACCATACCATAGGGCACGGTGCATTGTGAATGGTGGAACTACATGATTCTAATGTGCAAGGTGCATAGTGGAAGTACACCATACTAAGGTGCAAAGTACAAGGAGGAGAGAGCACTATACCAAGTTACATTATGCATAGTGGAATTGCACTAGATCAAGGCACACAATGCTTATTGCATGGTCGAACTACAAAATATAAAGGTGCATTGTGCATAGTGGAAATTCACTATACACAGGTCCACCGTCTATTGTACATGGTGGAAGTGCATCATACTAGGGTCAAATTCGCATAATGCATGATGAAAGTGCACCTTACCATAGGGCACGGTGCATTGTGAATGGTTGAACTACATGATTCTAATGTGCAAGGTGCATAGTGGAAGTACACCATACTAAGGTGCAAAGTACAAGGAGGTGAGAGAGCACTATACCAAGTTACATTATGCATAGTGGAATTCCACAATACCAAGGCACACAATGCTTATTGCATGGTCGACCTACAAAATATAAATGTGCACTGTGCATAGTTGAAATTCACTATACAAAGGTCCACTGTCTATTGTGCATGGTGGAAATGCATCATACAGGGTCAAATTCGCATAATGCATGATGAAAGTGCACCATACCATAGGGCACGGTGCATTGTGAATGGTTAAACTACATAATTCTAATGTACAAGGTGCATAGAGGAAGTACACCATACTAAGGGGAAAAGTACAAGGAGGTTACAGAGCACTATACCAAGTTACATTATGCATAGTGGAATTGCACAAGATCAAGGCACACAATGCTTATTGCATGGTCGAACTACAAAATATAAAGGTGCACTGCATAGTGGAAATTCACTATACAAAGGTCCACGCCATTGTGCATGGTGGAAATGCATCATACCAGGGTCAAATTCGCATAATGCATGATGAAAGTGCACCATACCATAGGGCACGGTGCATTGTGAATGGTGGAACTACATGATTCTAATGTGCAAGGTGCATAGTGGAAGTACACCATACTAAGGTGCAAAGTACAAGGAGAGCACTATACCAAGTTACATTATGCATAGTGGAATTGCACTAGACCAAGGCACACAATGCTTATTGCATGGTCGAACTACAAAATATAAAGGTGCATTGCATAGTGGAAATTCACTATACAAAGGTCCACCGTCTATTGTACATGGTGGAAGTGCATCATACTAGGGTCAAATTCGCATAATGCATGATGAAAGTGCACCATACCATAGGGCACGGTGCATTGTGAATGGTGGAACTACATGATTCTAATGTGCAAGGTGCATAGTGGAAGTACACCATACTAAGGTGCAAAGTACAAGGAGGTGAGAGAGCACTATACCAAGTTACATTATGCATAGTGGAATTCCACAATACCAAGGCACACAATGCTTATTGCATGGTCGACCTACAAAATATAAATGTGCACGTGCATAGTGGAAATTCACTATACAAAGGTCCACCGCCCATTGTGCATGGTGGAAATGCATCATACTAGGGTCAAATTCGCATAATGCATGATGAAAGTGCACCATACCATAGGGCACGGTGCATTGTGAATGGTTGAACTACATGATTCTAATGTGCAAGGTGCATAGTGGAAGTACACCATACTAAGGTGCAAAGTACATGGAGGTGAGAGAGCACTATACCAAGTTACATTATGCATAGTGGAATTCCACAATACCAAGGCACACAATGCTTATTGCATGGTCGAACTACAAAATATAAAGGTGCACCGTGCATAGTTGAAATTCACTATACAAAGGTCCACCGCCCATTGTGCATGGTGGAAATGCATCATACTAGGGTCAAATTCGCATAATGCATGATGAAAGTGCACCATACCATAGGGCACGGTGCATTGTGAATGGTGGAACTACATGATTCTAATGTGCAAGGTGCATAGTGGAAGTACACCATACTAAGGTGCAAAGTACAAGGAGAGCACTATACCAAGTTACATTATGCATAGTGGAATTGCACTAGATCAAGGCACACAATGCTTATTGCATGGTCGAACTACAAAATATAAAGGTGCATTGTGCATAGTGGAAATTCACTATACACATGTCCACCGTCTATTGTACATGGTGGAAGTGCATCATACTAGGGTCAAATTCGCATAATGCATGATGAAAGTGCACCTTACCATAGGGCACGGTGCATTGTGAATGGTTGAACTACATGATTCTAATGTGCAAGGTGCATAGTGGAAGTACACCATACTAAGGTGCAAAGTACAAGGAGGTGAGAGAGCACTATACCAAGTTACATTATGCATAGTGGAATTCCACAATACCAAGGCACACAATGCTTATTGCATGGTCGACCTACAAAATATAAATGTGCACCGTGCATAGTTGAAATTCACTATACAAAGGTCCACCGCCCATTGTGCATGGTGGAAATGCATCATACCAGGGTCAAATTCGCATAATGCATGATGAAAGTGCACCATACCATAGGGCACGGTGCATTGTGAATGGTTGAACTACATGATTCTAATGTGCAAGGTGCATAGTGGAAGTACACCATACTAAGGTGCAAAGTACAAGGAGGTGAGAGAGCACTATACCAAGTTACATTATGCATAGTGGAATTCCACAATACCAAGGCACACAATGCTTATTGCATGGTCGAACTACAAAATATAAATGTGCACGTGCATAGTTGAAATTCACTATACAAAGGTCCATGCCCATTGTGCATGGTGGAAATGCATCATACCAGGGTCAAATTCGCATAATGCATGATGAAAGTGCACCATACCATAGGGCACGGTGCATTGTGAATGGTGGAACTACATGATTCTAATGTGCAAGGTGCATAGTGGAAGTACACCATACTAAGGTGCAAAGTACAAGGAGAGCACTATACCAAGTTACATTATGCATAGTGGAATTGCACTAGATCAAGGCACACAATGCTTATTGCATGGTCGAACTACAAAATATAAAGGTGCATTGTGCATAGTGGAAATTCACTATACACATGTCCACCGCATTGTACATGGTGGAAGTGCATCATACTAGGGTCAAATTCGCATAATGCATGATGAAAGTGCACCTTACCATAGGGCACGGTGCATTGTGAATGGTTGAACTACATGATTCTAATGTGCAAGGTGCATAGTGGAAGTACACCATACTAAGGTGCAAAGTACAAGGAGGTGAGAGAGCACTATACCAAGTTACATTATGCATAGTGGAATTCCACAATACCAAGGCACACAATGCTTATTGCATGGTCGACCTACAAAATATAAATGTGCACCGTGCATAGTTGAAATTCACTATACAAAGGTCCACTGCCCATTGTGCATGGTGGAAATGCATCATACTAGGGTCAAATTCGCATAATGCATGATGAAAGTGCACCATACCATAGGGCACGGTGCATTGTGAATGGTTGAACTACATGATTCTAATGTGCAAGGTGCATAGTGGAAGTACACCATACTAAGGTGCAAAGTACAAGGAGGTGAGAGAGCACTATACCAAGTTACATTATGCATAGTGGAATTCCACAATACCAAGGCACACAATGCTTATTGCATGGTCGAACTACAAAATATAAATGTGCACGTGCATAGTTGAAATTCACTATACAAAGGTCCACGCCCATTGTGCATGGTGGAAATGCATCATACCAGGGTCAAATTCGCATAATGCATGATGAAAGTGCACCATACCATAGGGCACGGTGCATTGTGAATGGTGGAACTACATGATTCTAATGTGCAAGGTGCATAGTGGAAGTACACCATACTAAGGTGCAAAGTACAAGGAGAGACACTATACCAAGTTACATTATGCATAGTGGAATTGCACTAGATCAAGGCACATAATGCTTATTGCATGGTCGAACTACAAAATATAAAGGTGCATTGTGCATAGTGGAAATTCACTATACACAGGTCCACCGTCTATTGTACATGGTGGAAGTGCATCATACTAGGGTCAAATTCGCATAATGCATGATGAAAGTGCACCTTACCATAGGGCACGGTGCATTGTGAATGGTTGAACTACATGATTCTAATGTGCAAGGTGCATAGTGGAAGTACACCATACTAAGGTGCAAAGTACAAGGAGGTGAGAGAGCACTATACCAAGTTACATTATGCATAGTGGAATTCCACAATACCAAGGCACACAATGCTTATTGCATGGTCGACCTACAAAATATAAATGTGCACTTGTACATAGTTGATATTCACTATACAAAGGTCCACCGCCCATTGTGCATGGTGGAAATGCATCATACCAGGGTCAAATTCGCATAATGCATGATGAAAGTGCACCATACCATAGGGCACGGTGCATTGTGAATGGTTGAACTGCATGATTCTAATGTGCAAGGTGCATAGTGGAAGTACACCATACTAAGGTGCAAAGTACAAGGAGGTGAGAGAGCACTATACCAAGTTACATTATGCATAGTGGAATTCCACAATACCAAGGCACACAATGCTTATTGCATGGTCGAACTACAAAATATAAATGTGCACTGTGCATAGTTGATATTCACTATACAAAGGTCCACGCCATTGTGCATGGTGGAAATGCATCATACCAGGGTCAAATTCGCATAATGCATGATGAAAGTGCACCATACCATAGGGCACGGTGCATTGTGAATGGTGGAACTACATGATTCTAATGTGCAAGGTGCATAGTGGAAGTACACCATACTAAGGTGCAAAGTACAAGGAGAGCACTATACCAAGTTACATTATGCATAGTGGAATTGCACTAGATCAAGGCACACAATGCTTATTGCATGGTCGAACTACAAAATATAAAGGTGCATTGTGCATAGTGGAAATTCACTATACAAAGTCCACCGTCTATTGTACATGGTGGAAGTGCATCATACTAGGGTCAAATTCGCATAATGCATGATGAAAGTGCACCTTACCATAGGGCACGGTGCATTGTGAATGGTTGAACTACATGATTCTAATGTGCAAGGTGCATAGTGGAAGTACACCATACTAAGGTGCAAAGTACAAGGAGGTGAGAGAGCACTATACCAAGTTACATTATGCATAGTGGAATTCCACAATACCAAGGCACACAATGCTTATTGCATGGTCGACCTACAAAATATAAATGTGCACCGTGCATAGTTGATATTCACTATACAAAGGTCCGCGCCCATTGTGCATGGTGGAAATGCATCATACAGGGTCAAATTCGCATAATGCATGATGAAAGTGCACCATACCATAGGGCACGGTGCATTGTGAATGGTGGAACTACATGATTCTAATGTGCAAGGTGCATAGTGGAAGTACACCATACTAAGGTGCAAAGTACAAGGAGGTGAGAGAGCACTATACCAAGTTACATTATGCATAGTGGAATTCCACTATACCAAGGCACACAATGCTTATTGCATGGTCGAACTACAAAATATAAAGGTGCACCGTGCATAGTGGAAATTCACTATACAAAGGTCCACTGCCATTGTGCATGGTGGAAATGCATCATACCAGGGTCAAATTCGCATAATGCATGATGAAAGTGCACCATACCATAGGGCACGGTGCATTGTGAATGGTGGAACTACATGATTCTAATGTGCAAGGTGCATAGTGGAAGTACACCATACTAAGGTGCAAAGTACAAGGAGAGACACTATACCAAGTTACATTATGCATAGTGGAATTGCACTAGATCAAGGCACACAATGCTTATTGCATGGTCGAACTACAAAATATAAAGGTGCATTGTGCATAGTGGAAATTCACTATACACATGTCCACCGTCTATTGTACATGGTGGAAGTGCATCATACTAGGGTCAAATTCGCATAATGCATGATGAAAGTGCACCTTACCATAGGGCACGGTGCATTGTGAATGGTTGAACTACATGATTCTAATGTGCAAGGTGCATAGTGGAAGTACACCATACTAAGGTGCAAAGTACAAGGAGGTGAGAGAGCACTATACCAAGTTACATTATGCATAGTGGAATTCCACAATACCAAGGCACACAATACTTATTGCATGGTCGACCTACAAAATATAAATGTGCACTGTACATAGTTGATATTCACTATACAAAGGGCCGCTGCCCATTGTGCATGGTGGAAATGCATCATACCAGGGTCAAATTCGCATAATGCATAATGAAAGTGCACCATACCATAGGGCACGGTGCATTGTGAATGGTTGAACTACATGATTCTAATGTGCAAGGTGCATAGTGGAAGTACACCATACAAAGGTGCAAAGTGCAAGGAGGTGAGAGAGCACTATACCAAGTTACATTATGCATAGTGGAATTCCACACCAAGGCACACAATGCTTATTGCATGGTCGAACTACAAAATATAAATGTGCATTGTGCATAGTTGATATTCACTATACAAAGGTCCACCGCCATTGTGCATGGTGGAAATGCATCATACCAGGGTCAAATTCGCATAATGCATGATGAAAGTGCACCATACCATAGGGAACGGTGCATTGTGAATGGTGGAACTACATGATTCTAATGTGCAAGGTGCATAGTGGAAGTACACCATACTAAGGTGCAAAGTACAAGGAGAGACACTATACCAAGTTACATTATGCATAGTGGAATTGCACTAGATCAAGGCACACAATGCTTATTGCATGGTCGAACTACAAAATATAAAGGTGCATTGTGCATAGTGGAAATTCACTATACACATGTCCACCGCTATTGTACATGGTGGAAGTGCATCATACTAGGGTCAAATTCGCATAATGCATGATGAAAGTGCACCTTACCATAGGGCACGGTGCATTGTGAATGGTTGAACTACATGATTCTAATGTGCAAGGTGCATAGTGGAAGTACACCATACTAAGGTGCAAAGTACAAGGAGGTGAGAGAGCACTATACCAAGTTACATTATGCATAGTGGAATTCCACAATACCAAGACACACAATGCTTATTGCATGATCAACCTACAAAATATAAATGTGCACCGTGCATAGGTTATATTCACTATACAAAGGTCCGCTGCCCATTGTGCATGGTGGAAATGCATCATACCAGGGTCAAATTCGCATAATGCATGATGAAAGTGCACCATACCATAGGGCACGGTGCATTGTGAATGGTGGAACTACATGATTCTAATGTGCAAGGTGCATAGTGGAAGTACACCATACTAAGGTGCAAAGTACAAGGAGGTGAGAGAGCACTATACCAAGTTACATTATGCATAGTGGAATTGCACTAGACCAAGGCACACAATGCTTATTGCATGGTCGAACTACAAAATATAAAGGTGCATTGTGCATAGTGGAAATTCACTATACAAAGGTCCACCGCCCATTGTGCATGGTGGAAGTGCATCATACTAGGGTCAAATTCGCATAATGCATGATGAAAGTGCACCATACCATAGGGCACGGTGCATTGTGAATGGTGGAACTACATGATTCTAATGTGCAAGGTGCATAGTGGAAGTACACCATACTAAGGTGCAAAGTACAAGGAGGTGAGAGAGCACTATACCAAGTTACATTATGCATAGTGGAATTGCACTATACCAAGGCACACAATGCTTATTGCATGGTCGAACTACAAAATATAAATGTGCATTGTGCATAGTGGAAATTCACTATACAAAGGTCCACCGCCCATTGTGCATGGTGGAAGTGCATCATACTAGGGTCAAATTCGCATAATGCATGTTGAAAGTGGACCATACCATAGGGCACGGTGCATTGTGAATGGTTGAACTACATGATTCTAATGTGCAAGGTGCATAGTGGAAGTACACCATACTAAGTTGCAAAGTACAAGGAGGGGAGAGAGCACTATACCAAGTTACATTATGCATAGTGGAATTCCACAATACCAAGGCACACAATGCTTATTGCATGGTCGAACTACAAAATATAAATGTGCACTTTGCATAGGTTATATTCACTATACAAAGGTCTGCTGCCCATTGTGCATGGTGGAAATGCATCATACCAGGGTCAAATTCGCATAATGCATGATGAAAGTGCACCATACCATAGGGAACGGTGCATTGTGAATGGTGGAACTACATGATTCTAATGTGCAAGGTGCATAGTGGAAGTACACCATACTAAGGTGCAAAGTACAAGGAGGTGAGAGAGCACTATACCAAGTTACATTATGCATAGTGGAATTGCACTAGATCAAGGCAAACAATACTTATTGCATGGTCGAACTGAAAAATATAAAGGTGCATTGTGCATAGTGGAAATTCACTATACACAGGTCCACCGTCTATTGTACATGGTGGAAGTGCATCATACTAGGGTCAAATTCGCATAATGCATGATGAAAGTGCACCTTACCATAGGGCACGGTGCATTGTGAATGGTTGAACTACATGATTCTAATGTGCAAGGTGCATAGTGGAAGTACACCATACTAAGGTGCAAAGTACAAGGAGGTGAGAGAGCACTATACCAAGTTACATTATGCATAGTGGAATTCCACAATACCAAGGCACACAATGCTTATTGCATGGTCGACCTACAAAATATAAATGTGCTTGTGCATAGTTGATATTCACTATACAAAGGTCCACCGCCCATTGTGCATGGTGGAAATGCATCATACTGGGTCAAATTCGCATAATGCATGATGAAAGTGCACCATACCATAGGGCACGGTGCATTGTGAATGGTTGAACTACATGATTCTAATGTGCAAGGTGCATAGTGGAAGTACACCATACTAAGGTGCAAAGTACAAGGAGGTGAGAGAGCACTATACCAAGTTACATTATGCATAGTGGAATTCCACAATACCAAGGCACACAATGCTTATTGCATGGTCGAACTACAAAATATAAATGTGCACGTGCATAGTTGATATTCACTATACAAAGGTCCACCGCCCATTGTGCATGGTGGAAATGCATCATACCGGGTCAAATTCGCATAATGCATGATGAAAGTGCACCATACCATAGGGCACGGTGCATTGTGAATGGTGGAACGACATGATTCTAATGTGCAAGGTGCATAGTGGAAGTACACCATACTAAGGTGCAAAGTACAAGGAGAGCACTATACCAAGTTACATTATGCATAGTGGAATTGCACTAGATCAAGGCACACAATGCTTATTGCATGGTCGAACTACAAAATATAAAGGTGCATTGTGCATAGTGGAAATTCACTATACAAAGGTCCACTTTCTATTGTACATGGTGGAAGTGCATCATACTAGGGTCAAATTCGCATAATGCATGATGAAAGTGCACCTTACCATAGGGCACGGTGCATTGTGAATGGTTGAACTACATGATTCTAATGTGCAAGGTGCATAGTGGAAGTACACCATACTAAGGTGCAAAGTACAAGGAGGTGAGAGAGCACTATACCAAGTTACATTATGCATAGTGGAATTCCACAATACCAAGGCACACAATGCTTATTGCATGGTCGACCTACAAAATATAAATGTGCACTGTGCATAGTTGATATTCACTATACAAAGGTCCACTGCCCATTGTGCATGGTGGAAATGCATCATACCAGAGTCAAATTCGCATAATGAATGATGAAAGTGCACCATACCATAGGGCACGGTGCATTGTGAATGGTTGAACTACATGATTCTAATGTGCAAGGTGCATAGTGGAAGTACACCATACTAAGGTGCAAAGTACAAGGAGGTGAGAGAGCACTATACCAAGTTACATTATGCATAGTGGAATTCCACAATACCAAGGCACACAATGCTTATTGCATGGTCGAACTACAAAATATAAATGTGCACCGTGCATAGTTGAAATTCACTATACAAAGGTCCGCCCATTGTGCATGGTGGAAATGCATCATACCAGGGTCAAATTCGCATAATGCATGATGAAAGTGCACCATACCATAGGGCACGGTGCATTGTGAATGGTGGAACTACATGATTCTAATGTGCAAGGTGCATAGTGGAAGTACACCATACTAAGGTGCAAAGTACAAGGAGGTGAGAGAGCACTATACCAAGTTACATTATGCATAGTGGAATTGCACTAGATCAAGGCATATAATGCTTATTGCATGGTCGAACTACAAAATATAAAGGTGCATTGTGCACAGTTTATATTCACTATACACAGGTCCACTCTATTGTGCATGGTGGAAATGCATCATACTAGGGTCAAATTCGCATAATGCATGATGAAAGTGCACCATACCATAGGGCACGGTGCATTGTGAATGGTGGAACTACATGATTCTAATGTGCAAGGTGCATAGTGGAAGTACACCATACTAAGGTGCAAAGTACAAGGAGGTGAGAGAGCACTATACCAAGTTACATTATGCATAGTGGAATTGCACTAGATCAAGGCACACAATGCTTATTGCATGGTCGAACTACAAAATATAAAGGTGCATTGTGCATAGTGGAAATTCACTATACAAAGGTCCACCATTGTACATGGTGGAAGTGCATCATACTAGGGTCAAATTCGCATAATGCATGATGAAAGTGCACCATACCATAGGGCACGGTGCATTGTGAATGGTTGAACTACATGATTCTAATGTGCAAGGTGCATAGTGGAAGTACACCATACTAAGGTGCAAAGTACAAGGAGGTGAGAGAGCACTATACCAAGTTACATTATGCATAGTGGAATTCCACAATACCAAGGCACACAATGCTTATTGCATGGTCGACCTACAAAATATAAATGTGCACTGTGCATAGTTGATATTCACTATACAAAGGTCCGCCCATTGTGCATGGTGGAAATGCATCATACCAGGGTCAAATTCGCATAATGCATGATGAAAGTGCACCATACCATAGGGCACGGTGCATTGTGAATGGTGGAACTACATGATTCTAATGTGCAAGGTGCATAGTGGAAGTACACCATACTAAGGTGCAAAGTACAAGGAGGTGAGAGAGCACTATACCAAGTTACATTATGCATAGTGGAATTCCACTATACCAAGGCACACAATGCTTATTGCATGGTCGAACTACAAAATATAAAGGTGCACTGTGCATAGTGGAAATTCACTATACAAAGGTCCACCCATTGTGCATGGTGGAAATGCATCATACTAGGGTCAAATTCGCATAATGCATGATGAAAGTGCACCATACCATAGGGCACGGTGCATTGTGAATGGTGGAACTACATGATTCTAATGTGCAAGGTGCATAGTGGAAGTACACCATACTAAGGTGCAAAGTACAAGGAGAGAGCACTATACCAAGTTACATTATGCATAGTGGAATTGCACTAGACCAAGGCACACAATGCTTATTGCATGGTCGAACTACAAAATATAAAGGTGCATTGTGCATAGTGGAAATTCACTATACAAAGGTCCACTCTATTGTACATGGTGGAAGTGCATCATACTAGGGTCAAATTCGCATAATGCATGATGAAAGTGCACCTTACCATAGGGCACGGTGCATTGTGAATGGTTGAACTACATGATTCTAATGTGCAAGGTGCATAGTGGAAGTACACCATACTAAGGTGCAAAGTACAAGGAGGTGAGAGAGCACTATACCAAGTTACATTATGCATAGTGGAATTCCACAATACCAAGGCACACAATGCTTATTGCATGGTCGACCTACAAAATATAAATGTGCACCGTGCATAGTTGATATTCACTATACAAAGGTCCACTGCCCATTGTGCATGGTGGAAATGCATCATACTAGGGTCAAATTCGCATAATGCATGATGAAAGTGCACCATACCATAGGGCACGGTGCATTGTGAATGGTGGAACTACTTGATTCTAATGTGCAAGGTGCATAGTGGAAGTACACCATACTAAGGTGCAAAGTACAAGGAGGTGAGAGAGCACTATACCAAGTTACATTATGCATAGTGGAATTGCACAATACCAAGGCACACAATGCTTATTGCATGGTCGAACTACAAAATATAAAGGTGCATTGTGCATAGTGGAAATTCACTATACAAAGGTCCACCGCTATTGTGCATGGTGGAAGTGCATCATACTAGGGTCAAATTCGCATAATGCATGATGAAAGTGCACCATACCATAGGGCACGGTGCATTGTGAATGGTGGAACTACATGATTCTAATGTGCAAGGTGCATAGTGGAAGTACACCATACTAAGGTGCAAAGTACAAGGAGGTGAGAGAGCACTATACCAAGTTACATTATGCATAGTGGAATTGCACTATACCAAGGCACACAATGCTTATTGCATGGTCGAACTACAAAATATAAATGTGCACTTGTGCATAGTGGAAATTCACTATACAAAGGTCCACCGCCCATTGTGCATGGTGGAAGTGCATCATACTAGGGTCAAATTCGCATAATGCATGATGAAAGTGCACCATACCATAGGGCACGGTGCATTGTGAATGGTTGAACTACATGATTCTAATGTGCAAGGTGCATAGTGGAAGTACACCATACTAAGGTGCAAAGTACAAGGAGGTGAGAGAGCACTATACCAAGTTACATTATGCATAGTGGAATTCCACAATACCAAGGCACACAATGCTTATTGCATGGTCGACCTACAAAATATAAATGTGCACTTGCATAGTTGAAATTCACTATACAAAGGTCCACTCCCATTGTGCATGGTGGAAATGCATCATACTAGGGTCAAATTCGCATAATGCATGATGAAAGTGCACCATACCATAGGGCACGGTGCATTGTGAATGGTGGAACTACATGATTCTAATGTGCAAGGTGCATAGTGGAAGTACACCATACTAAGGTGCAAAGTACAAGGAGGTGAGAGAGCACTATACCGAGTTACATTATGCATAGTGAAATTGCACTAGATCAAGTCAAACAATGCTTATTGCATGGTCGAACTATATAATATGAAGGTGCATTGTGCATAGTGGAAATTCACTATACACATGTCAACCGTCTATTGTACATGGTGGAAGTGCATCATACTAGGGTCAAATTCGCATAATGCATGATGAAAGTGCACCTTACCATAGGGCACGGTGCATTGTGAATGGTTGAACTACATGATTCTAATGTGCAAGGTGCATAGTGGAAGTACACCATACTAAGGTGCAAAGTACAAGGAGGTGAGAGAGCACTATACCAAGTTACATTATGCATAGTGGAATTCCACAATACCAAGGCACACAATGCTTATTGCATGGTCGACCTACAAAATATAAATGTGCACTGTGCATAGTTGAAATTCACAATACACAGGTCCACCGCCCATTGTGCATGGTGGAAATGCATCATACTAGGGTCAAATTCGCATAATGCATGATGAAAGTGCACCATACCATAGGGCACGGTGCATTGTGAATGGTTGAACTACATGATTCTAATGTGCAAGGTGCATAGTGGAAGTACACCATACTAAGGTGCAAAGTACAAGGAGGTGAGAGAGCACTATACCAAGTTACATTATGCATAGTGGAATTCCACAATACCAAGGCACACAATGCTTATTGCATGGTCGAACTACAAAATATAAATGTGCACGTGCATAGTTGAAATTCACTATACAAAGGTCCAGCCCATTGTGCATGGTGGAAATGCATCATACCGGGTCAAATTCGCATAATGCATGATGAAAGTGCACCATACCATAGGGCACGGTGCATTGTGAATGGTGGAACTACATGATTCTAATGTGCAAGGTGCACAGTGGAAGTACACCATACTAAGGTGCAAAGTACAAGGAGAGCACTATACCAAGTTACATTCTGCATAATGGAATTGCACTCGATCAAGGCACACAGTGCTTATTGCATGGTCGAACTACAAAATATAAAGGTGCAGTCTGCATAGTGGAAATTCGCTATACACAGGTCCACTTTCTATTGTACATGGTGGAAGTGCATCACACTAGGGTCAAATTCGCATAATGCATGATGAAAGTGCACCTTACCATAGGGCACGGTGCATTGTGAATGGTTGAACTACATGATTCTAATGTGCATGGTGCATAGTGGAAGTACACCATACTAAGGTGCAAAGTACAAGGAGGTGAGAGAGCACTATACCAAGTTACATTATGCATAGTGGAATTCCACAATACCAAGGCACACAATGCTTATTGCATGGTCGACCTACAAAATATAAAGGTGCACCGTGCATAGTTGAAATTCACTATACAAAGGTCCACCGCCCATTGTGCATGGTGGAAATGCATCATACTGGGTCAAATTCGCATAATGCATGATGAAAGTGCACCATACCATAGGGCACGGTGCATTGTGAATGGTTGAACTACATGATTCTAATGTGCAAGGTGCATAGTGGAAGTACACCATACTAAGGTGCAAAGTACAAGGAGGTGAGAGAGCACTATACCAAGTTACATTATGCATAGTGGAATTCCACAATACCAAGGCACACAATGCTTATTGCATGGTCGAACTACAAAATATAAATGTGCACGTGCATAGTTGAAATTCACTATACAAAGGTCCACGCCCATTGTGCATGGTGGAAATGCATCATACCAGGGTCAAATTCGCATAATGCATGATGAAAGTGCACCATACCATAGGGCACGGTGCATTGTGAATGGTGGAACTACATGATTCTAATGTGCAAGGTGCATAGTGGAAGTACACCATACTAAGGTGCAAAGTACAAGGAGAGCACTATACCAAGTTACATTATGCATAGTGGAATTGCACTAGATCAAGGCACACAATGCTTATTGCATGGTCGAACTACAAAATATAAAGGTGCATTGTGCATAGTGGAAATTCACTATACAAAGGTCCACGTCTATTGTACATGGTGGAAGTGCATCATACTAGGGTCAAATTCGCATAATGCATGATGAAAGTGCACCTTACCATAGGGCACGGTGCATTGTGAATGGTTGAACTACATGATTCTAATGTGCAAGGTGCATAGTGGAAGTACACCATACTAAGGTGCAAAGTACAAGGAGGTGAGAGAGCACTATACCAAGTTACATTATGCATAGTGGAATTCCACAATACCAAGGCACACAATGCTTATTGCATGGTCGACCTACAAAATATAAATGTGCACCGTGCATAGTTGAAATTCACTATACAAAGGTCCACCGCCCATTGTGCATGGTGGAAATGCATCATACTGGGTCAAATTCGCATAATGCATGATGAAAGTGCACCATACCATAGGGCACGGTGCATTGTGAATGGTTAAACTACATAATTCTAATGTGCAAGGTGCATAGAGGAAGTACACCATACTAAGGGGAAAAGTACAAGGAGGTTACAGAGCACTATACCAAGTTACATTATGCATAGTGGAATTGCACAAGATCAAGGCACACAATGCTTATTGCATGGTCGAACTAAAAAATATAAAGGTGCATTGTGCATAGTGGAAATTCACTTTACACAGGTCCACGCCATTGTGCATGGTGGAAATGCATCATACTAGGGTCAAATTCGCATAATGCATGATGAAAGTGCACCATACCATAGGGCACGGTGCATTGTGAATGGTGGAACTACATGATTCTAATGTGCAAGGTGCATAGTGGAAGTACACCATACTAAGGTGCAAAGTACAAGGAGGTGAGAGAGCACTATACCAAGTTACATTATGCATAGTGGAATTGCACTAGACCAAGGCACACAATGCTTATTGCATGGTCGAACTACAAAATATAAAGGTGCATTGTGCATAGTGGAAATTCACTATACAAAGGTCCATTGTCCATTGTACATGGTGGAAGTGCATCATACTAGGGTCAAATTCGCATAATGCATGATGAAAGTGCACCATACCATAGGGCACGGTGCATTGTGAATGGTTGAACTACATGATTCTAATGTGCAAGGTGCATAGTGGAAGTACACCATACTAAGGTGCAAAGTACAAGGAGGTGAGAGAGCACTATACCAAGTTACATTATGCATAGTGGAATTCCACAATACCAAGGCACACAATGCTTATTGCATGGTCGACTACAAAATATAAATGTGCATTGTGCATAGTTGAAATTCACTATACAAAGGTCCACCGCCCATTGTGCATGGTGGAAATGCATCATACTAGGGTCAAATTCGCATAATGCATGATGAAAGTGCACCATACCATAGGGCACGGTGCATTGTGAATGGTGGAACTACATGATTCTAATGTGCAAGGTGCATAGTGGAAGTACACCATACTAAGGTGCAAAGTACAAGGAGGTGAGAGAGCACTATACCAAGTTACATTATGCATAGTGGAATTGCACTATACCAAGGCACACAATGCTTATTGCATGGTCGAACTACAAAATATAAAGGTGCATTGCATAGTGGAAATTCACTATACAAAGGTCCACTTCTATTGTACATGGTGGAAGTGCATCATACTAGGGTCAAATTCGCATAATGCATGATGAAAGTGCACCATACCATAGGGCACGGTGCATTGTGAATGGTGGAACTACATGATTCTAATGTGCAAGGTGCATAGTGGAAGTACACCATACTAAGGTGCAAAGTACAAGGAGGTGAGAGAGCACTATACCAAGTTACATTATGCATAGTGGAATTCCACAATACCAAGGCACACAATGCTTATTGCATGGTCGACCTACAAAATATAAATGTGCACGTGTGCATAGTTGAAATTCACTATACAAAGGTCCCCATTGTGCATGGTGGAAGTGCATCATACTAGGGTCAAATTTGCATAATGCATGATGAAAGTGCACCATACCTTAGGGCACGGTGCATTAGGAATGGTTGAACTACATGATTCTAATGTGCAAGGTGCATAGTGGAATTACACCATACTAAGGTGCAAAGTACAAGGAGGTGAGAGAGAACTATACCAAGTTACATTATGCATAGTGGTATTCCACAATACCAAGACACACAATGCTTATTGCATGATCAACCTACAAAATATAAATGTGCACTTTGCATAGGTTATATTCACTATACAAAGGTCTGCTACCCATTGTGCATGGTTGAAATGCATCATACCAGGGTCAAATTCGCATAATGCATGATGAAAGTGCACCATAAACATGTGGAACGGTGCACCGTGAATGGTTGAACTAAGCTTGATTCTTAAGTGTACAAGGTCTATAGTGGAAGTACACCATACTAAGGTGCAAAGTACAAGGAGAGCACTATACCAAGTTACATTATAGATAGTGCAATTGCACTAGATCAAGGCACACAATGCTTATGGCATGGTTGAACTACACAATATAAAGGTGGACTATGCATAGTGGAAATTCACTATACACAGGTCCACTGTCTATTCTACATGGTGGAAGTGCATCCTACTACGGTCAAATTCGCATAATGCGTGATGAAAGTGCACCTTACCATAGGGCACGATGCATTGTGAATGGTTGAACTACATGATTCTAAAGTGCAAGGTGCAAAGTGGAAGTACACCATACTAAGGTGCAAAGTACTAGGAGGTGAGAGAGCACTATACCAAGTTACATTATGCATAGTGGAATTCCACAATACCAACGCACACAATACTTATTGCATGGTCGACCTACAAATATATAAATGTGCACTGTGCATAGTTGATATTCACTATACACAGGTCCACTATCTATTGCACAGGGTGGAAGTGCATCATACTAGGGTCAAATTTGCATAATGCATGATGAAAGTGCACCATACCATAGGGCACGGGGAATTGTGAATAGTTGAACTACATGATTCTATTGTGCAAGGTGTATAGTGGAAGTACACCATAATAAGGTGCAAAGTTCAAGGAGGTGAGAGAGCACTATACCAAGTTACATTATTCATAGTGGAATTCCACAATACCAAGGCACACAATACTTATTGCATGATCGACCTAGAAAATATAAATGTGCACTGTGCATAGTTCAAATTCACAATACACAGGTCCACTGTCTATTGCACAGGGTGTAAGTGCATCTTTCTAGGGTCAAACTTGCATAATGCATGATAAAAGTGGACCATACCATATGGCACGGTGCATTGCGAATGGTTGAACTACATGATTCTAATGTGCAAGGTGCAAAGTGGAAGTACACCATACTAAGGTGCAAAGTACAAGGAGGTGATAGAGCACTATACCAAGTTACATTATGCATAGTGGAATTCCACAATACCAAGGCACACAATACTTATTGCATGGTCGAGCTACAAAAATATAAATGTGCACTGTGCATATTTGAAATTCACAATACACTGTGTCCACCGTCTATCGTACACAGGTGGAAGTGCATCATTCTAGGGTCAAATTTGCATAATGCATGATGAAAGTTGACCTTACCATAGGGCACTCTGCAGTATTGTGAATGGTCCAACGACATGATTCTAATGTGCATGGTGCACAAATAAAGTACACCATACTAAGGTGCAAAGTACTAGTTTTTTGGAGAGCACTATACCAAGTTACGGGATGCCATAGTGGAATTGCACTAGATCAAGGCACACAATGCTTATTGCATGGTCGAACTACTACAAAATATAAAGGTGGACTGTGTGCATAGTGGAAATTCACTATACACAAAGCCCAATTGCCTATCAGGACATTGCAGAAGTGGGCATCATACTAGGGTCAAATTCGCATAATGCATGATGAAAGTGCACCTTACCATAAAAAATTATGCATTGTGAATGGTTGGACTTTATGATTCTAATGTGCAAGAAGCATAGGGGAATAACACCATACTAAGTCGTCTAAAGTACAAGGTGGTGAGAGAGAACTATACCAAGTTACATTACGCATTGTAAGGTATTCCACAATACCAAGACACACAATGCTTATTGCATGATCAACCTACAAAATATGCAAATGTGCACTTTGCATAGGTTATATTCACTATACAAAGGTCTCCATGTCCACAGTCAATGGTGGAAAATGCATCATACCAGAGACAAATTAAAAGAATAATTTACGATGAAAGTGCACCATGTTCATGTGGAACGGTGCATTGTGAATGGTTGAACTAGTTGATTCTGATGTACAAGGTGCATAGTGGAAGTACACCATACTAAGGTGCAAAGTGACCCTATGTCTGAGAGCACTATACCAAGTTACATTATGACAGACCGGAATCGCACTGTATCATGATACACAATGCTTATCGTACGGTTGAACTACACAATATAAAGCTGGACTATGCATAGTGGAAATTCACTATACACAGGTCCACTGTCTATTCTACATGGTGGAAGTGCATCATACTACGGTCAAATTCGCATAATGCGTGATGAAAGTGCACCTTACCATAGGGCACGATGCATTGTGAATGGTCGAACTACATGATTCTAAAGTGCAAGGTGCAAAGTGGAAGTACACCAGACTAAGAAGCAGAGTACTGTGGAGGTGAGAGAGCACTATACCAAGTTACATTATGCATAGTGGAATTCCACAATACCAACGCACACAATACTTATTGCATGGTCGACCTACAAAATATAAATGTGCACTGTGCATAGTTGAAATTCACTATTAATGTGTCCACTATCTATTTAATATGGAAAAATTTGGCAGGATTTTAGGCCTAAAATTCGCATAATGTGTATGATGAAAGTGCAATTCTACCATAAGAAACACGGGGAATTGTGAATAGTTGAACTACATGATTATATTGTGCAAGGTGCATAAGGAAGAACACCAGAGTAAGGTAAAAAGTTCAAGGAGGTGAGAGAGCACCTATACCAAGTTGTGACATTTTTCATAGTGGAATTCCCACAATACCAAGGTTCACAAGGGGTATTGCATGATCGACCTAGAAAATATAAACGTGCACTGTGCATAGTTCAAATTCACAATACACAGGTCCACTGTCTATTGCACAGGGTGTAAGTGCATCTTTCTAGGGTCAAATTTGCATAATGCATGATGAAAGTGGACCATACCATATGGTACGGTGCATTGTGAATGGTTGAACTACATGATTCTAATGTGCAAGCAGCATAGTGGAAGTACACTATACTAAGTTGCAAAGTAAATAAGGAGGTGAGAGAAAATACTATACCAAGTTACATTATGCATAATGGAATTCTTCATTACCAAGGCACACAATACTTATTGCATGTGGTCGGCCTACAAAATATAAATGTGCACCGTGCATAGTTGATATTCACTGTATTACTGTGTCTCACGCCCATTGTGCATGGTGAAAATGCATCATACCATTTTCAAATTCCTATAATTCATGATGAAAGTGGACCTTACCATGTGGCACGGTGTATCAGGAATGGTTGAATGACATGATTCTAATGTGCAAGGTGCATAGTGGAAGAACACCATACTAAGGTGCAAAGTACAAGGGGGGGAGAGAGCACTATACCAAGTTACATTATGCATAGTGGAATTGCACTAGATCAAGGCACACAATGCTTATTGCATGGTCGAACTACAAAATATAAAGGTGGATCAGTGCATAGTGGAAATTCAGGATACAATGTGCCCACCGTCTATTGTACATGGTGGAAGTGCATCATACAAGGGTCAAATTCGCATAATGCATGATGAAAGTGCACCTTACCATAGGGCACTATGCATTGTGAATGGTTGGACTACATGATTCTAATGTGTAAGGTGCAAAGTGGAAGTACATCATACTAAGGTGCAAAGTACTAGGAGGTGAGAGAGCACTATACCAAGTTACATTATGCATAGTGGAATTCCAAAATACCAAGGCACACAACACTTATTGCATGGTCGGCCTACAAAATATAAATGTGCACCGGTGTATTAGTTGATATTCACCGTACAAAGGTCCTCGCCCACTATGCATGGTGGAAATGCATCATACCAGGGTCAAATTCGCATAATTCATGATGAAAGTGCACCTTACCATAGGGCACAAGCAGTATTGTGAATGGTCGAACTCCATTATTCAAATGCGCAAGGTGCATAGTGGAAGTACACCATACTAAGGTGCAAAGTACAAGGAGGTGAGAGAGCACTATACCAAGTTACATTATGCATAGTGGAATTCCACAATACCAAGGCACACAATGCTTATTGCATGGTCGACCTACAAAATATAAAGGTGCATTGTGCATAGTGGAAATTCACTATACAAAGGTCCACTGCCCATTGTGCATGGTGGAAATGCATCATACTAGGGTCAAATTCGCATAATGCATGATGAAAGTGCACCATACCATAGGGCACGGTGCATTGTGAATGGTGGAACTACATGATTCTAATGTGCAAGGTGCATAGTGGAAGTACACCATACTAAGGTGCAAAGTACAAGGAGGTGAGAGAGCACTATACCAAGTTACATTATGCATAGTGGAATTCCACTAACCAAGGCACACAATGCTTATTGCATGGTCGAACTACAAAATATAAAGGTGCATTGTGCATAGTGAAATTCACTATACAAAGGTCCACGCCCATTGTGCATGGTGGAAGTGCATCATACTAGGGTCAAATTCGCATAATGCATGATGAAAGTGCACCATACCATAGGGCACGGTGCATTGTGAATGGTTGAACTACATGATTCTAATGTGCAAGGTGCATAGTGGAAGTACACCATACTAAGGTGCAAAGTACAAGGAGGTGAGAGAGCACTATACCAAGTTACATTATGCATAGTGGAATTCCACAATACCAAGGCACACAATGCTTATTGCATGGTCGAACTACAAAATATAAAGGTGCACGTGCATAGTGGAAATTCACTATACAAAGGTCCACTATCTATTGTGCATGGTGGAAAGTGCATCATACTAGGGTCAAATTCGCATAATGCATGATGAAAGTGCACCATACCATAGGGCACGGTGCATTGTGAATGGTGGAACTACATGATTCTAATGTGCAAGGTGCATAGTGGAAGTACACCATACTAAGGTGCAAAGTACAAGGAGGTGAGAGAGCACTATACCAAGTTACATTATGCATAGTGGAATTCCACAATACCAAGGCACACAATGCTTATTGCATGGTCGACCTACAAAATATAAATGTGCACCGTGCATAGTGGAAATTCACTATACAAAGGTCCACCGCCATTGTGCATGGTGGAAATGCATCATACCAGGGTCAAATTCGCATAATGCATGATGAAAGTGCACCATACCATAGGGCACGGTGCATTGTGAATGGTGGAACTACATGATTCTAATGTGCAAGGTGCATAGTGGAAGTACACCATACTAAGGTGCAAAGTACAAGGAGAGCACTATACCAAGTTACATTATGCATAGTGGAATTGCACTAGACCAAGGCACACAATGCTTATTGCATGGTCGAACTACAAAATATAAAGGTGCATTGTGCATAGTGGAAATTCACTATACACAGGTCCACGTCTATTGTACATGGTGGAAGTGCATCATACTAGGGTCAAATTCGCATAATGCATGATGAAAGTGCACCTTACCATAGGGCACGGTGCATTGTGAATGGTTGAACTACATGATTCTAATGTGCAAGGTGCATAGTGGAAGTACACCATACTAAGGTGCAAAGTACAAGGAGGTGAGAGAGCACTATACCAAGTTACATTATGCATAGTGGAATTCCACAATACCAAGGCACACAATGCTTATTGCATGGTCGAACTACAAAATATAAAGGTGCACCGTGCATAGTGGAAATTCACTATACAAAGGTCCACGCCCATTGTGCATGGTGGAAATGCATCATACCGGGTCAAATTCGCATAATGCATGATGAAAGTGCACCATACCATAGGGCACGGTGCATTGTGAATGGTGGAACTACATGATTCTAATGTGCAAGGTGCATAGTGGAAGTACACCATACTAAGGTGCAAAGTACAAGGAGGTGAGAGAGCACTATACCAAGTTACATTATGCATAGTGGAATTCCACAATACCAAGGCACACAATGCTTATTGCATGGTCGAACTACAAAATATAAAGGTGCACCGTGCATAGTGGAAATTCACTATACAAAGGTCCACCCATTGTGCATGGTGGAAATGCATCATACTAGGGTCAAATTCGCATAATGCATGATGAAAGTGCACCATACCATAGGGCACGGTGCATTGTGAATGGTGGAACTACATGATTCTAATGTGCAAGGTGCATAGTGGAAGTACACCATACTAAGGTGCAAAGTACAAGGAGAGAGAGCACTATACCAAGTTACATTATGCATAGTGGAATTGCACTAGACCAAGGCACACAATGCTTATTGCATGGTCGAACTACAAAATATAAAGGTGCATTGTGCATAGTGGAAATTCACTATACAAGGTCCACCGCCCATTGTGCATGGTGGAAGTGCATCATACTAGGGTCAAATTCGCATAATGCATGATGAAAGTGCACCATACCATAGGGCACGGTGCATTGTGAATGGTTGAACTACATGATTCTAATGTGCAAGGTGCATAGTGGAAGTACACCATACTAAGGTGCAAAGTACAAGGAGGTGAGAGAGCACTATACCAAGTTACATTATGCATAGTGGAATTCCACAATACCAAGGCACACAATGCTTATTGCATGGTCGACCTACAAAATATAAATGTGCACCGTGCATAGTTGAAATTCACTATACAAAGGTCCACGCCCATTGTGCATGGTGGAAATGCATCATACTAGGGTCAAATTCGCATAATGCATGATGAAAGTGCACCATACCATAGGGCACGGTGCATTGTGAATGGTGGAACTACATGATTCTAATGTGCAAGGTGCATAGTGGAAGTACACCATACTAAGGTGCAAAGTACAAGGAGAGAGAGCCAAGTTACATTATGCATAGTGGAATTGCACTAGACCAAGGCACACAATGCTTATTGCATGGTCGAACTACAAAATATAAAGGTGCATGCATAGTGGAAATTCACTATACAAAGGTCCACCCTATTGTGCATGGTGGAAGTGCATCATACTAGGGTCAAATTCGCATAATGCATGATGAAAGTGCACCATACCATAGGGCACGGTGCATTGTGAATGGTTGAACTACATGATTCTAATGTGCAAGGTGCATAGTGGAAGTACACCATACTAAGGTGCAAAGTACAAGGAGGTGAGAGAGCACTATACCAAGTTACATTATGCATAGTGGAATTCCACAATACCAAGGCACACAATGCTTATTGCATGGTCGAACTACAAAATATAAAGGTGCATTGTGCATAGTGGAAATTCACTATACAAAGGTCCACCTATTGTACATGGTGGAAATGCATCATACTAGGGTCAAATTCGCATAATGCATGATGAAAGTGCACCATACCATAGGGCACGGTGCATTGTGAATGGTTGAACTACATGATTCTAATGTGCAAGGTGCATAGTGGAAGTACACCATACTAAGGTGCAAAGTACAAGGAGGTGAGAGAGCACTATACCAAGTTACATTATGCATAGTGGAATTCCACAATACCAAGGCACACAATGCTTATTGCATGGTCGAACTACAAAATATAAAGGTGCACTGTGCATAGTTGAAATTCACTATACAAAGGTCCACGCCCATTGTGCATGGTGGAAATGCATCATACTAGGGTCAAATTCGCATAATGCATGATGAAAGTGCACCATACCATAGGGCACGGTGCATTGTGAATGGTGGAACTACTTGATTCTTATGTACAAGGTGCATAGTGGAAGTACACCATACAAAGGAGGTGAGAGAGCACTATACCAAGTTACATTATGCATAGTGGAATTCCACAATACCAAGGCATACAATGCTTATTGCATGGTCGACCTACAAAATATAAAGGTGCACGTGCATAGTGGAAATTCACTATACAAAGGTCCACCGCCCATTGTGCATGGTGGAAATGCATCATACTAGGGTCAAATTCGCATAATGCATGATGAAAGTGCACCATACCATAGGGCACGGTGCATTGTGAATGGTGGAACTACATGATTCTAATGTGCAAGGTGCATAGTGGAAGTACACCATACTAAGGTGCAAAGTACAAGGAGAGCACTATACCAAGTTACATTATGCATAGTGGAATTGCACTATACCAAGGCACACAATGCTTATTGCATGGTCGAACTACAAAATATAAAGGTGCATTGTGCATAGTGGAAATTCACTATACAAAGGTCCACCGTCCATTGTACATGGTGGAAGTGCATCATACTAGGGTCAAATTCGCATAATGCATGATGAAAGTGCACCATACCATAGGGCACGGTGCATTGTGAATGGTTGAACTACATGATTCTAATGTGCAAGGTGCATAGTGGAAGTACACCATACTAAGGTGCAAAGTACAAGGAGGTGAGAGAGCACTATACCAAGTTACATTATGCATAGTGGAATTCCACAATACCAAGGCACACAATGCTTATTGCATGGTCGACCTACAAAATATAAATGTGCACGTGCATAGTTGAAATTCACTATACAAAGGTCCACCGCCCATTGTGCATGGTGGAAATGCATCATACTAGGGTCAAATTCGCATAATGCATGATGAAAGTGCACCATACCATAGGGCACGGTGCATTGTGAATGGTGAACTACATGATTCTAATGTGCAAGGTGCATAGTGGAAGTACACCATACTAAGGTGCAAAGTACAAGGAGGTGAGAGAGCACTATACCAAGTTACATTATGCATAGTGGAATTCCACAATACCAAGGCACACAATGCTTATTGCATGGTCGAACTACAAAATATAAATGTGCACGTGCATAGTGGAAATTCACTATACAAAGGTCCACCGCCCATTGTGCATGGTGGAAATGCATCATACTAGGGTCAAATTCGCATAATGCATGATGAAAGTGCACCATACCATAGGGCACGGTGCATTGTGAATGGTGGAACTACATGATTCTAATGTGCAAGGTGCATAGTGGAAGTACACCATACTAAGGTGCAAAGTACAAGGAGGTGAGAGAGCACTATACCAAGTTACATTATGCATAGTGGAATTCCACAATACCAAGGCACACAATGCTTATTGCATGGTCGAACTACAAAATATAAATGTGCACCGTGCATAGTTGAAATTCACTATACAAAGGTCCACTGCCCATTGTGCATGGTGGAAATGCATCATACTAGGGTCAAATTCGCATAATGCATGATGAAAGTGCACCATACCATAGGGCACGGTGCATTGTGAATGGTTGAACTACATGATTCTAATGTGCAAGGTGCATAGTGGAAGTACACCATACTAAGGTGCAAAGTACAAGGAGGTGAGAGAGCACTATACCAAGTTACATTATGCATAGTGGAATTCCACAATACCAAGGCACACAATGCTTATTGCATGGTCGAACTACAAAATATAAAGGTGCACCGTGCATAGTGGAAATTCACTATACAAAGGTCCACCGTCTATTGTACATGGTGAAAGTGCATCATACTAGGGTCAAATTCGCATAATGCATGATGAAAGTGCACCATACCATAGGGCACGGTGCATTGTGAATGGTGGAACTACATGATTCTAATGTGCAAGGTGCATAGTGGAAGTACACCATACTAAGGTGCAAAGTACAAGGAGGTGAGAGAGCACTATACCAAGTTACATTATGCATAGTGGAATTCCACAATACCAAGGCACACAATGCTTATTGCATGGTCGACCTACAAAATATAAAGGTGCACCGTGCATAGTGAAATTCACTATACAAAGGTCCACCCCATTGTGCATGGTGGAAATGCATCATACTAGGGTCAAATTCGCATAATGCATGATGAAAGTGCACCATACCATAGGGCACGGTGCATTGTGAATGGTGGAACTACATGATTCTAATGTGCAAGGTGCATAGTGGAAGTACACCATACTAAGGTGCAAAGTACAAGGAGGTGAGAGAGCACTATACCAAGTTACATTATGCATAGTGGAATTCCACAATACCAAGGCACACAATGCTTATTGCATGGTCGAACTACAAAATATAAAGGTGCACTGTGCATAGTGGAAATTCACTATACAAAGGTCCACCGCCCATTGTGCATGGTGGAAATGCATCATACTAGGGTCAAATTCGCATAATGCATGATGAAAGTGCACCATACCATAGGGCACGGTGCATTGTGAATGGTGGAACTACATGATTCTAATGTGCAAGGTGCATAGTGGAAGTACACCATACTAAGGTGCAAAGTACAAGGAGAGAGACTATACCAAGTTACATTATGCATAGTGGAATTGCACTAGACCAAGGCACACAATGCTTATTGCATGGTCGAACTACAAAATATAAAGGTGCATTGTGCATAGTGGAAATTCACTATACACAGGTCCACTGTCTATTGTACATGGTGGAAGTGCATCATACTAGGGTCAAATTCGCATAATGCATGATGAAAGTGCACCTTACCATAGGGCACGGTGCATTGTGAATGGTTGAACTACATGATTCTAATGTGCAAGGTGCATAGTGGAAGTACACCATACTAAGGTGCAAAGTACAAGGAGGTGAGAGAGCACTATACCAAGTTACATTATGCATAGTGGAATTCCACAATACCAAGGCACACAATGCTTATTGCATGGTCGACCTACAAAATATAAATGTGCATTGTGCATAGTTGATATTCACTATACAAAGGTCCGCCCATTGTGCATGGTGGAAATGCATCATACTAGGGTCAAATTCGCATAATGCATGATGAAAGTGCACCATACCATAGGGCACGGTGCATTGTGAATGGTGGAACTACATGATTCTAATGTGCAAGGTGCATAGTGGAAGTACACCATACTAAGGTGCAAAGTACAAGGAGGTGAGAGAGCACTATACCAAGTTACATTATGCATAGTGGAATTCCACAATACCAAGGCACACAATGCTTATTGCATGGTCGAACTACAAAATATAAAGGTGCACTGTGCATAGTGGAAATTCACTATACAAAGGTCCACTGCCCATTGTGCATGGTGGAAATGCATCATACCAGGGTCAAATTCGCATAATGCATGATGAAAGTGCACCATACCATAGGGCACGGTGCATTGTGAATGGTGGAACTACATGATTCTAATGTGCAAGGTGCATAGTGGAAGTACACCATACTAAGGTGCAAAGTACAAGGAGGTGAGAGAGCACTATACCAAGTTACATTATGCATAGTGGAATTCCACAATACCAAGGCACACAATGCTTATTGCATGGTCGACCTACAAAATATAAATGTGCACCGTGCATAGTTGATATTCACTATACAAAGGTCCACGCCCATTGTGCATGGTGGAAATGCATCATACCGGGTCAAATTCGCATAATGCATGATGAAAGTGCACCATACCATAGGGCACGGTGCATTGTGAATGGTTGAACTACATGATTCTAATGTGCAAGGTGCATAGTGGAAGTACACCATACTAAGGTGCAAAGTACAAGGAGGTGAGAGAGCACTATACCAAGTTACATTATGCATAGTGGAATTCCACAATACCAAGGCACACAATGCTTATTGCATGGTCGAACTACAAAATATAAAGGTGCACGTGCATAGTGGAAATTCACTATACAAAGGTCCACCGTCTATTGTACATGGTGAAAGTGCATCATACTAGGGTCAAATTCGCATAATGCACGATGAAAGTGCACCTTACCAGAGGCGGTACGATCCATTGTGAATGGTGGAACTACATGATTCTAATGTGCAAGGTGCATAGTGGAAGTACATCAAGCAGTGTAAGGTGCAAAGTACAAAGGAGGTGAGAGAGCACTATACCAAGTTACATTATGCATATTGGAATTCCACAACACCAACGCACACAATGCTTATTGCAAAGGTCGACTTACAAAATATAAATGTACCGTGTGTAGCGTTGATATTCACTATACAAAGGTCCGCCGCCCATTGTGCATGGTGGAAATGCCTCATACCAGGGTCAAATTCGCATAATGCATAATGAAAGGTGAAATATACCGTATAGCACATTGCGGTATCACAGAATTATTGAACAAATCCAAGGTGATTCAAACGTAAAAAGTGCATTGTCGAAGTACACCATACCAAGGTGCAAAGTACAAGGAGGTACAGCACTATACCGAAATACATTATGCATAGTTGAATTCGAAGCAGTACACCAAGGCACACAATGCTTATTGCATGGTCGACCTACAAAACAGCAATCTGCGACTGCAGCAGGGTTTATATTCACTATACACTTGTCACGCTCTCTATCAGGCATGGTGGAATTACATGGAGGGGGTGGTTAAATTCGCATATAACGCATGATGAAAGTGCACCTTACCATAGGGCACGATCCATCGCGGAATGGTGGAACTACATGATTCTAATGTGCAAGGTGCATATGGAAGTACATCATACTAAGGTGCAAAGTACAAGGAGGTGAGAGAAGATTATACTGGGTTACATTATGCATAGTGGAATTCCACAATGTTCCTGCACACAATGCTTATTGCAAGGTCGACCTACAAAATATAAATGTATACCGTGCGTAGTTGATATTCACTATACAAAGGTCCGCTGCCCATCGTGCATGGTGGAAATGCCTCATACCAGGGTCAAATTCGCATAATGCATAATGAAAGTGAAGCATACCAGTAGGCCACGGTGCGTAGTGAATGGTTGAACTACATGATTCTAATGTGCAAGGTGCATAGTGGAAGTACACCATACTAAGGTGCAAAGTACAAGGAGGAGATAGAAAGCACTATACCGAGTTACATTATGCACCGTTGAAATTCGACAACACCAAGCCACACAATGCTTATTGCATGGTCGACCTACAAAATATAATCAGGGGCACTCATGCATAGTTGAGGTTCACTATACACTGTGTCCGCTCGCGATTGTGCATGGTGAAAGTGCATCATACTAGGGTTAAATTCGCATAATGCATGATGAAAGTGCACCTTACTATAGGGCACGATCCATTGAGAATGGTTCAACTACATGATTCTAATGTTCAAGGTGCATAGTGGAAGTACACCAGTACTAAGGTGCAAAGTACAAGGAGGTGAGAGAGCACTATACCAAGTTATATTATGTATACAAGTGGAATTCCACAACACCAAGTGCACACAATGCTTATCGCATGGTCGACCCACAAAATATAAATGTGCAGTGTGCGCTAGTTGATATGCACTATACAAAGGTCCGGTGCCCATTGTGCATGGTGGAAATGCCTCATACCAAGGTCAAATTCGCATAATACATAATGAAAGTGAAGCATACCGTAGGGCACGGTATCATTGTGAATGGTTGAACTACAAGATTCTTAATGTGCAAGAGGCATAGTGGAAGTAGAAAAAAAAAAAAAAAAAAAAAAAAAAAGCATCACACTAGTGGGCAAATTCGCATAATGCATGATGAAAGTGCACTTTAACATATGGCACGATACATTTTGAATGGTTAAACTACATAATTCTAATGTCAAAGGTGCATTGTAGGAAGTACACCATACTAAGGGGCGAAGTACAAGGAGGTGAGAGAGCACTATACCAAGTGACATTATGTATAGTGGAATTCCAAAATACCAAGGCACACAATGCTTGCTGCATGGTCAACCTAAAAAATATAAATGTGCACTGTGCATAGTTGATATTCACTATACAAAGGTCCATTCCGATTTATCGCATGGTCGAAATGCATCATGCCAAGGTCAAATTCGTGATAATGCAATTATTTTTGTGCACCATACCATGCGGAACGGTGTATCGTCAATGGTGGACTAGCTGGATTCTAATGTACAAGGTCCATATGGAAGTACACCATACTAAAGTGCGAAGAACAATGAGGTGCCAGAGCACTTTACCGTGTTGACATTATGCATAGTGGAATTGCACTAGATCAAGGCAAACAATGCATCGTGAATGGTCGAACTAAAAAATATAAAGGTGCATTTGTGCATAATGGAAATTCACTATACTGGGGTCCACTGTCTATTGTACATGGTCGTAAAGGGCATCACACTAGGAGCAAATTTGCATAATGCATGATGAAAGTGCACCTTACCATGGTGGCATTATGAAGCGTATCGAATGGTTGAAGTACATAATTTCAATGTGCAAGGTGCATAGAGGAAGTACACCATACTAAGGGGTAAAGTACAAGTGAGTGTTAGACAAAGAACTATACAAAAGTTAGATTATGCATAGTGTAATTGGGGAATACTTCGCCATGGAACACAATGCTTATTGCATGGTCAATCTATAAAATATAAATGCAGCATCCTGCATAGTTCATATTCAATATACAAAGGTTCGCTGCCCATTATGCATGGTGGAAATGCATCATACCAGGGTCAAATTAGCATACCCTATGATGAAAGTTCACCATACCATAGGGGCACTTTTCTACTGCGAATGTAGCGGAACTACATCTATGATTCTAATGTACAAAGGTGCATAAAGTGGAAGTACACCATACTAAGGTGCAAAGTACAAGGAGAGCACTAGAACTCAAGTTACATTATGCATAGTGGAATTGCACTAGATGAAGGCACATAACATAATGCTTTATTGCATGGTCGAATTCCAATATGTACAGGTGCACCGTGCATAGTGGAAATTCACTATGTTACTTGTGTCCACCGTCTATCGTACATGGTGGAATTGCATCATACTAGGGTTAAATTCGCATAATGCATGATGAAAGTGCACCTTACCATATGGCACGATCCATTGTGAATGGTGGGAAACTACATGATTCTAAAATGCAAGGTGTACAGTGGAAGTACACCATACTAAGGTGCTTGGTACAAAGGAGGTGATGGGGAAAGCACTATATGAATGGCTACACTAAAGTGACAGAGAGAAATTCCACAATACCAAGAAACACAATGCTTATTGCAGCTTAGTCTAACCATGAAAAATATAAAGGTGCATCAAAAGTCAATTATGGAAATTCACTATTAAATATGTCCACTATCTATTGTACATGGTGCAATTCCACCATACTAGGGTTAAATTCGCATAATGCATGATGAAAGTGCACCTTACCAAGGTTGGGCACGATCCATCAGGAATGGTGGAACTACATGATTCTAATGTGCATAAAAGAAAAATAGTGGAAGTACATCATACTAAGTGTGCAAAGAGGAAGGAGGTTAGAGAGTACCGTACCAAGTTACATTGCTGGCTAGTGGAATTCCACAACACCAAGGCACACAATGCTTATTGCAAGGTCGACCTACAAAATATAAATGTGCACCGTGCAGAGTTGATATTCACTATACAAAGGTCCGCTTGCCCATTGTGCATGGTGGAATTGCATCATA
This sequence comes from Linum usitatissimum, assembly GCA_030674075.2. NCBI lineage: Eukaryota > Viridiplantae > Streptophyta > Magnoliopsida > Malpighiales > Linaceae > Linum > Linum usitatissimum. The sequence goes on from JAUJYP020000698.1 coordinate 75,072, forward strand.
CTAGGGTTAAATTCGCATAATACATAATGAAAGTGCAGCATACCGTAGGGCACCGTGCATTGTGAATGGTTGAACTACAAGATTCTAATGTGCAAGGTGCATGGTTGAAGTACACCATACTAATATGCAAAGTACAATGAGGTGATAGAGCACTATACCGAGTTACATTATGCATAGTGGAATTCCACAATACCAAGGCACACAATGCTTATTGCATGGTAGAACTACAAAATATAAAGGTGCACCGTGCATAGTGGAAATTCACTATACAAATGTCCACTGCCTATCGTACATGGTGGAATTGCATCATACTATTAGGTTAAATTCGCATAATGCATGATGAAAGTGTATCTTACCATAAGTGCACGATCCATTGTGAATGGTGGAACTACATGATTCTAATGTGCAAGGTGAATAGTGGAAGTACACCATACTAAGGTGCAAAAGTACAAGGGGAGGGGTGAGAGAGCACTATACCAAGTTACATGATGCATAGTGGAATTGCACTTGGACTGGGCATATAATGCTTATTGCATGGTCAAACTACAAAATATAAAGGTGCATCATGCATAGTGGAAATTAACTATACAAACATGTCCACCGTCTATTGTACATGGTGGAAGTGCATCATACCATTGTCAAATTCGCATAATGCACGACATGAAAGTGCACCTTACCACAGGTGGCACGGTACTGTGTGAATGGTTGAGCTACATGATTCTAATGTGCAAGGTGCATTAGCTGAAGTACACCATACTAAGGTGCAGAGTACAAGGAGGTGACAGAGCACTATACCGAGTTACATTATGCATAGTGGAATTCCACAATACCAGCGCACACAATGCTTATTGCATGGTCGAACTACAAAATATAAAAGGTGCACCGTGCATAGCGGAAATTCACTATACACATGTCCACCGTCTATCGGTACATGGTGGAATTGCATCATACTAAAGTGGTTAAATTCGCATAATGCATGATGAAAGTGGCACCTTACCATAAGGGCACGATCCATTGTGAACGGTGGAACTACATGATTCTAATGTGCAAGGTGCACAGTGGAAGTACACCATACTATGGTGCAAATTACAAGGAGGTGATTGAAAGCACTCATACCCGAGTTACATTATGCACCCTGGAATTCCACAATACCAAGGCACACAATGCTTATCAGCATGGTCGAACTACAAAATATAAAGGTGCACCGTGCATAATGGAAATTCACTATACACAGGTCCACCGTCTATTGTACATGGTGAATTGCATCATACTAGGTTAAAATTCGCATAATGCATGATGAAAGTGCACCTTAACATATGGCACGATCCATCGTGAATGGTGGAACTACATCATTCTAATGTGCAAGGTGCATAGTGGAAGTACACCATACTAAGGTGCAAAGTACAAGGAGGTGAGAGAGCACTATACCAAGTTACATTATGCATAGTGGAATTCCACAATACCAAGGCACACAATGCTTATTGCATGGTCGACCTACAAAATATAAATGTGCACTGTGCATAGTTGATATTCACTATACAAAGGTCCGCCCATTGTGCATGGTGGAAATGCATCATACCAGGGTCAAATTCGCATAATGCATAATGAAAGTGCACCATACCGTAGGGCACGGTGCATTGTGAATGGTTGAACTACATGATTCTAATGTGCAAGGTGCATAGTGGAAGTACACCATACTAAGGTGCAAAGTACAAGGAGGTGAGAGAGCACTATACCAAGTTACATTATGCATAGTGGAATTCCACAATACCAAGGCACACAATGCTTATTGCATGGTCGAACTACAAAATATAAAGGTGCACCGTGCATAGTGGAAATTCACTATACACGGGTCCACTTCTATTGTACATGGTGGAATTGCATCATACTAGGGTCAAATTCGCATAATGCATGATGAAAGTGCACCTTACCATAGGGCACGGTCCATTGTGAATGGTGGAACTACATGATTCTAATGTGCAAGGTGCATAGTGGAAGTACACCATACTAAGGTGCAAAGTACAAGGAGGTGAGAGAGCACTATACCAAGTTACATTATGCATAGTGGAATTCCACAATACCAAGGCACACAATGCTTATTGCATGGTCGACCTACAAAATATAAATGTGCACTGTGCATAGTTGATATTCACTATACAAAGGTCCGCCGCCCATTGTGCATGGTGGAAATGCATCATACCAGAGTCAAATTCGCATAATGAATAATGAAAGTGCACCATACCATAGGGCACGGTGCATTGTGAATGGTTGAACTACATGATTCTAATGTGCAAGGTGCATAGTGGAAGTACACCATACTAAGGTGCAAAGTACAAGGAGGTGATAGAGCACTATACCAAGTTACATTATGCATAGTGGAATTCCACAATACCAAGGCACACAATGCTTATTGCATGGTCGAACTACAAAATATAAAGGTGCATTGTGCATAGTGGAAATTCACTATACACAGGTCCACCGTCTATTGTACATGGTGGAATTGCATCATACTAGGGTCAAATTCGCATAATGCATGATGAAAGTGCACCTTACCATAGGGCACGGTGCATTGTGAATGGTGGAACTACATGATTCTAATGTGCAAGGTGCATAGTGGAAGTACACCATACTAAGGTGCAAAGTACAAGGAGGTGAGAGAGCACTATACCAAGTTACATTATGCATAGTGGAATTCCACAACAAGGCACACAATGCTTATTGCATGGTCGACCTACAAAATATAAATGTGCACCGTGCATAGTTGATATTCACTATACAAAGGTCCGCCGCCCATTGTGCATGGTGGAAATGCATCATACTAGGTCAAATTCGCATAATGCATAATGAAAGTGCACCATACCATAGGGCACGGTGCATTGTGAATGGTTGAACTACATGATTCTAATGTGCAAGGTGCATAGTGGAAGTACACCATACTAAGGTGCAAAGTACAAGGAGGTGAGAGAGCACTATACCAAGTTACATTATGCATAGTGGAATTCCACAATACCAAGGCACACAATGCTTATTGCATGGTCGAACTACAAAATATAAAGGTGCACCGTGCATAGTGGAAATTCACTATACACAGGTCCACCGTCTATTGTACATGGTGGAAGTGCATCATACTAGGGTCAAATTCGCATAATGCATGATGAAAGTGCACCTTACCATAGGGCACGGTGCATTGTGAATGGTGGAACTACATGATTCTAATGTGCAAGGTGCATAGTGGAAGTACACCATACTAAGGTGCAAAGTACAAGGAGGTGAGAGAGCACTATACCAAGTTACATTATGCATAGTGGAATTCCACAACACCAAGGCACACAATGCTTATTGCATGGTCGACCTACAAAATATAAATGTGCACCGTGCATAGTTGATATTCACTATACAAAGGTCCGCCGCCCATTGTGCATGGTGGAAATGCATCATACTGGGTCAAATTCGCATAATGCATAATGAAAGTGCACATACCATAGGGCACGGTGCATTGTGAATGGTTGAACTACATGATTCTAATGTGCAAGGTGCATAGTGGAAGTACACCATACTAAGGTGCAAAGTACAAGGAGGTGAGAGAGCACTATACCAAGTTACATTATGCATAGTGGAATTCCACAATACCAAGGCACACAATGCTTATTGCATGGTCGAACTACAAAATATAAAGGTGCACTGTGCATAGTGGAAATTCACTATACACAGGTCCACTGTCTATTGTACATGGTGGAATTGCATCATACTAGGGTCAAATTCGCATAATGCATGATGAAAGTGCACCTTACCATAGGGCACGGTGCATTGTGAATGGTGGAACTACATGATTCTAATGTGCAAGGTGCATAGTGGAAGTACACCATACTAAGGTGCAAAGTACAAGGAGGTGAGAGAGCACTATACCAAGTTACATTATGCATAGTGGAATTCCACAACACCAAGGCACACAATGCTTATTGCATGGTCGACCTACAAAATATAAATGTGCACCGTGCATAGTTGATATTCACTATACAAAGGTCCGCCGCCCATTGTGCATGGTGGAAATGCATCATACCGGGGTCAAATTCGCATAATGCATAATGAAAGTGCACCATACCGTAGGGCACGGTGCATTGTGAATGGTTGAACTACATGATTCTAATGTGCAAGGTGCATAGTGGAAGTACACCATACTAAGGTGCAAAGTACAAGGAGGTGATAGAGCACTATACCGAGTTACATTATGCATAGTGGAATTCCACAATACCAAGGCACACAATGCTTATTGCATGGTCGAACTACAAAATATAAAGGTGCACCGTGCATAGTGGAAATTCACTATACACAGGTCCACCGTCTATTGTACATGGTGAATTGCATCATACTAGGGTCAAATTCGCATAATGCATGATGAAAGTGCACCTTACCATAGGGCACGATCCATTGTGAATGGTGGAACTACATGATTCTAATGTGCAAGGTGCATAGTGGAAGTACACCATACTAAGGTGCAAAGTACAAGGAGGTGAGAGAGCACTATACCAAGTTACATTATGCATAGTGGAATTCCACAACACCAAGGCACACAATGCTTATTGCATGGTCGACCTACAAAATATAAATGTGCACGTCATAGGTCCACCGTCTATCGTACATGGTGGAAGTGCAAGACACTAGGGTCAAATTCGCATAATGCATGATGAAAGTGCACCATACCATAGGGCACGGTGCATTGTGAATGGTTGAACTACATGATTCTAATGTGCAAGGTGCATAGTGGAAGTACACCATACTAAGGTGCAAAGTATGCATAATGAAAGTGCAGCATACCGTAGGGCACGGTGCATTGTGAATGGTTGAACTACAAGATTCTAATGTACAAGGTGCATAGTGGAAGTACACCATACTAAGGTGCAAAGTACAAGGAGGTGATAGAGCACTAAACCAAGTTCCATTATGCATAGTGGAATTGCACAATACCGAAGGCATATAATGCTTATTGCATGGTCGAACTACAAAATATAAAGGTGCATTGCGCATAGTGATGAAAGTGGCACCATACCATATGGCACGATCCATTGCGAATGGTGGAACTACATGATTCTAATGTGCAAGGTGCATAGCTGAAGTACACCATACTAAGGTGCAAAGTACAAGGAGGTGAGAGAGCACTATACCAAGTTACATTATGCATAGTGGAATTCCACAACACCAAGGCACACAATGCTTATTGCATGGTCGACCTACAAAATATAAATGTGCACTCGTGCATAGTTGATATTCACTATACAAAGGTCCGCCGCCCATTGTGCATGGTGGAAATGCCTCATACTGTGGTCAAATTCGCATAATGCATAATGAAAGTGCAGCATACCGTAGGGCACGGTGCATTGTGAATGGTTGAAGTACATGATTCTAATGTGCAAGGTACATAGTGGAAGTACACCATACTAAGGTGCAAAGTACAAGGAGGTGATAGAGCACTATACCGAGTTACATTATGCATAGTGGAATTCCACAATACGAAGGCACACAATGCTTATTGCATGGTCGAACTACAAAATATAAAGGTGCACCGTGCATAGTGGAAATTCACTATACACATGTGTCCACTGTCTATTGTACATGGTGAATTGCATCATACTAGGGTTAAATTTGCATAATGCATGATGAAAGTGCACCTTACCATAGGGCACGATCCATTGTGAATGGTGGAACTACATGATTCTAATGTGCAAGGTGCATAGTGGAAGTACACCATACTAAGGTGCAAAGTACAAGGAGGTGAGAGAGCACTATACCAAGTTACATTATGCATAGTGGAATTCCACAACACCAAGGCACACAATGCTTATTGCAAGGTCGACCTACAAAATATAAATGTGCACCGTGCATAGTTGATATTCACTATACAAAGGTCCGCCGCCCATTGTGCATGGTGAAAATGCCTCATACCATGGTCAAATTCGCATAATGCATAATGAAAGTGCAGCATACCGTAGGGCACGGTGCATTCTGAATGGTTGAACTACAGGATTCTAATGTGCAAGGTGCATAGTGGAAGTACACCATACTAAGGTGCAAAGTACAAGGAGGTGATAGAGCACTATACCGAGTTACATTATGCATAGTGGAATTCCACAATACCAAGGCACACAATGCTTATTGCATGGTCGAACTACAAAATATAAAGGTGCATCGTGCATAGTGGAAATTCACTATACACATGTCCACCGTCTATTGTACATGGTGAATTGCATCATACTAGGGTTAAATTCGCATAATGCATGATGAAAGTGCACCTTACCATGTGGCACGATCCATTGTGAATGGTGGAACTACATGATTCTAACGTGCAAGGTGCATAGTGGAAGTACACCACACTAAGGTACAAGTACAAGGAGGTGATGAGAGCACTATACCGAGTTACATTATGCATAGTGGAATTCCACAATACCAAGGCACACAATGCTTATTGCATGGTCGAACTACAAAATATAAAGGTGCAATCGTGCATAGTGGAAATTCACTATACATATGTCCACCGTCTATTGTACATGGTGGAATTGCATCATACTAGGGTTAAATTCGCATAATGTATGATGAAAGTGCACCTTACCATGTGGCACGATCCATTGTGAATGGTGGAACTACATGATGCTAATGTGCAAGGTGCATAGTGGAAGTACACAATACTAAGGTGCAAAGTACAAGGAGGTGAGAGAGCATTATACCAAGTTACATTATGCGTAGTGGAATTCCACTAGATCAAGGAACACAATGCTTTAGGGTCAAATTCGCATAATGCATGATGAAAGTGCACCTTACCATAGGGCACGGTCCATTGTGAATGGTGGAACTACATGATTCTAATGTGCAAGGTGCATAGTGGAAGTACACCATACTAAGGTGCAAAGTACAAGGAGGTGAGAGAGCACTATACCAAGTTACATTATGCATAGTGGAATTCCACAACACCAAGGCACACAATGCTTATTGCATGGTCGACCTACAAAATATAAATGTGCACCGTGCATAGTTGATATTCACTATACAAAGGTCCGCCGCCCATTGTGCATGGTGGAAATGCATCATACCGGGTCAAATTCGCATAATGCATGATGAAAGTGCACCATACCATAGGGCACGGTGCATTGTGAATGGTTGAACTACATGATTCTAATGTGCAAGGTGCATAGTGGAAGTACACCATACTAAGGTGCAAAGTACAAGGAGGTGAGAGAGCACTATACCAAGTTACATTATGCATAGTGGAATTCCACAATACCAAGGCACACAATGCTTATTGCATGGTCGAACTACAAAATATAAAGGTGCATTGTGCATAGTGGAAATTCACTATACACGGGTCCACCGTCTATTGTACATGGTGGAAGTGCATCATACTAGGGTCAAATTCGCATAATGCATGATGAAAGTGCACCTTACCATAGGGCACGGTGCATTGTGAATGGTGGAACTACATGATTCTAATGTGCAAGGTGCATAGTGGAAGTACACCATACTAAGGTGCAAAGTACAAGGAGGTGAGAGAGCACTATACCAAGTTACATTATGCATAGTGGAATTCCACAATACCAAGGCACACAATGCTTATTGCATGGTCGACCTACAAAATATAAATGTGCACCGTGCATAGTTGATATTCACTATACAAAGGTCCACCGCCCATTGTGCATGGTGGAAATGCATCATACCAGGGTCAAATTCGCATAATGCATAATGAAAGTGCACCATACCATAGGGCACGGTGCATTGTGAATGGTTGAACTACATGATTCTAATGTGCAAGGTGCATAGTGGAAGTACACCATACTAAGGTGCAAAGTACAAGGAGGTGAGAGAGCACTATACCAAGTTACATTATGCATAGTGGAATTCCACAATACCAAGGCACACAATGCTTATTGCATGGTCGAACTACAAAATATAAAGGTGCACGTGCATAGTGGAAATTCACTATACACAGGTCCACCGTCTATTGTACATGGTGAATTGCATCATACTAGGGTCAAATTCGCATAATGCATGATGAAAGTGCACCTTACCATAGGGCACGGTGCATTGTGAATGGTGGAACTACATGATTCTAATGTGCAAGGTGCATAGTGGAAGTACACCATACTAAGGTGCAAAGTACAAGGAGGTGAGAGAGCACTATACCAACTTACATTATGCATAGTGGAATTCCACAATACCAAGGCACACAATGCTTATTGCATGGTCGACCTACAAAATATAAATGTGCACCGTGCATAGTTGATATTCACTATACAAAGGTCCGCCGCCCATTGTGCATGGTGGAAATGCATCATACCAGGGTCAAATTCGCATAATGCATGATGAAAGTGCACCATACCATAGGGCACGGTGCATTGTGAATGGTGGAACTACATGATTCTAATGTGCAAGGTGCATTGTAGAAGTACACCATACTAAGGTGCAAAGTACAAGGAGAGCATTGTACCAACTTACATTATGCATAGTGGAATTCCACAATACCAAGGCACACAATACTTATTGCATGGTCGAACTACAAAATATAAAGGTGCATTGTGCATAGTGGAAATTCACTATACACATGTCCACCGTCTATTGTACATGGTGGAAGTGCATCATACTAGGGTCAAATTCGCATAATGCATGATGAAAGTGCACCTTACCATAGGGCACGGTGCATTGTGAATGGTTGAACTACATAATTCTAATGTGCAAGGTGCATAGTGGAAGTACACCATACTAAGGTGCAAAGTACAAGGAGGTGAGAGAGCACTATACCAAGTTACATTATGCATAGTGGAATTCCACAATACCAAGGCACACAATGCTTATTGCATGGTCGACCTACAAAATATAAATGTGCACTGTGCATAGTTGATATTCACTATACAAAGGTCCGCTGCCCATTGTGCATGGTGGAAATGCATCATACCAGGGTCAAATTCGCATAATGCATAATGAAAGTGCACCATACCGTAGGGCACGGTGCATTGTGAATGGTTGAACTACATGATTCTAATGTGCAAGGTGCATAGTGGAAGTACACCATACTAAGGTGCAAAGTACAAGGAGGTGAGAGAGCACTATACCGAGTTACATTATGCATAGTGGAATTCCACAATACCAAGGCACACAATGCTTATTGCATGGTCGAACTACAAAATATAAAGGTGCAGTGCATAGTGGAAATTCACTATACACAGTCCACCGTCTATTGTACATGGTGGAATTGCATCATACTAGGGTCAAATTCGCATAATGCATGATGAAAGTGCACCTTACCATAGGGCACGATCCATTGTGAATGGTGGAACTACATGATTCTAATGTGCAAGGTGCATAGTGGAAGTACACCATACTAAGGTGCAAAGTACAAGGAGGTGAGAGAGCACTATACCAAGTTACATTATGCATAGTGGAATTCCACAACACCAAGGCACACAATGCTTATTGCATGGTCGACCTACAAAATATAAATGTGCACCGTGCATAGTTGATATTCACTATACAAAGGTCCATTGCCCATTGTGCATGGTGGAAATGCATCATACCGGGTCAAATTCGCATAATGCATAATGAAAGTGCACCCTACCATAGGGCACCGATGCATTGTGAATGGTTGAACTACATGATTCTAATGTGCAAGGTGCATAGTGGAAGTACACCATACTAAGGTGCAAAGTACAAGGAGGTGATAGAGCACTATACCAAGTTACATTATGCATAGTGGAATTCCACAATACCAAGGCACACAATGCTTATTGCATGGTCGAACTACAAAATATAAAGGTGCACCGTGCATAGTGGAAATTCACTATACACAGGTCCACCGTCTATTGTACATGGTGAATTGCATCATACTAGGGTCAAATTCGCATAATGCATGATGAAAGTGCACCTTACCATAGGGCACGATCCATTGTGAATGGTGGAACTACATGATTCTAATGTGCAAGGTGCATAGTGGAAGTACACCATACTAAGGTGCAAAGTACAAGGAGGTGAGAGAGCACTATACCAAGTTACATTATGCATAGTGGAATTCCACAATACCAAGGCACACAATGCTTATTGCATGGTCGACCTACAAAATATAAATGTGCACTGTGCATAGTTGATATTCACTATACAAAGGTCCGCCCATTGTGCATGGTGGAAATGCATCATACCAGGGTCAAATTCGCATAATGCATGATGAAAGTGCACCATACCATAGGGCACGGTGCATTGTGAATGGTGGAACTACATGATTCTAATGTGCAAGGTGCATAGTGGAAGTACACCATACTAAGGTGCAAAGTACAAGGAGAGCACTATACCAAGTTACATTATGCATAGTGGAATTCCACAATACCAAGGCACACAATGCTTATTGCATGGTCGAACTACAAAATATAAAGGTGCATTGTGCATAGTGGAAATTCACTATACACAGGTCCACCGTCTATTGTACATGGTGGAAGTGCATCATACTAGGGTCAAATTCGCATAATGCATGATGAAAGTGCACCTTACCATAGGGCACGGTGCATTGTGAATGGTTGAACTACATGATTCTAATGTGCAAGGTGCATAGTGGAAGTACACCATACTAAGGTGCAAAGTACAAGGAGGTGAGAGAGCACTATACCAAGTTACATTATGCATAGTGGAATTCCACAATACCAAGGCACACAATGCTTATTGCATGGTCGACCTACAAAATATAAATGTGCACGTGCATAGTTGATATTCACTATACAAAGGTCCGCTGCCCATTGTGCATGGTGGAAATGCATCATACTAGGGTCAAATTCGCATAATGCATGATGAAAGTGCACCATACCATAGGGCACGGTGCATTGTGAATGGTTGAACTACATGATTCTAATGTGCAAGGTGCATAGTGGAAGTACACCATACTAAGGTGCAAAGTACAAGGAGGTGAGAGAGCACTATACCAAGTTACATTATGCATAGTGGAATTCCACAATACCAAGGCACACAATGCTTATTGCATGGTCGAACTACAAAATATAAAGGTGCACGTGCATAGTGGAAATTCACTATACAAAGGTCCACCGTCTATTGTACATGGTGGATGCATCATACTAGGGTCAAATTCGCATAATGCATGATGAAAGTGCACCTTACCATAGGGCACGGTGCATTGTGAATGGTGGAACTACATGATTCTAATGTGCAAGGTGCATAGTGGAAGTACACCATACTAAGGTGCAAAGTACAAGGAGGTGAGAGAGCACTATACCAAGTTACATTATGCATAGTGGAATTCCACAATACCAAGGCACACAATGCTTATTGCATGGTCGACCTACAAAATATAAATGTGCATTGCATAGTTGAAATTCACTATACAAAGGTCCACCCCATTGTGCATGGTGGAAATGCATCATACTAGGGTCAAATTCGCATAATGCATGATGAAAGTGCACCATACCATAGGGCACGGTGCATTGTGAATGGTTGAACTACATGATTCTAATGTGCAAGGTGCATAGTGGAAGTACACCATACTAAGGTGCAAAGTACAAGGAGGTGAGAGAGCACTATACCAAGTTACATTATGCATAGTGGAATTCCACAATACCAAGGCACACAATGCTTATTGCATGGTCGACCTACAAAATATAAAGGTGCACTGTGCATAGTGGAAATTCACTATACAAAGGTCCACCCATTGTGCATGGTGGAATGCATCATACTAGGGTCAAATTCGCATAATGCATGATGAAAGTGCACCATACCATAGGGCACGGTGCATTGTGAATGGTTGAACTACATGATTCTAATGTGCAAGGTGCATAGTGGAAGTACACCATACTAAGGTGCAAAGTACAAGGAGGTGAGAGAGCACTATACCAAGTTACATTATGCATAGTGGAATTCCACAATACCAAGGCACACAATGCTTATTGCATGGTCGAACTACAAAATATAAAGGTGCACTTGCATAGTGGAAATTCACTATACAAGGTCCACTCCATTGTGCATGGTGGAAATGCATCATACTAGGGTCAAATTCGCATAATGCATGATGAAAGTGCACCTTACCATAGGGCACGGTGCATTGTGAATGGTGGAACTACATGATTCTAATGTGCAAGGTGCATAGTGGAAGTACACCATACTAAGGTGCAAAGTACAAGGAGGTGAGAGAGCACTATACCAAGTTACATTATGCATAGTGGAATTCCACAATACCAAGGCACACAATGCTTATTGCATGGTCGAACTACAAAATATAAAGGTGCATGCATAGTGGAAATTCACTATACAAAGGTCCACCGCCCATTGTGCATGGTGGAAATGCATCATACTAGGGTCAAATTCGCATAATGCATGATGAAAGTGCACCATACCATAGGGCACGGTGCATTGTGAATGGTTGAACTACATGATTCTAATGTGCAAGGTGCATAGTGGAAGTACACCATACTAAGGTGCAAAGTACAAGGAGGTGAGAGAGCACTATACCAAGTTACATTATGCATAGTGGAATTCCACAATACCAAGGCACACAATGCTTATTGCATGGTCGAACTACAAAATATAAAGGTGCACCGTGCATAGTGGAAATTCACTATACAAAGGTCCACCGCTATTGTACATGGTGGAAGTGCATCATACTAGGGTCAAATTCGCATAATGCATGATGAAAGTGCACCATACCATAGGGCACGGTGCATTGTGAATGGTGGAACTACATGATTCTAATGTGCAAGGTGCATAGTGGAAGTACACCATACTAAGGTGCAAAGTACAAGGAGGTGAGAGAGCACTATACCAAGTTACATTATGCATAGTGGAATTCCACAATACCAAGGCACACAATGCTTATTGCATGGTCGACTACAAAATATAAATGTGCACTGTGCATAGTGGAAATTCACTATACAAAGGTCCACCGCCCATTGTGCATGGTGGAAATGCATCATACTAGGGTCAAATTCGCATAATGCATGATGAAAGTGCACCATACCATAGGGCACGGTGCATTGTGAATGGTGGAACTACATGATTCTAATGTGCAAGGTGCATAGTGGAAGTACACCATACTAAGGTGCAAAGTACAAGGAGAGTGATATACCAAGTTACATTATGCATAGTGGAATTGCACAATACCAAGGCACACAATGCTTATTGCATGGTCGAACTACAAAATATAAAGGTGCATTGTGCATAGTGGAAATTCACTATACACAGGTCCACCGTCCATTGTACATGGTGGAAGTGCATCATACTAGGGTCAAATTCGCATAATGCATGATGAAAGTGCACCTTACCATAGGGCACGGTGCATTGTGAATGGTGGAACTACATGATTCTAATGTGCAAGGTGCATAGTGGAAGTACACCATACTAAGGTGCAAAGTACAAGGAGGTGAGAGAGCACTATACCAAGTTACATTATGCATAGTGGAATTCCACAATACCAAGGCACACAATGCTTATTGCATGGTCGACCTACAAAATATAAAGGTGCACTGTGCATAGTGGAAATTCACTATACACAGGTCCACTGCCCATTGTGCATGGTGGAAATGCATCATACTAGGGTCAAATTCGCATAATGCATGATGAAAGTGCACCATACCATAGGGCACGGTGCATTGTGAATGGTTGAACTACATGATTCTAATGTGCAAGGTGCATAGTGGAAGTACACCATACTAAGGTGCAAAGTACAAGGAGGTGAGAGAGCACTATACCAAGTTACATTATGCATAGTGGAATTCCACAATACCAAGGCACACAATGCTTATTGCATGGTCGAACTACAAAATATAAAGGTGCACGTGCATAGTGGAAATTCACTATACAAAGGTCCACCGTCTATTGTATGGTGGAAGTGCATCATACTAGGGTCAAATTCGCATAATGCATGATGAAAGTGCACCATACCATAGGGCACGGTGCATTGTGAATGGTGGAACTACATGATTCTAATGTGCAAGGTGCATAGTGGAAGTACACCATACTAAGGTGCAAAGTACAAGGAGGTGAGAGAGCACTATACCAAGTTACATTATGCATAGTGGAATTCCACAATACCAAGGCACACAATGCTTATTGCATGGTCGAACTACAAAATATAAAGGTGCACTGTGCATAGTGGAAATTCACTATACAAAGGTCCAGCCCATTGTGCATGGTGGAAATGCATCATACTAGGGTCAAATTCGCATAATGCATGATGAAAGTGCACCATACCATAGGGCACGGTGCATTGTGAATGGTTGAACTACATGATTCTAATGTGCAAGGTGCATAGTGGAAGTACACCATACTAAGGTGCAAAGTACAAGGAGGTGAGAGAGCACTATACCAAGTTACATTATGCATAGTGGAATTCCACAATACCAAGGCACACAATGCTTATTGCATGGTCGACCTACAAAATATAAAGGTGCACCGTGCATAGTTGAAATTCACTATACAAAGGTCCACTGCCCATTGTGCATGGTGGAATGCATCATACTAGGGTCAAATTCGCATAATGCATGATGAAAGTGCACCATACCATAGGGCACGGTGCATTGTGAATGGTTGAACTACATGATTCTAATGTGCAAGGTGCATAGTGGAAGTACACCATACTAAGGTGCAAAGTACAAGGAGGTGAGAGAGCACTATACCAAGTTACATTATGCATAGTGGAATTCCACAATACCAAGGCACACAATGCTTATTGCATGGTCGAACTACAAAATATAAAGGTGCACCGTGCATAGTGGAAATTCACTATACACGGGTCCACCGTCTATTGTACATGGTGGAAGTGCATCATACTAGGGTCAAATTCGCATAATGCATGATGAAAGTGCACCTTACCATAGGGCACGGTGCATTGTGAATGGTGGAACTACATGATTCTAATGTGCAAGGTGCATAGTGGAAGTACACCATACTAAGGTGCAAAGTACAAGGAGGTGAGAGAGCACTATACCAAGTTACATTATGCATAGTGGAATTCCACAACACCAAGGCACACAATGCTTATTGCATGGTCGACCTACAAAATATAAATGTGCACGTGCATAGTTGAAATTCACTATACAAAGGTCCACCGCCCATTGTGCATGGTGGAAATGCATCATACCGGGTCAAATTCGCATAATGCATGATGAAAGTGCACCATACCATAGGGCACGGTGCATTGTGAATGGTTGAACTACATGATTCTAATGTGCAAGGTGCATAGTGGAAGTACACCATACTAAGGTGCAAAGTACAAGGAGGTGAGAGAGCACTATACCAAGTTACATTATGCATAGTGAAATTCCACAATACCAAGGCACACAATGCTTATTGCATGGTCGAACTACAAAATATAAAGGTGCACTGTGCATAGTGGAAATTCACTATACACAGGTCCACTCTATTGTACATGGTGGAAGTGCATCATACTAGGGTCAAATTCGCATAATGCACGATGAAAGTGCACCTTACCATAGGGCACGGTCCATTGTGAATGGTTGAACTACATGATTCTAATGTGCAAGGTGCATAGTGGAAGTACACCATACTAAGGTGCAAAGTACAAGGAGGTGAGAGAGCACTATACCAAGTTACATTATGCATAGTGGAATTCCACAATACCAAGGCACACAATGCTTATTGCATGGTCGACCTACAAAATATAAATGTGCACGTGCATAGTTGATATTCACTATACAAAGGTCCGCCCATTGTGCATGGTGGAAATGCATCATACTAGGGTCAAATTCGCATAATGCATGATGAAAGTGCACCTTACCATAGGGCACGATGCATTGTGAATGGTGGAACTACATGATTCTAATGTGCAAGGTGCATAGTGGAAGTACACCATACTAAGGTGCAAAGTACAAGGAGGTGATAGAGCACTATACCAAGTTACATTATGCATAGTGGAATTCCACAATACCAAGGCACACAATGCTTATTGCATGGTCGAACTACAAAATATAAAGGTGCATTGTGCATAGTGGAAATTCACTATACACGGTCCACCGTCTATTGTACATGGTGGAAGTGCATCATACTAGGGTCAAATTCGCATAATGCATGATGAAAGTGCACCTTACCATAGGGCACGGTGCATTGTGAATGGTGGAACTACATGATTCTAATGTGCAAGGTGCATAGTGGAAGTACACCATACTAAGGTGCAAAGTACAAGGAGGTGAGAGAGCACTATACCAAGTTACATTATGCATAGTGGAATTCCACAATACCAAGGCACACAATGCTTATTGCATGGTCGACCTACAAAATATAAATGTGCACTTGCATAGTTGAAATTCACTATACAAAGGTCCACCGCCCATTGTGCATGGTGGAAATGCATCATACCGGGTCAAATTCGCATAATGCATGATGAAAGTGCACCATACCATAGGGCACGGTGCATTGTGAATGGTTGAACTACATGATTCTAATGTGCAAGGTGCATAGTGGAAGTACACCATACTAAGGTGCAAAGTACAAGGAGGTGAGAGAGCACTATACCAAGTTACATTATGCATAGTGGAATTCCACAATACCAAGGCACACAATGCTTATTGCATGGTCGAACTACAAAATATAAAGGTGCACGTGCATAGTGGAAATTCACTATACACAGGTCCACCGTCTATTGTACATGGTGGAAGTGCATCATACTAGGGTCAAATTCGCATAATGCATGATGAAAGTGCACCTTACCATAGGGCACGGTGCATTGTGAATGGTGGAACTACATGATTCTAATGTGCAAGGTGCATAGTGGAAGTACACCATACTAAGGTGCAAAGTACAAGGAGGTGAGAGAGCACTATACCAAGTTACATTATGCATAGTGGAATTCCACAATACCAAGGCACACAATGCTTATTGCATGGTCGACCTACAAAATATAAATGTGCACGTGCATAGTTGAAATTCACTATACAAAGGTCCACCGCCCATTGTGCATGGTGGAAATGCATCATACTAGGGTCAAATTCGCATAATGCATGATGAAAGTGCACCATACCATAGGGCACGGTGCATTGTGAATGGTGGAACTACATGATTCTAATGTGCAAGGTGCATAGTGGAAGTACACCATACTAAGGTGCAAAGTACAAGGAGGTGAGAGAGCACTATACCAAGTTACATTATGCATAGTGGAATTCCACAATACCAAGGCACACAATGCTTATTGCATGGTCGAACTACAAAATATAAAGGTGCATTGTGCATAGTGGAAATTCACTATACACGGTCCACCGTCTATTGTACATGGTGGAAGTGCATCATACTAGGGTCAAATTCGCATAATGCATGATGAAAGTGCACCTTACCATAGGGCACGGTGCATTGTGAATGGTGGAACTACATGATTCTAATGTGCAAGGTGCATAGTGGAAGTACACCATACTAAGGTGCAAAGTACAAGGAGGTGAGAGAGCACTATACCAAGTTACATTATGCATAGTGGAATTCCACAATACCAAGGCACACAATGCTTATTGCATGGTCGACCTACAAAATATAAATGTGCACTGTGCATAGTTGAAATTCACTATACAAAGGTCCATGCCCATTGTGCATGGTGGAAATGCATCATACTAGGGTCAAATTCGCATAATGCATGATGAAAGTGCACCATACCATAGGGCACGGTGCATTGTGAATGGTTGAACTACATGATTCTAATGTGCAAGGTGCATAGTGGAAGTACACCATACTAAGGTGCAAAGTACAAGGAGGTGAGAGAGCACTATACCAAGTTACATTATGCATAGTGGAATTCCACAATACCAAGGCACACAATGCTTATTGCATGGTCGAACTACAAAATATAAAGGTGCACGTGCATAGTGGAAATTCACTATACACGGTCCACATCTATTGTACATGGTGGAAGTGCATCATACTAGGGTCAAATTCGCATAATGCATGATGAAAGTGCACCTTACCATAGGGCACGGTGCATTGTGAATGGTGGAACTACATGATTCTAATGTGCAAGGTGCATAGTGGAAGTACACCATACTAAGGTGCAAAGTACAAGGAGGTGAGAGAGCACTATACCAAGTTACATTATGCATAGTGGAATTCCACAATACCAAGGCACACAATGCTTATTGCATGGTCGACCTACAAAATATAAATGTGCACGTGCATAGTTGAAATTCACTATACAAAGGTCCGCCCATTGTGCATGGTGGAAATGCATCATACCAGGGTCAAATTCGCATAATGCATGATGAAAGTGCACCATACCATAGGGCACGGTGCATTGTGAATGGTGGAACTACATGATTCTAATGTGCAAGGTGCATAGTGGAAGTACACCATACTAAGGTGAAAAGTACAAGGAGGTGAGAGAGCACTATACCAAGTTACATTATGCATAGTGGAATTGCACAATACCAAGGCACACAATGCTTATTGCATGGTCGAACTACAAAATATAAAGGTGCACTGTGCATAGTGGAAATTCACTATACAAAGGTCCACCGTCTATTGTACATGGTGGAAGTGCATCATACTAGGGTCAAATTCGCATAATGCATGATGAAAGTGCACCTTACCATAGGGCACGGTGCATTGTGAATGGTGGAACTACATGATTCTAATGTGCAAGGTGCATAGTGGAAGTACACCATACTAAGGTGCAAAGTACAAGGAGGTGAGAGAGCACTATACCAAGTTACATTATGCATAGTGGAATTCCACAATACCAAGGCACACAATGCTTATTGCATGGTCGACCTACAAAATATAAATGTGCACGTGCATAGTTGATATTCACTATACAAAGGTCCGCGCCCATTGTGCATGGTGGAAATGCATCATACCAGGGTCAAATTCGCATAATGCATGATGAAAGTGCACCATACCATAGGGCACGGTGCATTGTGAATGGTGGAACTACATGATTCTAATGTGCAAGGTGCATAGTGGAAGTACATCATACTAAGGTGCAAAGTACAAGGAGGTGAGAGAGCACTATACCAAGTTACATTATGCATAGTGGAATTCCACAATACCAAGGCACACAATGCTTATTGCATGGTCGAACTACAAAATATAAAGGTGCACGTGCATAGTGGAAATTCACTATACACAGGTCCACTATCCATTGTACATGGTGGAAGTGCATCATACTAGGGTCAAATTCGCATAATGCATGATGAAAGTGCACCTTACCATAGGGCACGGTGCATTGTGAATGGTGGAACTACATGATTCTAATGTGCAAGGTGCATAGTGGAAGTACACCATACTAAGGTGCAAAGTACAAGGAGGTGAGAGAGCACTATACCAAGTTACATTATGCATAGTGGAATTCCACAACACCAAGGCACACAATGCTTATTGCATGGTCGACCTACAAAATATAAATGTGCACCGTGCATAGTTGAAATTCACTATACAAAGGTCCGCCCATTGTGCATGGTGGAAATGCATCATACTAGGGTCAAATTCGCATAATGCATGATGAAAGTGCACCATACCATAGGGCACGGTGCATTGTGAATGGTTGAACTACATGATTCTAATGTGCAAGGTGCATAGTGGAAGTACACCATACTAAGGTGCAAAGTACAAGGAGGTGAGAGAGCACTATACCAAGTTACATTATGCATAGTGGAATTCCACAATACCAAGGCACACAATGCTTATTGCATGGTCGAACTACAAAATATAAAGGTGCATTGTGCATAGTGGAAATTCACTATACACAGGTCCACTGCCCATTGTACATGGTGGAAGTGCATCATACTAGGGTCAAATTCGCATAATGCATGATGAAAGTGCACCTTACCATAGGGCACGGTGCATTGTGAATGGTGGAACTACATGATTCTAATGTGCAAGGTGCATAGTGGAAGTACACCATACTAAGGTGCAAAGTACAAGGAGGTGAGAGAGCACTATACCAAGTTACATTATGCATAGTGGAATTCCACAATACCAAGGCACACAATGCTTATTGCATGGTCGACCTACAAAATATAAATGTGCACGTACATAGTTGATATTCACTATACAAAGATCCGCTACCCATTGTGAATGGTGGAACTACATGATTCTAATGTGCAAGGTGCATAGTGGAAGTACACCATACTAAGGTGCAAAGTACAAGGAGGTGAGAGAGCACTATACCAAGTTACATTATGCATAGTGGAATTCCACAATACCAAGGCACACAATGCTTATTGCATGGTCGACCTACAAAATATAAATGTGCACCGTGCATAGTGGAAATTCACTATACAAAGGTCCACTGCCCATTGTGCATGGTGGAAATGCATCATACCAGGGTCAAATTCGCATAATGCATGATGAAAGTGCACCATACCATAGGGCACGGTGCATTGTGAATGGTGGAACTACATGATTCTAATGTGCAAGGTGCATAGTGGAAGTACACCATACTAAGGTGCAAAGTACAAGGAGGTGAGAGAGCACTATACCAAGTTACATTATGCATAGTGGAATTCCACAATACCAAGGCACACAATGCTTATTGCATGGTCGAACTACAAAATATAAAGGTGCACCGTGCATAGTGGAAATTCACTATACAAAGGTCCACCGTCTATTGTACATGGTGGAAGTGCATCATACTAGGGTCAAATTCGCATAATGCATGATGAAAGTGCACCTTACCATAGGGCACGGTGCATTGTGAATGGTGGAACTACATGATTCTAATGTGCAAGGTGCATAGTGGAAGTACACCATACTAAGGTGCAAAGTACAAGGAGGTGAGAGAGCACTATACCAAGTTACATTATGCATAGTGGAATTCCACAATACCAAGGCACACAATGCTTATTGCATGGTCGACCTACAAAATATAAATGTGCACCGTGCATAGTTGAAATTCACTATACAAAGGTCCACTGCCCATTGTGCATGGTGGAAATGCATCATACTAGGGTCAAATTCGCATAATGCATGATGAAAGTGCACCATACCATAGGGCACGGTGCATTGTGAATGGTGGAACTACATGATTCTAATGTGCAAGGTGCATAGTGGAAGTACACCATACTAAGGTGCAAAGTACAAGGAGAGCACTATACCAAGTTACATTATGCATAGTGGAATTGCACTAGATCAAGGCACACAATGCTTATTGCATGGTCGAACTACAAAATATAAAGGTGCATTGTGCATAGTGGAAATTCACTATACACAGGTCCACTGTCTATTGTACATGGTGGAAGTGCATCATACTAGGGTCAAATTCGCATAATGCATGATGAAAGTGCACCTTACCATAGGGCACGGTGCATTGTGAATGGTTGAACTACATGATTCTAATGTGCAAGGTGCATAGTGGAAGTACACCATACTAAGGTGCAAAGTACAAGGTGGTGAGAGAGCACTATACCAAGTTACATTATGCATAGTGGAATTCCACAATACCAAGGCACACAATGCTTATTGCATGGTCGACCTACAAAATATAAATGTGCACGTGCATAGTTGAAATTCACTATACAAAGGTCCACTGCCCATTGTGCATGGTGGAAATGCATCATACTAGGGTCAAATTCGCATAATGCATGATGAAAGTGCACCATACCATAGGGCACGGTGCATTGTGAATGGTTGAACTACATGATTCTAATGTGCAAGGTGCATAGTGGAAGTACACCATACTAAGGTGCAAAGTACAAGGAGGTGAGAGAGCACTATACCAAGTTACATTATGCATAGTGGAATTCCACAATACCAAGGCACACAATGCTTATTGCATGGTCGAACTACAAAATATAAAGGTGCACTTGTGCATAGTGGAAATTCACTATACACGGGTCCACCGTCTATTGTACATGGTGGAAGTGCATCATACTAGGGTCAAATTCGCATAATGCATGATGAAAGTGCACCTTACCATAGGGCACGGTGCATTGTGAATGGTGGAACTACATGATTCTAATGTGCAAGGTGCATAGTGGAAGTACACCATACTAAGGTGCAAAGTACAAGGAGGTGAGAGAGCACTATACCAAGTTACATTATGCATAGTGGAATTCCACAATACCAAGGCACACAATGCTTATTGCATGGTCGACCTACAAAATATAAATGTGCACGTGCATAGTGGAAATTCACTATACAAAGGTCCACTGCCATTGTGCATGGTGGAAATGCATCATACTAGGGTCAAATTCGCATAATGCATGATGAAAGTGCACCATACCATAGGGCACGGTGCATTGTGAATGGTTGAACTACATGATTCTAATGTGCAAGGTGCATAGTGGAAGTACACCATACTAAGGTGCAAAGTACAAGGAGGTGAGAGAGCACTATACCAAGTTACATTATGCATAGTGGAATTCCACAATACCAAGGCACACAATGCTTATTGCATGGTCGAACTACAAAATATAAAGGTGCATTGTGCATAGTGGAAATTCACTATACACAGGTCCACGTCTATTGTACATGGTGGAAGTGCATCATACTAGGGTCAAATTCGCATAATGCATGATGAAAGTGCACCTTACCATAGGGCACGGTGCATTGTGAATGGTGGAACTACATGATTCTAATGTGCAAGGTGCATAGTGGAAGTACACCATACTAAGGTGCAAAGTACAAGGAGGTGAGAGAGCACTATACCAAGTTACATTATGCATAGTGGAATTCCACAATACCAAGGCACACAATGCTTATTGCATGGTCGACCTACAAAATATAAAGGTGCACCGTGCATAGTGGAAATTCACTATACAAAGGTCCACCGCCCATTGTGCATGGTGGAAATGCATCATACTAGGGTCAAATTCGCATAATGCATGATGAAAGTGCACCATACCATAGGGCACGGTGCATTGTGAATGGTTGAACTACATGATTCTAATGTGCAAGGTGCATAGTGGAAGTACACCATACTAAGGTGCAAAGTACAAGGAGGTGAGAGAGCACTATACCAAGTTACATTATGCATAGTGGAATTCCACAATACCAAGGCACACAATGCTTATTGCATGGTCGAACTACAAAATATAAAGGTGCACTGTGCATAGTGGAAATTCACTATACACAGGTCCACTGTCTATTGTACATGGTGGAAGTGCATCATACTAGGGTCAAATTCGCATAATGCATGATGAAAGTGCACCTTACCATAGGGCACGGTGCATTGTGAATGGTGGAACTACATGATTCTAATGTGCAAGGTGCATAGTGGAAGTACACCATACTAAGGTGCAAAGTACAAGGAGATGAGAGAGCACTATACCAAGTTACATTATGCACAGTGGAATTCCACAATACCAAGGCACACAATGCTTATTGCATGGTCGACCTACAAAATATAAATGTGCACCGTGCATAGTTGAAATTCACTATACAAAGGTCCACCGCCATTGTGCATGGTGGAAATGCATCATACTAGGGTCAAATTCGCATAATGCATGATGAAAGTGCACCATACCATAGGGCACGGTGCATTGTGAATGGTGGAACTACATGATTCTAATGTGCAAGGTGCATAGTGGAAGTACACCATACTAAGGTGCAAAGTACAAGGAGGTGAGAGAGCACTATACCAAGTTACATTATGCATAGTGGAATTCCACAATACCAAGGCACACAATGCTTATTGCATGGTCGAACTACAAAATATAAAGGTGCACGTGCATAGTGGAAATTCACTATACAAAGGTCCACCGTCTATTGTACATGGTGGAAGTGCATCATACTAGGGTCAAATTCGCATAATGCATGATGAAAGTGCACCTTACCATAGGGCACGGTGCATTGTGAATGGTGGAACTACATGATTCTAATGTGCAAGGTGCATAGTGGAAGTACACCATACTAAGGTGCAAAGTACAAGGAGGTGAGAGAGCACTATACCAAGTTACATTATGCATAGTGGAATTCCACAATACCAAGGCACACAATGCTTATTGCATGGTCGACCTACAAAATATAAAGTGCACCGTGCATAGTGGAAATTCACTATACAAAGGTCCACTGCCCATTGTGCATGGTGGAAGTGCATCATACTAGTCAAATTCGCATAATGCATGATGAAAGTGCACCATACCATAGGGCACGGTGCATTGTGAATGGTTGAACTACATGATTCTAATGTGCAAGGTGCATAGTGGAAGTACACCATACTAAGGTGCAAAGTACAAGGAGGTGAGAGAGCACTATACCAAGTTACATTATGCATAGTGGAATTCCACAATACCAAGGCACACAATGCTTATTGCATGGTCGAACTACAAAATATAAAGGTGCACCGTGCATAGTGGAAATTCACTATACAAAGGTCCACCGCCTATTGTACATGGTGGAAGTGCATCATACTAGGGTCAAATTCGCATAATGCATGATGAAAGTGCACCTTACCATAGGGCACGGTGCATTGTGAATGGTGGAACTACATGATTCTAATGTGCAAGGTGCATAGTGGAAGTACACCATACTAAGGTGCAAAGTACAAGGAGGTGAGAGAGCACTATACCAAGTTACATTATGCATAGTGGAATTCCACAATACCAAGGCACACAATGCTTATTGCATGGTCGACCTACAAAATATAAAGGTGCACCGTGCATAGTGGAAATTCACTATACAAAGGTCCACCGCCATTGTGCATGGTGGAAATGCATCATACTAGGGTCAAATTCGCATAATGCATGATGAAAGTGCACCATACCATAGGGCACGGTGCATTGTGAATGGTTGAACTACATGATTCTAATGTGCAAGGTGCATAGTGGAAGTACACCATACTAAGGTGCAAAGTACAAGGAGGTGAGAGAGCACTATACCAAGTTACATTATGCATAGTGGAATTCCACAATACCAAGGCACACAATGCTTATTGCATGGTCGAACTACAAAATATAAAGGTGCACCGTGCATAGTGGAAATTCACTATACAAAGGTCCACCTATTGTACATGGTGGAAGTGCATCATACTAGGGTCAAATTCGCATAATGCATGATGAAAGTGCACCTTACCATAGGGCACGGTGCATTGTGAATGGTGGAACTACATGATTCTAATGTGCAAGGTGCATAGTGGAAGTACACCATACTAAGGTGCAAAGTACAAGGAGGTGAGAGAGCACTATACCAAGTTACATTATGCATAGTGGAATTCCACAATACCAAGGCACACAATGCTTATTGCATGGTCGACCTACAAAATATAAATGTGCACCGTGCATAGTGGAAATTCACTATACAAAGGTCCACCGCCCATTGTGCATGGTGGAAATGCATCATACTAGGGTCAAATTCGCATAATGCATGATGAAAGTGCACCATACCATAGGGCACGGTGCATTGTGAATGGTGGAACTACATGATTCTAATGTGCAAGGTGCATAGTGGAAGTACACCATACTAAGGTGCAAAGTACAAGGAGGTGAGAGAGCACTATACCAAGTTACATTATGCATAGTGGAATTCCACAATACCAAGGCACACAATGCTTATTGCATGGTCGAACTACAAAATATAAAGGTGCATTGTGCATAGTGGAAATTCACTATACACAGGTCCACTGCCTATTGTGCATGGTGGAAGTGCATCATACTAGGGTCAAATTCGCATAATGCATGATGAAAGTGCACCTTACCATAGGGCACGGTGCATTGTGAATGGTTGAACTACATGATTCTAATGTGCAAGGTGCATAGTGGAAGTACACCATACTAAGGTGCAAAGTACAAGGAGGTGAGAGAGCACTATACCAAGTTACATTATGCATAGTGGAATTCCACAATACCAAGGCACACAATGCTTATTGCATGGTCGACCTACAAAATATAAATGTGCACCGTGCATAGTTGAAATTCACTATACAAAGGTCCACCGCCCATTGTGCATGGTGGAAATGCATCATACTAGGGTCAAATTCGCATAATGCATGATGAAAGTGCACCATACCATAGGGCACGGTGCATTGTGAATGGTTGAACTACATGATTCTAATGTGCAAGGTGCATAGTGGAAGTACACCATACTAAGGTGCAAAGTACAAGGAGGTGAGAGAGCACTATACCAAGTTACATTATGCATAGTGGAATTCCACAATACCAAGGCACACAATGCTTATTGCATGGTCGAACTACAAAATATAAAGGTGCACTGTGCATAGTGGAAATTCACTATACAAGGGTCCACCGTCTATTGTACATGGTGGAAGTGCATCATACTAGGGTCAAATTCGCATAATGCATGATGAAAGTGCACCTTACCATAGGGCACGGTGCATTGTGAATGGTGGAACTACATGATTCTAATGTGCAAGGTGCATAGTGGAAGTACACCATACTAAGGTGCAAAGTACAAGGAGGTGAGAGAGCACTATACCAAGTTACATTATGCATAGTGGAATTCCACAATACCAAGGCACACAATGCTTATTGCATGGTCGACCTACAAAATATAAATGTGCACCGTGCATAGTGGAAATTCACTATACAAAGGTCCAGCCCATTGTGCATGGTGGAAATGCATCATACTAGGGTCAAATTCGCATAATGCATGATGAAAGTGCACCATACCATAGGGCACGGTGCATTGTGAATGGTTGAACTACATGATTCTAATGTGCAAGGTGCATAGTGGAAGTACACCATACTAAGGTGCAAAGTACAAGGAGGTGAGAGAGCACTATACCAAGTTACATTATGCATAGTGGAATTCCACAATACCAAGGCACACAATGCTTATTGCATGGTCGAACTACAAAATATAAAGGTGCATTGTGCATAGTGGAAATTCACTATACACAGGTCCACCGTCTATTGTACATGGTGGAAGTGCATCATACTAGGGTCAAATTCGCATAATGCATGATGAAAGTGCACCTTACCATAGGGCACGGTGCATTGTGAATGGTTGAACTACATGATTCTAATGTGCAAGGTGCATAGTGGAAGTACACCATACTAAGGTGCAAAGTACAAGGAGGTGAGAGAGCACTATACCAAGTTACATTATGCATAGTGGAATTCCACAATACCAAGGCACACAATGCTTATTGCATGGTCGACCTACAAAATATAAATGTGCACCGTGCATAGTTGATATTCACTATACAAAGGTCCGCCGCCCATTGTGCATGGTGGAAATGCATCATACTGGGTCAAATTCGCATAATGCATGATGAAAGTGCACCATACCATAGGGCACGGTGCATTGTGAATGGTTGAACTACATGATTCTAATGTGCAAGGTGCATAGTGGAAGTACACCATACTAAGGTGCAAAGTACAAGGAGGTGAGAGAGCACTATACCAAGTTACATTATGCATAGTGGAATTCCACAATACCAAGGCACACAATGCTTATTGCATGGTCGAACTACAAAATATAAAGGTGCACCGTGCATAGTGGAAATTCACTATACACAGGTCCACCGTCTATTGTACATGGTGGAATTGCATCATACTAGGGTCAAATTCGCATAATGCATGATGAAAGTGCACCTTACCATAGGGCACGGTGCATTGTGAATGGTGGAACTACATGATTCTAATGTGCAAGGTGCATAGTGGAAGTACACCATACTAAGGTGCAAAGTACAAGGAGGTGAGAGAGCACTATACCAAGTTACATTATGCATAGTGGAATTCCACAACACCAAGGCACACAATGCTTATTGCATGGTCGACCTACAAAATATAAATGTGCACGTGCATAGTTGAAATTCACTATACAAAGGTCCACCGCCCATTGTGCATGGTGGAAATGCATCATACTAGGGTCAAATTCGCATAATGCATGATGAAAGTGCACCATACCATAGGGCACGGTGCATTGTGAATGGTTGAACTACATGATTCTAATGTGCAAGGTGCATAGTGGAAGTACACCATACTAAGGTGCAAAGTACAAGGAGGTGAGAGAGCACTATACCAAGTTACATTATGCATAGTGGAATTCCACAATACCAAGGCACACAATGCTTATTGCATGGTCGAACTACAAAATATAAAGGTGCACCGTGCATAGTGGAAATTCACTATACAAAGGTCCACCGTATTGTACATGGTGGAAGTGCATCATACTAGGGTCAAATTCGCATAATGCATGATGAAAGTGCACCTTACCATAGGGCACGGTGCATTGTGAATGGTGGAACTACATGATTCTAATGTGCAAGGTGCATAGTGGAAGTACACCATACTAAGGTGCAAAGTACAAGGAGGTGAGAGAGCACTATACCAAGTTACATTATGCATAGTGGAATTCCACAATACCAAGGCACACAATGCTTATTGCATGGTCGACCTACAAAATATAAATGTGCACGTGCATAGTTGAAATTCACTATACAAAGGTCCACCGCCCATTGTGCATGGTGGAAATGCATCATACTAGGGTCAAATTCGCATAATGCATGATGAAAGTGCACCATACCATAGGGCACGGTGCATTGTGAATGGTTGAACTACATGATTCTAATGTGCAAGGTGCATAGTGGAAGTACACCATACTAAGGTGCAAAGTACAAGGAGGTGAGAGAGCACTATACCAAGTTACATTATGCATAGTGGAATTCCACAATACCAAGGCACACAATGCTTATTGCATGGTCGAACTACAAAATATAAAGGTGCACCGTGCATAGTGGAAATTCACTATACACAGGTCCACCGTCTATTGTACATGGTGGAAGTGCATCATACTAGGGTCAAATTCGCATAATGCATGATGAAAGTGCACCTTACCATAGGGCACGGTGCATTGTGAATGGTGGAACTACATGATTCTAATGTGCAAGGTGCATAGTGGAAGTACACCATACTAAGGTGCAAAGTACAAGGAGGTGAGAGAGCACTATACCAAGTTACATTATGCATAGTGGAATTCCACAATACCAAGGCACACAATGCTTATTGCATGGTCGAACTACAAAATATAAAGGTGCATTGTGCATAGTGGAAATTCACTATACAAAGGTCCACTGTATTGTACATGGTGGAAGTGCATCATACTAGGGTCAAATTCGCATAATGCATGATGAAAGTGCACCTTACCATAGGGCACGGTGCATTGTGAATGGTTGAACTACATGATTCTAATGTGCAAGGTGCATAGTGGAAGTACACCATACTAAGGTGCAAAGTACAAGGAGGTGAGAGAGCACTATACCAAGTTACATTATGCATAGTGGAATTCCACAATACCAAGGCACACAATGCTTATTGCATGGTCGACCTACAAAATATAAATGTGCACCGTGCATAGTTGAAATTCACTATACAAAGGTCCACCGCCCATTGTGCATGGTGGAAATGCATCATACTAGGGTCAAATTCGCATAATGCATGATGAAAGTGCACCATACCATAGGGCACGGTGCATTGTGAATGGTTGAACTACATGATTCTAATGTGCAAGGTGCATAGTGGAAGTACACCATACTAAGGTGCAAAGTACAAGGAGGTGAGAGAGCACTATACCAAGTTACATTATGCATAGTGGAATTCCACAATACCAAGGCACACAATGCTTATTGCATGGTCGACCTACAAAATATAAAGGTGCACTGTGCATAGTGGAAATTCACTATACACAGGTCCACTGTCTATTGTACATGGTGGAATTGCATCATACTAGGGTCAAATTCGCATAATGCATGATGAAAGTGCACCTTACCATAGAGCACGGTGCATTGTGAATGGTGGAACTACATGATTCTAATGTGCAAGGTGCATAGTGGAAGTACACCATACTAAGGTGCAAAGTACAAGGAGGTGAGAGAGCACTATACCAAGTTACATTATGCATAGTGGAATTCCACAACACCAAGGCACACAATGCTTATTGCATGGTCGACCTACAAAATATAAATGTGCACCGTGCATAGTTGATATTCACTATACAAAGGTCCGCCCATTGTGCATGGTGGAAATGCATCATACTGGGTCAAATTCGCATAATGCATGATGAAAGTGCACCATACCATAGGGCACGGTGCATTGTGAATGGTTGAACTACATGATTCTAATGTGCAAGGTGCATAGTGGAAGTACACCATACTAAGGTGCAAAGTACAAGGAGGTGAGAGAGCACTATACCAAGTTACATTATGCATAGTGGAATTCCACAATACCAAGGCACACAATGCTTATTGCATGGTCGAACTACAAAATATAAAGGTGCACCGTGCATAGTGGAAATTCACTATACAAAGGTCCACCGTCTATTGTACATGGTGGAAGTGCATCATACTAGGGTCAAATTCGCATAATGCATGATGAAAGTGCACCTTACCATAGGGCACGGTGCATTGTGAATGGTGGAACTACATGATTCTAATGTGCAAGGTGCATAGTGGAAGTACATCATACTAAGGTGCAAAGTACAAGGAGGTGAGAGAGCACTATACCAAGTTACATTATGCATAGTGGAATTCCACAATACCAAGGCACACAATGCTTATTGCATGGTCGAACTACAAAATATAAAGGTGCATTGTGCATAGTGGAAATTCACTATACAAAGGTCCACCGTCTATTGTACATGGTGGAAGTGCATCATACTAGGGTCAAATTCGCATAATGCATGATGAAAGTGCACCTTACCATAGGGCACGGTGCATTGTGAATGGTGGAACTACATGATTCTAATGTGCAAGGTGCATAGTGGAAGTACACCATACTAAGGTGCAAAGTACAAGGAGGTGAGAGAGCACTATACCAAGTTACATTATGCATAGTGGAATTCCACAATACCAAGGCACACAATGCTTATTGCATGGTCGACCTACAAAATATAAATGTGCATGCATAGTGGAAATTCACTATACAAAGGTCCACCGCCCATTGTGCATGGTGGAAATGCATCATACTAGGGTCAAATTCGCATAATGCATGATGAAAGTGCACCATACCATAGGGCACGGTGCATTGTGAATGGTTGAACTACATGATTCTAATGTGCAAGGTGCATAGTGGAAGTACACCATACTAAGGTGCAAAGTACAAGGAGGTGAGAGAGCACTATACCAAGTTACATTATGCATAGTGGAATTCCACAATACCAAGGCACACAATGCTTATTGCATGGTCGAACTACAAAATATAAAGGTGCACCGTGCATAGTGGAAATTCACTATACACAGGTCCACCGCCTATTGTACATGGTGGAAGTGCATCATACTAGGGTCAAATTCGCATAATGCATGATGAAAGTGCACCTTACCCTAGGGCACGATGCATTGTGAATGGTGGAACTACATGATTCTAATGTGCAAGGTGCATAGTGGAAGTACACCATACTAAGGTGCAAAGTACAAGGAGGTGAGAGAGCACTATACCAAGTTACATTATGCATAGTGGAATTCCACAATACCAAGGCACACAATGCTTATTGCATGGTCGAACTACAAAATATAAAGGTGCATTGCATAGTGGAAATTCACTATACAAAGGTCCACCGTCTATTGTACATGGTGGAAGTGCATCATACTAGGGTCAAATTCGCATAATGCATGATGAAAGTGCACCTTACCATAGGGCACGGTGCATTGTGAATGGTGGAACTACATGATTCTAATGTGCAAGGTGCATAGTGGAAGTACACCATACTAAGGTGCAAAGTACAAGGAGGTGAGAGAGCACTATACCAAGTTACATTATGCATAGTGGAATTCCACAATACCAAGGCACACAATGCTTATTGCATGGTCGACCTACAAAATATAAATGTGCACTGCATAGTTGAAATTCACTATACAAAGGTCCACTGCCCATTGTGCATGGTGGAAATGCATCATACTAGGGTCAAATTCGCATAATGCATGATGAAAGTGCACCATACCATAGGGCACGGTGCATTGTGAATGGTTGAACTACATGATTCTAATGTGCAAGGTGCATAGTGGAAGTACACCATACTAAGGTGCAAAGTACAAGGAGGTGAGAGAGCACTATACCAAGTTACATTATGCATAGTGGAATTCCACAATACCAAGGCACACAATGCTTATTGCATGGTCGAACTACAAAATATAAAGGTGCACCGTGCATAGTGGAAATTCACTATACAAAGGTCCACCGTCTATTGTACATGGTGGAAGTGCATCATACTAGGGTCAAATTCGCATAATGCATGATGAAAGTGCACCTTACCATAGGGCACGGTGCATTGTGAATGGTGGAACTACATGATTCTAATGTGCAAGGTGCATAGTGGAAGTACACCATACTAAGGTGCAAAGTACAAGGAGGTGAGAGAGCACTATACCAAGTTACATTATGCATAGTGGAATTCCACAATACCAAGGCACACAATGCTTATTGCATGGTCGACCTACAAAATATAAATGTGCACCGTGCATAGTTGAAATTCACTATACAAAGGTCCACCGCCCATTGTGCATGGTGGAAATGCATCATACTAGGGTCAAATTCGCATAATGCATGATGAAAGTGCACCATACCATAGGGCACGATGCATTGTGAATGGTTGAACTACATGATTCTAATGTGCAAGGTGCATAGTGGAAGTACACCATACTAAGGTGCAAAGTACAAGGAGGTGATAGAGCACTATACCAAGTTACATTATGCATAGTGGAATTCCACAATACCAAGGCACACAATGCTTATTGCATGGTCGAACTACAAAATATAAAGGTGCACTGCATAGTGGAAATTCACTATACACAGGTCCACCGCTATTGTACATGGTGGAAGTGCATCATACTAGGGTCAAATTCGCATAATGCATGATGAAAGTGCACCTTACCATAGGGCACGGTGCATTGTGAATGGTGGAACTACATGATTCTAATGTGCAAGGTGCATAGTGGAAGTACACCATACTAAGGTGCAAAGTACAAGGAGGTGAGAGAGCACTATACCAAGTTACATTATGCATAGTGGAATTCCACAATACCAAGGCACACAATGCTTATTGCATGGTCGAACTACAAAATATAAAGGTGCACGTGCATAGTGGAAATTCACTATACAAAGGTCCACCGTCATTGTGCATGGTGGAAATGCATCATACTGGGTCAAATTCGCATAATGCATGATGAAAGTGCACCTTACCATAGGGCACGGTGCATTGTGAATGGTGGAACTACATGATTCTAATGTGCAAGGTGCATAGTGGAAGTACACCATACTAAGGTGCAAAGTACAAGGAGGTGAGAGAGCACTATACCAAGTTACATTATGCATAGTGGAATTCCACAATACCAAGGCACACAATGCTTATTGCATGGTCGAACTACAAAATATAAAGGTGCATTGCATAGTGGAAATTCACTATACAAAGGTCCACTGTCTATTGTACATGGTGGAAGTGCATCATACTAGGGTCAAATTCGCATAATGCATGATGAAAGTGCACCTTACCATAGGGCACGGTGCATTGTGAATGGTTGAACTACATGATTCTAATGTGCAAGGTGCATAGTGGAAGTACACCATACTAAGGTGCAAAGTACAAGGAGGTGAGAGAGCACTATACCAAGTTACATTATGCATAGTGGAATTCCACAATACCAAGGCACACAATGCTTATTGCATGGTCGACCTACAAAATATAAATGTGCACCGTGCATAGTTGAAATTCACTATACAAAGGTCCACCGCCCATTGTGCATGGTGGAAATGCATCATACTAGGGTCAAATTCGCATAATGCATGATGAAAGTGCACCATACCGGGCACGGTGCATTGTGAATGGTTGAACTACATGATTCTAATGTGCAAGGTGCATAGTGGAAGTACACCATACTAAGGTGCAAAGTACAAGGAGGTGAGAGAGCACTATACCAAGTTACATTATGCATAGTGGAATTCCACAATACCAAGGCACACAATGCTTATTGCATGGTCGAACTACAAAATATAAAGGTGCACCGTGCATAGTGGAAATTCACTATACAAAGGTCCACCGTCTATGTACATGGTGGAAGTGCATCATACTAGGGTCAAATTCGCATAATGCATGATGAAAGTGCACCTTACCATAGGGCACGGTGCATTGTGAATGGTGGAACTACATGATTCTAATGTGCAAGGTGCATAGTGGAAGTACACCATACTAAGGTGCAAAGTACAAGGAGGTGAGAGAGCACTATACCAAGTTACATTATGCATAGTGGAATTCCACAATACCAAGGCACACAATGCTTATTGCATGGTCGACCTACAAAATATAAATGTGCACCGTGCATAGTTGAAATTCACTATACAAAGGTCCACCGCCCATTGTGCATGGTGGAAATGCATCATACTGGGGTCAAATTCGCATAATGCATGATGAAAGTGCACCATACCATAGGGCACGGTGCATTGTGAATGGTTGAACTACATGATTCTAATGTGCAAGGTGCATAGTGGAAGTACACCATACTAAGGTGCAAAGTACAAGGAGGTGAGAGAGCACTATACCAAGTTACATTATGCATAGTGGAATTCCACAATACCAAGGCACACAATGCTTATTGCATGGTCGAACTACAAAATATAAAGGTGCACCGTGCATAGTGGAAATTCACTATACAAGGTCCACCGTCTATTGTACATGGTGGAAGTGCATCATACTAGGGTCAAATTCGCATAATGCATGATGAAAGTGCACCTTACCATAGGGCACGGTGCATTGTGAATGGTGGAACTACATGATTCTAATGTGCAAGGTGCATAGTGGAAGTACACCATACTAAGGTGCAAAGTACAAGGAGGTGAGAGAGCACTATACCAAGTTACATTATGCATAGTGGAATTCCACAATACCAAGGCACACAATGCTTATTGCATGGTCGACCTACAAAATATAAATGTGCACCGTGCATAGTTGAAATTCACTATACAAAGGTCCACCGCCCATTGTGCATGGTGGAAATGCATCATACTAGGGTCAAATTCGCATAATGCATGATGAAAGTGCACCATACCATAGGGCACGGTGCATTGTGAATGGTTGAACTACATGATTCTAATGTGCAAGGTGCATAGTGGAAGTACACCATACTAAGGTGCAAAGTACAAGGAGGTGAGAGAGCACTATACCAAGTTACATTATGCATAGTGGAATTCCACAATACCAAGGCACACAATGCTTATTGCATGGTCGAACTACAAAATATAAAGGTGCACTTGTGCATAGTGGAAATTCACTATACACAGTCCACCGTCTATTGTACATGGTGGAATGCATCATACTAGGGTCAAATTCGCATAATGCATGATGAAAGTGCACCTTACCATAGGGCACGGTGCATTGTGAATGGTGGAACTACATGATTCTAATGTGCAAGGTGCATAGTGGAAGTACACCATACTAAGGTGCAAAGTACAAGGAGGTGAGAGAGCACTATACCAAGTTACATTATGCATAGTGGAATTCCACAATACCAAGGCACACAATGCTTATTGCATGGTCGAACTACAAAATATAAAGGTGCACCGTGCATAGTGGAAATTCACTATACAAAGGTCCACCGCCTATTGTGCATGGTGGAAGTGCATCATACTAGGGTCAAATTCGCATAATGCATGATGAAAGTGCACCATACCATAAGGCACGGTGCATTGTGAATGGTGGAACTACATGATTCTAATGTGCAAGGTGCATAGTGGAAGTACACCATACTAAGGTGCAAAGTACAAGGAGGTGAGAGAGCACTATACCGAGTTACATTATGCATAGTGGAATTCCACAATACCAAGGCACACAATGCTTATTGCATGGTCGAACTACAAAATATAAAGGTGCATTGTGCATAGTGGAAATTCACTATACAAAGGTCCACCGTCTATTGTACATGGTGGAAGTGCATCATACTAGGGTCAAATTCGCATAATGCATGATGAAAGTGCACCATACCATAGGGCACGGTGCATTGTGAATGGTGGAACTACATGATTCTAATGTGCAAGGTGCATAGTGGAAGTACACCATACTAAGGTGCAAAGTACAAGGAGGTGAGAGAGCACTATACCAAGTTACATTATGCATAGTGGAATTCCACAACCAAGGCACACAATGCTTATTGCATGGTCGACCTACAAAATATAAATGTGCACGTGCATAGTGGAAATTCACTATACAAAGGTCCACCGCCCATTGTGCATGGTGGAAATGCATCATACTGGGGTCAAATTCGCATAATGCATGATGAAAGTGCACCATACCATAGGGCACGGTGCATTGTGAATGGTTGAACTACATGATTCTAATGTGCAAGGTGCATAGTGGAAGTACATCATACTAAGGTGCAAAGTACAAGGAGGTGAGAGA
Organism: Linum usitatissimum; assembly: GCA_030674075.2. Lineage (NCBI taxonomy): Eukaryota > Viridiplantae > Streptophyta > Magnoliopsida > Malpighiales > Linaceae > Linum > Linum usitatissimum. Next base: position 111,309 of record JAUJYP020000698.1, read on the forward strand.
GCACTATACCAAGTTACATTATGCATAGTGGAATTCCACAATACCAAGGCACACAATGCTTATTGCATGGTCGAACTACAAAATATAAAGGTGCACCGTGCATAGTGGAAATTCACTATACAGGGTCCACTGTCTATTGTACATGGTGGAAGTGCATCATACTAGGGTCAAATTCGCATAATGCATGATGAAAGTGCACCTTACCATAGGGCACGGTGCATTGTGAATGGTGGAACTACATGATTCTAATGTGCAAGGTGCATAGTGGAAGTACACCATACTAAGGTGCAAAGTACAAGGAGGTGAGAGAGCACTATACCAACTTACATTATGCATAGTGGAATTCCACAATACCAAGGCACACAATGCTTATTGCATGGTCGACCTACAAAATATAAATGTGCACGTGCATAGTTGAAATTCACTATACAAAGGTCCACCGCCCATTGTGCATGGTGGAAATGCATCATACTAGGTCAAATTCGCATAATGCATGATGAAAGTGCACCATACCATAGGGCACGGTGCATTGTGAATGGTTGAACTACATGATTCTAATGTGCAAGGTGCATAGTGGAAGTACACCATACTAAGGTGCAAAGTACAAGGAGGTGAGAGAGCACTATACCAGTTACATTATGCATAGTGGAATTCCACAATACCAAGGCACACAATGCTTATTGCATGGTCGAACTACAAAATATAAAGGTGCACGTGCATAGTGGAAATTCACTATACAAAGTCCACCGTCTATTGTACATGGTGGAAGTGCATCATACTAGGGTCAAATTCGCATAATGCATGATGAAAGTGCACCTTACCATAGGGCACGGTGCATTGTGAATGGTGGAACTACATGATTCTAATGTGCAAGGTGCATAGTGGAAGTACACCATACTAAGGTGCAAAGTACAAGGAGGTGAGAGAGCACTATACCAAGTTACATTATGCATAGTGGAATTCCACAATACCAAGGCACACAATGCTTATTGCATGGTCGAACTACAAAATATAAAGGTGCACCGTGCATAGTGGAAATTCACTATACAAAGGTCCACCGCCTATTGTGCATGGTGGAAATGCATCATACTAGGGTCAAATTCGCATAATGCATGATGAAAGTGCACCATACCATAGGGCACGGTGCATTGTGAATGGTGGAACTACATGATTCTAATGTGCAAGGTGCATAGTGGAAGTACACCATACTAAGGTGCAAAGTACAAGGAGGTGAGAGAGCACTATACCAAGTTACATTATGCATAGTGGAATTCCACAATACCAAGGCACACAATGCTTATTGCATGGTCGAACTACAAAATATAAAGGTGCATTGTGCATAGTGGAAATTCACTATACAAAGGTCCACTATCTATTGTACATGGTGGAAGTGCATCATACTAGGGTCAAATTCGCATAATGCATGATGAAAGTGCACCTTACCATAGGGCACGGTGCATTGTGAATGGTGGAACTACATGATTCTAATGTGCAAGGTGCATAGTGGAAGTACACCATACTAAGGTGCAAAGTACAAGGAGGTGAGAGAGCACTATACCAAGTTACATTATGCATAGTGGAATTCCACAATACCAAGGCACACAATGCTTATTGCATGGTCGACCTACAAAATATAAATGTGCACCGTGCATAGTTGAAATTCACTATACAAAGGTCCACCGCCCATTGTGCATGGTGGAAATGCATCATACTAGGGTCAAATTCGCATAATGCATGATGAAAGTGCACCATACCATAGGGCACGGTGCATTGTGAATGGTTGAACTACATGATTCTAATGTGCAAGGTGCATAGTGGAAGTACACCATACTAAGGTGCAAAGTACAAGGAGGTGAGAGAGCACTATACCAAGTTACATTATGCATAGTGGAATTCCACAATACCAAGGCACACAATGCTTATTGCATGGTCGAACTACAAAATATAAAGGTGCACGTGCATAGTGGAAATTCACTATACACAGGTCCACCGTCTATTGTACATGGTGGAAATGCATCATACCAAGGTCAAATTGACATAATGCATAATGAAAAGTTTAGAGTACCGTAGGGCACGTAGCATCGTGAATGGTCCAACTATATGATTCGAATGCGCTTTTGGCATGGGGGCCAAGTGGATCATACTACAAGTGCAAAGTACAAGGGGGGGGGAGAGCACTATACCAAGTTCCATTATGCATAGTGGAATTGCACTAGATCAAGGCATATAATGCTTATCGCATGGTCGAACTACAAAAATATAAAGGCGCATCGCGCATAGTGGAAATTCACTATACAGATGCCCACCGCCTATCAGATATGGTCCATGGGCATCATACTAGGGTCAAATTCGGCATAATGCACGATGAAATCGCACCTTACCATAAAGCACCGTGCATCGTGAATGGCCGAGCTATACGATTCTAACGTGTGCATTCTGCAGACAGGAAGAACACCCCAATTAGTGCCTGCGCAAAGTACAGTGAGGTAAGGCAGCACTATACCAAGCTACATTACGCACGGTGGATTTCCATAATACCAAGGCACACAATGCTTATTGCATGGTCGACTCAACAAATATAATTGAAAAATGTACACGATAGTTGATATTCACTATACAAAGGTCCGCCGCCCCATCGTGCATGGGGTGGAAATGTACGTTACCAAAAAGGTCAAATTCGCATAATGCATAATGAAAGTGCAAGAAGAATACCGTAGTAAGTACGGTGCATTGTGAATGGTTGAACTATATGATTCTAATGTGCAAGGTGCATAGTGGAAGTACACCATACTAAGTGCAAAGTACAAGGGAGAGACACTATATCAAGTTCCATTACGCATAAAGGGATATTTGCACTGTATCAAGGCATATAATGCTTATCGTACGGTCGAACTACAAAATATAAAGGTGCATCAAGAGCATATTGGAAATTCACTATACACATGCTCCACCGTCTATTGTACATTTTGCAGTTGCATCATACTAAGGTGGTCAAATTCGCATAATGCACGATAGAAAGAGCACCTTACCATAAAGTACGGCATTGTGAATGGTCGAGCTACATGATTCTAATGTGCGATGCAAAGTGGAAGTACACAATACTAAGGTGCAAAGTGTAAGGAGGTGAGAGAAAGACACTATACAAAGTTATATATTACGCAGAGCAAAATTCCACAATACCAAGGCACACAATGCTTACCGCATGGTCGACCTTAAGCAAAATATAAATGTGCACCGTACATAGTTGATATTCACTATACAAAGTCTCCGCCGCCTATGAGGCAGGGTAAGGAAATGCATCATAACAAAGGTCAAATTCGTATAATGCATAATGCAAGAATGCGCGATACCGTCAGGCAACGTGCATTATGAATGGTTCAACTACATGATTCTATCGGGCAGGGTGCAGAGCTGAAGTACACTATACTAAGGTGCAAAGTACAAGTGAGGTGATACAGCACTATACCGAAGTTACATTACGCATAGTGGAATTCCACAATACCAAGTAGATACAATACTTATTGTGCCATTTTTTACCTACAAAAATATAAAGACGCAGTATCGCATACGCTGATATTCACTATACAGTGGCCTTGGCCTATCACAGGACAGGGTGGAAAGTGCATCATACCAGGGTCAAATTCGCATAATGCATAATGAAAGGGGAAGTATACCCAGTGGGCACGGTCGATCAGGAATGGTCAAACTATATGATTCTAATGCGCTGGGTGTGTATGCTGGAAGTACACCATACTAGCCTGCAAAGTATACAAGTGAGAGCACTATACCAAGCTCCATTACGCATAGCGGAATTGCACTGTATCAAGGCATATAATGCTTATCGCATGGTCGAACTACAAAATATAAAGGTGCATCGTGCATAAGAAAATATTCACTATACACATGTCCACCGTCTATTGTACATGGTGGTCAAGTGCATCATCATACTAGTAGTCAAATTCGCATACGACGTATGTTGAAATCGCACCTTACCATATTTTATAATGCATCGTGAATGGCCGAGCTACATGATTCTAACGTGCAAGGTTAATGGCTGGAAGTACACCATACTAAGGTGCAAAGTAGAAGGAGGTAAGAGGAGTACTACTCAACTTACATTATGCATAGTGGAATTCCACAATACCAAGGTTCACAATGCTTATTGCATGGTCGACCTACAAAATATAATTGTGCATTGTACATAGTTGATATTCACTATACAAAGGTCCGATAGCCTATCAGGCATGGTGGAAATGCATCATACTGTGGTCCGATTCGCATTATGCATAATGAAAGTGAAGCATACCGTAGGGCACGGTGCATAGTGAATGGTTGAAACTACAGAATTCTAATGCACAGATGGAGAGCAAGGAAGTACACCATACTAGTTGTTAAAGCATGAGGATGAGAAAGCACTATATCGAGTTACATTATGCATGTTGAATTCCACAATAACCAAGCCACACAATGCTTATTGCATGGTCTAACTACAAAATATAGAATGTGAACTGTGCATAGTGGATATTCACTATACAATGTGTCCACTGTCCATTGCACATGGTGGAAAGCATCATACCATGGTCCAAATTCGAATAATGCATCTTGAAAGTGCACCGTACCATGTGACACGGTCCATCGTGGGAATGGACGAGCTACGCGATTCTAATGTGCAATGTGCATAGTGGAAGTACACCATACTCATGTGCAAAGTACAAGGAGTGAGAGAGCACTATACCAAGTTACATAATGCATATGTGGAATTGCCCCACCTCAGTGCATACAATGCTTATTGCATGGTCGACCTACTAAAATATAAATGTGCAATGTGCATAGCGGATACTCACCATACACATGTCCGGCATATCTAGTGTGCATGGTGGAAATGCATCATACCTAACGGTCAAATTCGAATAATGCACGTTGAAAGTGTTCATACCATAGTTGGGCACGGTGTGACGTGGTGAATTGCAAGTGAACTACTTGATACTAATGTGCTAAGTGCATAGTGGAAGTACACCATACTAAGGTGCAAAGTACAAGTAGGTGAGAGAGCACTATACCAAGTTACATTATGCATAGTGGAAATCCACAATGACCAAGGCACACAATGCTTATTGCATGGTCGACATACAAAATATAATAAGTGCATTGTGCATAGTGGAAATTCACTATACACAAGGTCCACTGTCCATTGTACATGGTGGAACATGCATCATACAGTGGTCAAATTCGCATAATGCATGATAGAAAGTGTACTCATACCATATGGCAAGGTGCATTGTGGAATGGTGGAACCACATGATTCTAATGTGCAGAGGTGCATAGTGGAAGTACACCATACTAAGGTGCAAAGTACAAGGGAGGTGAGAGAGCACTATACCGAGTTACATTATGGATAGTGGAATTCCACAATACCAAGGCACACAATGCTTATTGCATGGTAGACCTACAAAATATAAATGTGCACCTTGTCATAGTTGATATTCACTATACAAAGGTCCGCTGCCCATTGTGCATGGTGGAAATGCATCATACCACGGTCAAATTCGCATAATCCATGTTGAAAGTGCACCATACCATAGGGAACGGTGCATTGTGAATGGTGGAACTACATGATTCTTATGTACGAAGGTGCATAGTGGAAGTACACCATACTAAGGTGCAAAGTACGAGGAGGTGAGAGAGCACTATACCAAGTTCCATTATGCATAGTGGAATTCCACAATATCAAGGCACGTACATAATGCTTATTGCATGGTCGAACTACAAAATATAAAGGTGCATTGTGCATAGTGGAAATTCACTATACACATGTCCAGCGTCTATTGTACATGGTGGAAATGCATCATACTGGGGTCAAATTCGCATAATGCACGATGAAAGTGCACCTTACCATAGGGCACGGTGCATTGTGAATGGTTGAACTACATGATTCTAATGTGCAAGGTGCATAGTGGGAAGTACACCATACTAAGGTGCAAAGTACAAGGAGGGAGAGTACTATACCAAGTTACATTATGCATAGTGGAATTCCACAATACCAAGGCATACAATGCTTATTGCATGGTCGACCTACAAAATATAAATGTCCTGTGCATAGTTGATATTCACTATACAAAGGTCCATCCATTGTGCATGGTGGAAATGCATCATACGAGGGTCAAATTCGCATAATGCATAATGAAAGTGCAGCATACCGTAGGGCACGGTGCATTGTGAATGGTCGAACTACATGATTCTAATGTGCAAGGTGCATAGTGGAAGTACACCATACTAAGGTGCAAAGTACAAGGAGGTGAGAGAGCACTATACCGAGTTACATTATGCATAGTGGAATTCCACAATACCAAGGCACACAATGCTTATTGCATGGTCGACCTACAAAATATAAATGTGCATTGTGCATAGTTGATATTCACTATACAAAGTCCGCCGCCCATTGTACATGGTGGAAATGCATCATACTACGGTCAAATTCGCATAATGCATGATGAAAGTGCACCTTACCATAGGGCACGGTGCATTGTGAATGGTGGAACTACATGATTCTAATGTGCAAGGTGCATAGTGGAAGTACACCATACTAAGGTGCAAAGTACAAGGAGGTGAGAGAGCACTATACCAAGTTACATTATGCATAGTGGAATTCCACAATACCAAGGCACACAATGCTTATTGCATGGTCGACCTACAAAATATAAATGTGCACGGTACATAGTTGATATTCACTATACAAAGGTCCGCTGCCCATTGTGCATGGTGGAAATGCATCATACCAGGGTCAAATTCGCATAATGCATAATGAAAGTGCAGCATACCGTAGGGCACGGTGCATTGTGAATGGTTGAACTACATGATTCTAATGTGCAAGGTGCATAGTGGAAGTACACCATACTAAGGTGCAAAGTACAAGGAGGTGAGAGAGCACTATACCGAGTTACATTATGCATAGTGGAATTCCACAATACCAAGGCATACAATGCTTATTGCATGGTCGAACTACAAAATATAAAGGTGCATTGTGCATAGTGGAAATTCACTATACACATGTCCACTGTCTATTGTACATGGTGGAAGTGCATCATACTAGGGTTAAATTCGCATAATGCATGATGAAAGTGCACCTTACCATAGGGCACGATCCATTGTGAATGGTGGAACTACATGATTCTAATGTGCAAGGTGCATAGTGGAAGTACACCATACTAAGGTGCAAAGTACAAGGAGGTGAGAGAGCACTATACCAAGTTACATTATGCATAGTGGAATTCCACAACACCAAGGCACACAATGCTTATTGCATGGTCGACCTACAAAATATAAATGTGCATTGTACATAGTTGATATTCACTATACAAAGGTCCGCTGCCCATTGTGCATGGTGGAAATGCCTCATACCGGGGTCAAATTCGCATAATGCATAATGAAAGTGCAGCATACCGTAGGGCACGGTGCATTGTGAATGGTTGAACTACAAGATTCTAATGTGCAAGGTGCATAGTGGAAGTACACCATACTAAGGTGCAAAGTACAAGGAGGTGATAGAGCACTATACCGAGTTACATTATGCATAGTGGAATTCCACAATACCAAGGCACACAATGCTTATTGCATGGTCGAACTACAAAATATAAAGGTGCACTGTGCATAGTGGAAATTCACTATACACAGGTCCACTGTCTATTGTACATGGTGAATTGCATCATACTAGGGTTAAATTCGCATAATGCATGATGAAAGTGCACCTTACCATAGGGCACGATCCATTGTGAATGGTAGAACTACATGATTCTAATGTGCAAGGTGCATAGTGGAAGTACACCATACTAAGGTGCAAAGTACAAGGAGGTGAGAGAGCACTATACCAAGTTACATTATGCATAGTGGAATTCCACAATACCAAGGCACACAATGCTTATTGCATGGTCGACCTACAAAATATAAATGTGCACTGTACATAGTTGATATTCACTATACAAAGGTCCGCTGCCCATTGTGCATGGTGGAAATGCCTCATACCAGGGTCAAATTCGCATAATGCATAATGAAAGTGCAGCATACCGTAGGGCACGGTGCATTGTGAATGGTTGAACTACATGATTCTAATGTGCAAGGTGCATAGTGGAAGTACACCATACTAAGGTGCAAAGTACAAGGAGGTGATAGAGCACTATACCGAGTTACATTATGCATAGTGGAATTCCACAATACCAAGGCACACAATGCTTATTGCATGGTCGAACTACAAAATATAAAGGTGCACCGTGCATAGTGGAAATTCACTATACACAGGTCCACCGTCTATTGTACATGGTGAATTGCATCATACTAGGGTTAAATTCGCATAATGCATGATGAAAGTGCACCTTACCATAGGGCACGATCCATTGTGAATGGTGGAACTACATGATTCTAATGTGCAAGGTGCATAGTGGAAGTACACCATACTAAGGTGCAAAGTACAAGGAGGTGAGAGAGCACTATACCAAGTTACATTATGCATAGTGGAATTCCACAACACCAAGGCACACAATGCTTATTGCATGGTCGACCTACAAAATATAAATGTGCACTGTGCATAGTTGATATTCACTATACAAAGGTCCGCTGCCCATTGTGCATGGTGGAAATGCATCATACCAGCGGTCAAATTCGAATAATCCATGTTGAAAGTGCACCATACGATAGGGAACGGTGCATTGTGAATGGTGGAACTACTTGATTCTTATGTACAAGGTGCATAGTGGAAGTACACCATACTAAGGTGCAAAGTACAAGGAGAGCACTATACCAAGTTCCATTATGCATAGTGGAATTGCACTTGATCAAGGCATATAATGCTTATTGCATGGTCGAACTACAAAATATAAAGGTGCATTGCGCATAGTGGAAATTCACTATACACATGTCCACTGTCTATTGTACATGGTGGAAGTGCATCATACTAGGGTCAAATTCGCATAATGCACGATGAAAGTGCACCTTACCATAGGGCACGGTGCATTGTGAATGGTTGAGCTACATGATTCTAATGTGCAAGGTGCATAGTGGAAGTACACAATACTAAGGTGCAAAGTAGAAGGAGGTGAGAGAGCACTATACCAAGTTATATTATGCATAGTGGAATTCCACAATACCAAGGCACACAATGCTTATTGCATGGTCGACCTACAAAATATAAATGTGCACTGTACATAGTTGATATTCACTATACAAAGGTCCGCTGCCCATTGTGCATGGTGGAAATGCCTCATACCGGGGTCAAATTCGCATAATGCATAATGAAAGTGCGGCATACCGTAGGGCACGGTGCATTGTGAATGGTTGAACTACAAGATTCTAATGTGCAAGGTGCATAGTGGAAGTACACCATACTAAGGTGCAAAGTACAAGGAGGTGATAGAGCACTATACCGAGTTACATTATGCATAGTGGAATTCCACAATACCAAGGCACACAATGCTTATTGCATGGTCGAACTACAAAATATAAAGGTGCACTTCGTGCATAGTGGAAATTCACTATACACGGAGTCCACTGTCTATTGTACATGGTGAATTGCATCATACTAGGGTTAAATTCGCATAATGCATGATGAAAGTGCACCTTACCATAGGGCACGATCCATTGTGAATGGTGGAACTACATGATTCTAATGTGCAAGGTGCATAGTGGAAGTACACCATACTAAGGTGCAAAGTACAAGGAGGTGAGAGAGCACTATACCAAGTTACATTATGCATAGTGGAATTCCACAACACCAAGGCACACAATGCTTATTGCATGGTCGACCTACAAAATATAAATGTGCATTGTGCATAGTTGATATTCACTATACAAAGGTCCGCTGCCCATTGTGCATGGTGGAAATGCATCATACAGGGTCAAATTCGAATAATCCATATTGAAAGTGCACCATACCGATAGGGCACGGTGCATTGTGAATGGTGGAACTACATGATTCTTATGTGCAAGGTGCATAGTGGAAGTACACCATACTAAGGTGCAAAGTACAAGGAGGTGAGAGCACTATACCAAGTTCCATTATGCATAGTGGAATTCCACTAGATCAAGGCATATAATGCTTATTGCATGGTCGAACTACAAAATATAAAGGTGCATTGTGCATAGTGGAAATTCACTATACACATGTCCACCGTCTATTGTACATGGTGGAAGTGCATCATACTAGGGTCAAATTCGCATAATGCACGATGAAAGTGCACCTTACCATAGGGCACGGTGCATTGTGAATGGTTGAGCTACATGATTCTAATGTGCAAGGTGCATAGTGGAAGTACACAATACTAAGGTGCAAAGTACAAGGAGGTGAGAGAGCACTATACCAAGTTATATTATGCATAGTGGAATTCCACAATACCAAGGCACACAATGCTTATTGCATGGTCGACCTACAAAATATAAATGTGCACTGTACATAGTTGATATTCACTATACAAAGGTCCGCCGCCCATTGTGCATGGTGGAAATGCCTCATACCAGGGTCAAATTCGCATAATGCATAATGAAAGTGCAGCATACCGTAGGGCACGGTGCATTGTGAATGGTTGAACTACATGATTCTAATGTGCAAGGTGCATAGTGGAAGTACACCATACTAAGGTGCAAAGTACAAGGAGGTGATAGAGCACTATACCGAGTTACATTATGCATAGTGGAATTCCACAATACCAAGGCACACAATGCTTATTGCATGGTCGAACTACAAAATATAAAGGTGCTGCGTGCATAGTGGAAATTCACTATACACAGGTCCACCGTCTATTGTACATGGTGAATTGCATCATACTAGGGTTAAATTCGCATAATGCATGATGAAAGTGCACCTTACCATAGGGCACGATCCATTGTGAATGGTGGAACTACATGATTCTAATGTGCAAGGTGCATAGTGGAAGTACACCATACTAAGGTGCAAAGTACAAGGAGGTGAGAGAGCATATACCAAGTTACATTATGCATATGGAATTCCACAACAAGGCACAATGTTTTGTGTCGAAATATAGTGCGTGCATAGTGATTCACTATACCATTGTCTGGTGGAATGCTCATACTAGGTCAAATTCGCATAATGCATGATGAAAGTGCACCTTACCATAGGGCACGGTGCATTGTGAATGGTGGAACTACATGATTCTAATGTGCAAGGTGCATAGTGGAAGTACACCATACTAAGGTGCAAAGTACAAGGAGGTGAGAGAGCACTATACCAAGTTACATTATGCATAGTGGAATTCCACAACACCAAGGCACACAATGCTTATTGCATGGTCGACCTACAAAATATAAATGTGCATTGTACATAGTTGATATTCACTATAACAAGGTCCACTGCCCATTGTGCATGGTGGAAATGCATCATACTAGGGTCAAATTCGAATAATCCATGTTGAAAGTGCACCATACGATAGGGAACGGTGCATTGTGAATGGTGGAACTACATGATTCTTATGTACAAGGTGCATAGTGGAAGTACACCATACTAAGGTGCAAAGTACAAGGAGGTGAGAGAGCACTATACCAAGTTCCATTATGCATAGTGGAATTGCACAATACCAAGGCACACAATGCTTATTGCATGGTCGAACTACAAAATATAAAGGTGCATTGCGCATAGTGGAAATTCACTATACAGATGTCCACTGTCTATTGTACATGGTGGAAGTGCATCATACTAGGGTCAAATTCGCATAATGCATAATGAAAGTGCACCTTACCATAGGGCACAGTGCATTGTGAATGGTTGAGCTACATGATTCTAATGTGCAAGGTGCATAGTGGAAGTACACAATACTAAGGTGCAAAGTACAAGGAGGTGAGAGAGCACTATACCAAGTTACATTATGCATAGTGGAATTCCACAATACCAAGGCACACAATGCTTATTGCATGGTCGACCTACAAAATATAAATGTGCACGGTGCATAGTTGATATTCACTATACAAAGGTCCGCTGCCCATTGTGCATGGTGGAAATGCCTCATACCAGGGTCAAATTCGCATAATGCATAATGAAAGTGCAGCATACCGTAGGGCACGGTGCATTGTGAATGGTTGAACTACAAGATTCTAATGTGCAAGGTGCATAGTGGAAGTACACCATACTAAGGTGCAAAGTACAAGGAGGTGATAGAGCACTATACCGAGTTACATTATGCATAGTGGAATTCCACAATACCAAGGCACACAATGCTTATTGCATGGTCGAACTACAAAATATAAAGGTGCATTGTGCATAGTGGAAATTCACTATACACGGGTCCACTGTCTATTGTACATGGTGAATTGCATCATACTAGGGTTAAATTCGCATAATGCATGATGAAAGTGCACCTTACCATAGGGCACGATCCATTGTGAATGGTGGAACTACATGATTCTAATGTGCAAGGTGCATAGTGGAAGTACACCATACTAAGGTGCAAAGTACAAGGAGGTGAGAGAGCACTATACCAAGTTACATTATGCATAGTGGAATTCCACAACACCAAGGCACACAATGCTTATTGCATGGTCGACCTACAAAATATAAATGTGCATTGTGCATAGTTGATATTCACTATACAAAGGTCCGCTGCCCATTGTGCATGGTGGAAATGCCTCATACCAGGGTCAAATTCGCATAATGCATAATGAAAGTGCAGCATACCGTAGGGCACGGTGCATTGTGAATGGTTGAACTACATGATTCTAATGTGCAAGGTGCATAGTGGAAGTACACCATACTAAGGTGCAAAGTACAAGGAGGTGATAGAGCACTATACCGAGTTACATTATGCATAGTGGAATTCCACAATACCAAGGCATACAATGCTTATTGCATGGTCGAACTACAAAATATAAAGGTGCATTGCGCATAGTGGAAATTCACTATACACATGTCCACTGTCTATTGTACATGGTGGAAGTGCATCATACTAGGGTCAAATTCGCATAATGCATGATGAAAGTGCACCTTACCATAGGGCACGATCCATTGTGAATGGTGGAACTACATGATTCTAATGTGCAAGGTGCATAGTGGAAGTACACCATACTAAGGTGCAAAGTACAAGGAGGTGAGAGAGCACTATACCAAGTTACATTATGCATAGTGGAATTCCACAATACCAAGGCACACAATGCTTATTGCATGGTCGACCTACAAAATATAAATGTGCACTGTGCATAGTTGATATTCACTATACAAAGGTCCGCTGCCCATTGTGCATGGTGGAAATGCCTCATACCAGGGTCAAATTCGCATAATGCATAATGAAAGTGCAGCATACCGTAGGGCACGGTGCATTGTGAATGGTTGAACTACAAGATTCTAATGTGCAAGGTGCATAGTGGAAGTACACCATACTAAGGTGCAAAGTACAAGGAGGTGATAGAGCACTATACCGAGTTACATTATGCATAGTGGAATTCCACAATACCAAGGCACACAATGCTTATTGCATGGTCGAACTACAAAATATAAAGGTGCACCGTGCATAGTGGAAATTCACTATACACGTGTCCACTGTCTATTGTACATGGTGAATTGCATCATACTAGGGTTAAATTCGCATAATGCATGATGAAAGTGCACCTTACCATAGGGCACGATCCATTGTGAATGGTGGAACTACATGATTCTAATGTGCAAGGTGCATAGTGGAAGTACACCATACTAAGGTGCAAAGTACAAGGAGGTGAGAGAGCACTATACCAAGTTACATTATGCATAGTGGAATTCCACAACACCAAGGCACACAATGCTTATTGCATGGTCGACCTACAAAATATAAATGTGCAATGTGCATAGTTGATATTCACTATACAAAGGTCCGCTGCCCATTGTGCATGGTGGAAATGCCTCATACCAGGGTCAAATTCGCATAATGCATAATGAAAGTGCAGCATACCGTAGGGCACGGTGCATTGTGAATGGTTGAACTACAAGATTCTAATGTGCAAGGTGCATAGTGGAAGTACACCATACTAAGGTGCAAAGTACAAGGAGGTGATAGAGCACTATACCGAGTTACATTATGCATAGTGGAATTCCACAATACCAAGGCACACAATGCTTATTGCATGGTCGAACTACAAAATATAAAGGTGCACGTGCATAGTGGAAATTCACTATACACAGGTCCACCGTCTATTGTACATGGTGAATTGCATCATACTAGGGTTAAATTCGCATAATGCATGATGAAAGTGCACCTTACCATAGGGCACGATCCATTGTGAATGGTGGAACTACATGATTCTAATGTGCAAGGTGCATAGTGGAAGTACACCATACTAAGGTGCAAAGTACAAGGAGGTGAGAGAGCACTATACCAAGTTACATTATGCATAGTGGAATTCCACAATACCAAGGCACACAATGCTTATTGCATGGTCGACTACAAAATATAAAGTGCGCTAGTGGAATTCACTATAATTGTACATGGTGGAAGTGCTCATACTAGGGTCAAATTCGCATAATGCACGATGAAAGTGCACCTTACCATAGGGCACGGTCATTGTGAATGGTTGAGCTACATGATTCTAATGTGCAAGGTGCATAGTGGAAGTACACCATACTAAGGTGCAAAGTACAAGGAGGTGAGAGAGCACTATACCAAGTTACATTATGCATAGTGGAATTCCACAACACCAAGGCACACAATGCTTATTGCATGGTCGACCTACAAAATATAAATGTGCAATGTGCATAGTTGATATTCACTATACAAAGGTCCGCTGCCCATTGTGCATGGTGGAAATGCCTCATACCAGGGTCAAATTCGCATAATGCATAATGAAAGTGCAGCATACCGTAGGGCACGGTGCATTGTGAATGGTTGAACTACAAGATTCTAATGTGCAAGGTGCATAGTGGAAGTACACCATACTAAGGTGCAAAGTACAAGGAGGTGATAGAGCACTATACCGAGTTACATTATGCATAGTGGAATTCCACAATACCAAGGCACACAATGCTTATTGCATGGTCGAACTACAAAATATAAAGGTGCACTGTGCATAGTGGAAATTCACTATACACATGTCCACTGTCTATTGTACATGGTGAATTGCATCATACTAGGGTTAAATTCGCATAATGCATGATGAAAGTGCACCTTACCATAGGGCACGATCCATTGTGAATGGTGGAACTACATGATTCTAATGTGCAAGGTGCATAGTGGAAGTACATCATACTAAGGTGCAAAGTACAAGGAGGTGAGAGAGCACTATACCAAGTTACATTATGCATAGTGGAATTCCACAACACCAAGGCACACAATGCTTATTGCAAGGTCGACCTACAAAATATAAATGTGCACTGTGCATAGTTGATATTCACTATACAAAGGTCCGCTGCCCATTGTGCATGGTGGAAATGCCTCATACCAGGGTCAAATTCGCATAATGCATAATGAAAGTGCAGCATACCGTAGGGCACGGTGCATTGTGAATGGTTGAACTACATGATTCTAATGTGCAAGGTGCATAGTGGAAGTACACCATACTAAGGTGCAAAGTACAAGGAGGTGATAGAGCACTATACCGAGTTACATTATGCATAGTGGAATTCCACAATACCAAGGCACACAATGCTTATTGCATGGTCGAACTACAAAATATAAAGGTGCACGTGCATAGTGGAAATTCACTATACACATGTCCACCGTCTATTGTACATGGTGAATTGCATCATACTAGGGTTAAATTCGCATAATGCATGATGAAAGTGCACCTTACCATAGGGCACGATCCATTGTGAATGGTGGAACTACATGATTCTAATGTGCAAGGTGCATAGTGGAAGTACACCATACTAAGGTGCAAAGTACAAGGAGGTGAGAGAGCACTATACCAAGTTACATTATGCATAGTGGAATTCCACAACACCAAGGCACACAATGCTTATTGCATGGTCGACCTACAAAATATAAATGTGCACCGTGCATAGTTGATATTCACTATACAAAGGTCCGCTGCCCATTGTGCATGGTGGAAATGCATCATACCAGGGTCAAATTCGCATAATCCATAATGAAAGTGCACCATACGATAGGGAACGGTGCATTGTGAATGGTGGAACTACTTGATTCTAATGTGCAAGGTGCATAGTGGAAGTACACCATACTAAGGTGCAAAGTACAAGGAGGTGATAGAGCACTATACCGAGTTACATTATGCATAGTGGAATTCCACAATACCAAGGCACACAATGCTTATTGCATGGTCGAACTACAAAATATAAAGGTGCATTGAGCATAGTGGAAATTCACTATACACATGTCCACCGTCTATTGTACATGGTGGAAGTGCATCATACTAGGGTCAAATTCGCATAATGCATGATGAAAGTGCACCTTACCATAGGGCACGGTCCATTGTGAATGGTTGAGCTACATGATTCTAATGTGCAAGGTGCATAGTGGAAGTACACCATACTAAGGTGCAAAGTACAAGGAGGTGAGAGAGCACTATACCAAGTTACATTATGCATAGTGGAATTCCACAACACCAAGGCACACAATGCTTATTGCATGGTCGACCTACAA
The DNA here is from genome assembly GCA_030674075.2 of Linum usitatissimum. Taxonomy (NCBI): domain Eukaryota; kingdom Viridiplantae; phylum Streptophyta; class Magnoliopsida; order Malpighiales; family Linaceae; genus Linum; species Linum usitatissimum. Next base: position 127,865 of record JAUJYP020000698.1, read on the forward strand.
AATATAAATGTGCACGGTGCATAGTTGATATTCACTATACAAAGGTCCGCTGCCCATTGTGCATGGTGGAAATGCCTCATACCGGGGTCAAATTCGCATAATGCATAATGAAAGTGCAGCATACCGTAGGGCACGGTGCATTGTGAATGGTTGAACTACAAGATTCTAATGTGCAAGGTGCATAGTGGAAGTACACCATACTAAGGTGCAAAGTACAAGGAGGTGATAGAGCACTATACCGAGTTACATTATGCATAGTGGAATTCCACAATACCAAGGCACACAATGCTTATTGCATGGTCGAACTACAAAATATAAAGGTGCACCGTGCATAGTGGAAATTCACTATACACAGGTCCACTGTCTATTGTACATGGTGAATTGCATCATACTAGGGTTAAATTCGCATAATGCATGATGAAAGTGCACCTTACCATAGGGCACGATCCATTGTGAATGGTGGAACTACATGATTCTAATGTGCAAGGTGCATAGTGGAAGTACACCATACTAAGGTGCAAAGTACAAGGAGGTGAGAGAGCACTATACCAAGTTACATTATGCATAGTGGAATTCCACAACACCAAGGCACACAATGCTTATTGCATGGTCGACCTACAAAATATAAATGTGCACTTGTGCATAGTTGATATTCACTATACAAAGGTCCGCCGCCCATTGTGCATGGTGGAAATGCCTCATACCAGGGTCAAATTCGCATAATGCATAATGAAAGTGCAGCATACCGTAGGGCACGGTGCATTGTGAATGGTTGAACTACATGATTCTAATGTGCAAGGTGCATAGTGGAAGTACACCATACTAAGGTGCAAAGTACAAGGAGGTGATAGAGCACTATACCGAGTTACATTATGCATAGTGGAATTCCACAATACCAAGGCACACAATGCTTATTGCATGGTCGAACTACAAAATATAAAGGTGCATTGTGCATAGTGGAAATTCACTATACACATGTCCACCGTCTATTGTACATGGTGAATTGCATCATACTAGGGTTAAATTCGCATAATGCATGATGAAAGTGCACCTTACCATAGGGCACGATCCATTGTGAATGGTGGAACTACATGATTCTAATGTGCAAGGTGCATAGTGGAAGTACACCATACTAAGGTGCAAAGTACAAGGAGGTGAGAGAGCACTATACCAAGTTACATTATGCATAGTGGAATTCCACAACACCAAGGCACACAATGCTTATTGCATGGTCGACCTACAAAATATAAATGTGCACGGTGCATAGTTGATATTCACTATACAAAGGTCCGCTGCCCATTGTGCATGGTGGAAATGCCTCATACCAGGGTCAAATTCGCATAATGCATAATGAAAGTGCAGCATACCGTAGGGCACGGTGCATTGTGAATGGTTGAACTACAAGATTCTAATGTGCAAGGTGCATAGTGGAAGTACACCATACTAAGGTGCAAAGTACAAGGAGGTGATAGAGCACTATACCGAGTTACATTATGCATAGTGGAATTCCACAATACCAAGGCACACAATGCTTATTGCATGGTCGAACTACAAAATATAAAGGTGCACCGTGCATAGTGGAAATTCACTATACACAGTTCACTGTCTATTGTACATGGTGAATTGCATCATACTAGGGTTAAATTCGCATAATGCATGATGAAAGTGCACCTTACCATAGGGCACGATCCATTGTGAATGGTGGAACTACATGATTCTAATGTGCAAGGTGCATAGTGGAAGTACACCATACTAAGGTGCAAAGTACAAGGAGGTGAGAGAGCACTATACCAAGTTACATTATGCATAGTGGAATTCCACAACACCAAGGCACACAATGCTTATTGCATGGTCGACCTACAATATATAAATGTGCACCGTGCATAGTTGATATTCACTATACAAAGGTCCGCCGCCCATTGTGCATGGTGGAAATGCCTCATACCAGGGTCAAATTCGCATAATGCATAATGAAAGTGCAGCATACCGTAGGGCACGGTGCATTGTGAATGGTTGAACTACAAGATTCTAATGTGCAAGGTGCATAGTGGAAGTACACCATACTAAGGTGCAAAGTACAAGGAGGTGATAGAGCACTATACCGAGTTACATTATGCATAGTGGAATTCCACAATACCAAGGCACACAATGCTTATTGCATGGTCGAACTACAAAATATAAAGGTGCACTGTGCATAGTGGAAATTCACTATACACATGTCCACTGTCTATTGTACATGGTGAATTGCATCATACTAGGGTTAAATTCGCATAATGCATGATGAAAGTGCACCTTACCATAGGGCACGATCCATTGTGAATGGTGGAACTACATGATTCTAATGTGCAAGGTGCATAGTGGAAGTACACCATACTAAGGTGCAAAGTACAAGGAGGTGAGAGAGCACTATACCAAGTTACATTATGCATAGTGGAATTCCACAATACCAAGGCACACAATGCTTATTGCATGGTCGAACTACAAAATATAAAGGTGCATTGCGCATAGTGGAAATTCACTATACAGATGTCCACTGTCTATTGTACATGGTGGAAGTGCATCATACTAGGGTCAAATTCGCATAATGCACGATGAAAGTGCACCTTACCATAGGGCACGGTCCATTGTGAATGGTTGAGCTACATGATTCTAATGTGCAAGGTGCATAGTGGAAGTACACCATACTAAGGTGCAAAGTACAAGGAGGTGAGAGAGCACTATACCAAGTTACATTATGCATAGTGGAATTCCACAACACCAAGGCACACAATGCTTATTGCATGGTCGACCTACAAAATATAAATGTGCACCGTGCATAGTTGATATTCACTATACAAAGGTCCGCCGCCCATTGTGCATGGTGGAAATGCCTCATACCAGGGTCAAATTCGCATAATGCATAATGAAAGTGCAGCATACCGTAGGGCACGGTGCATTGTGAATGGTTGAACTACAAGATTCTAATGTGCAAGGTGCATAGTGGAAGTACACCATACTAAGGTGCAAAGTACAAGGAGGTGATAGAGCACTATACCGAGTTACATTATGCATAGTGGAATTCCACAATACCAAGGCACACAATGCTTATTGCATGGTCGAACTACAAAATATAAAGGTGCACTGTGCATAGTGGAAATTCACTATACACATGTCCACTGTCTATTGTACATGGTGAATTGCATCATACTAGGGTTAAATTCGCATAATGCATGATGAAAGTGCACCTTACCATAGGGCACGATCCATTGTGAATGGTGGAACTACATGATTCTAATGTGCAAGGTGCATAGTGGAAGTACACCATACTAAGGTGCAAAGTACAAGGAGGTGAGAGAGCACTATACCAAGTTACATTATGCATAGTGGAATTCCACAACACCAAGGCACACAATGCTTATTGCATGGTCGACCTACAAAATATAAATGTGCACTGTGCATAGTTGATATTCACTATACAAAGGTCCGCCGCCCATTGTGCATGGTGGAAATGCCTCATACCAGGGTCAAATTCGCATAATGCATAATGAAAGTGCAGCATACCGTAGGGCACGGTGCATTGTGAATGGTTGAACTACAAGATTCTAATGTGCAAGGTGCATAGTGGAAGTACACCATACTAAGGTGCAAAGTACAAGGAGGTGATAGAGCACTATACCGAGTTACATTATGCATAGTGGAATTCCACAATACCAAGGCACACAATGCTTATTGCATGGTCGAACTACAAAATATAAAGGTGCACCGTGCATAGTGGAAATTCACTATACACAGGTCCACCGTCTATTGTACATGGTGAATTGCATCATACTAGGGTTAAATTCGCATAATGCATGATGAAAGTGCACCTTACCATAGGGCACGATCCATTGTGAATGGTGGAACTACATGATTCTAATGTGCAAGGTGCATAGTGGAAGTACACCATACTAAGGTGCAAAGTACAAGGAGGTGATAGAGCACTATACCGAGTTACATTATGCATAGTGGAATTCCACAATACCAAGGCACACAATGCTTATTGCATGGTCGAACTACAAAATATAAAGGTGCATTGTGCATAGTGGAAATTCACTATACACATGTCCACCGTCTATTGTACATGGTGGAATTGCATCATACTAGGGTTAAATTCGCATAATGCATGATGAAAGTGCACCTTACCATAGGGCACGATCCATTGTGAATGGTGGAACTACATGATTCTAATGTGCAAGGTGCATAGTGGAAGTACACCATACTAAGGTGCAAAGTACAAGGAGGTGAGAGAGCACTATACCAAGTTACATTATGCATAGTGGAATTCCACAACACCAAGGCACACAATGCTTATTGCATGGTCGACCTACAAAATATAAATGTGCACTGTGCATAGTTGATATTCACTATACAAAGGTCCGCCGCCCATTGTGCATGGTGGAAATGCCTCATACCAGGGTCAAATTCGCATAATGCATAATGAAAGTGCAGCATACCGTAGGGCACGGTGCATTGTGAATGGTTGAACTACAAGATTCTAATGTGCAAGGTGCATAGTGGAAGTACACCATACTAAGGTGCAAAGTACAAGGAGGTGTGAGAGAGCACTATACCGAGTTACATTATGCATAGTGGAATTCCACAATACCAAGGCACACAATGCTTATTGCATGGTCGAACTACAAAATATAAAGGTGCACTGTGCATAGTGGAAATTCACTATACACATGTCCACTGTCTATTGTACATGGTGAATTGCATCATACTAGGGTTAAATTCGCATAATGCATGATGAAAGTGCACCTTACCATAGGGCACGATCCATTGTGAATGGTGGAACTACATGATTCTAATGTGCAAGGTGCATAGTGGAAGTACACCATACTAAGGTGCAAAGTACAAGGAGGTGAGAGAGCACTATACCAAGTTACATTATGCATAGTGGAATTCCACAACACCAAGGCACACAATGCTTATTGCATGGTCGACCTACAAAATATAAATGTGCACGTGCATAGTTGATATTCACTATACAAAGGTCCGCCGCCCATTGTGCATGGTGGAAATGCCTCATACCAGGGTCAAATTCGCATAATGCATAATGAAAGTGCAGCATACCGTAGGGCACGGTGCATTGTGAATGGTTGAACTACAAGATTCTAATGTGCAAGGTGCATAGTGGAAGTACACCATACTAAGGTGCAAAGTACAAGGAGGTGATAGAGCACTATACCGAGTTACATTATGCATAGTGGAATTCCACAATACCAAGGCACACAATGCTTATTGCATGGTCGAACTACAAAATATAAAGGTGCACCGTGCATAGTGGAAATTCACTATACACAGGTCCACCGTCTATTGTACATGGTGAATTGCATCATACTAGGGTTAAATTCGCATAATGCATGATGAAAGTGCACCTTACCATAGGGCACGATCCATTGTGAATGGTGGAACTACATGATTCTAATGTGCAAGGTGCATAGTGGAAGTACACCATACTAAGGTGCAAAGTACAAGGAGGTGAGAGAGCACTATACCAAGTTACATTATGCATAGTGGAATTCCACAATACCAAGGCACACAATGCTTATTGCATGGTCGAACTACAAAATATAAAGGTGCATTGCGCATAGTGGAAATTCACTATACGAATGTCCACCGTCTATTGTACATGGTGGAAGTGCATCATACTAGGGTCAAATTCGCATAATGCACGATGAAAGTGCACCTTACCATAGGGCACGGTCCATTGTGAATGGTTGAGCTACATGATTCTAATGTGCAAGGTGCATAGTGGAAGTACACCATACTAAGGTGCAAAGTACAAGGAGGTGAGAGAGCACTATACCAAGTTACATTATGCATAGTGGAATTCCACAACACCAAGGCACACAATGCTTATTGCAAGGTCGACCTACAAAATATAAATGTGCACCGTGCATAGTTGATATTCACTATACAAAGGTCCGCTGCCCATTGTGCATGGTGGAAATGCCTCATACCAGGGTCAAATTCGCATAATGCATAATGAAAGTGCAGCATACCGTAGGGCACGGTGCATTGTGAATGGTTGAACTACAAGATTCTAATGTGCAAGGTGCATAGTGGAAGTACACCATACTAAGGTGCAAAGTACAAGGAGGTGATAGAGCACTATACCGAGTTACATTATGCATAGTGGAATTCCACAATACCAAGGCACACAATGCTTATTGCATGGTCGAACTACAAAATATAAAGGTGCACCGTGCATAGTGGAAATTCACTATACACGGTGTCCACTGTCTATTGTACATGGTGAATTGCATCATACTAGGGTTAAATTCGCATAATGCATGATGAAAGTGCACCTTACCATAGGGCACGATCCATTGTGAATGGTGGAACTACATGATTCTAATGTGCAAGGTGCATAGTGGAAGTACACCATACTAAGGTGCAAAGTACAAGGAGGTGAGAGAGCACTATACCAAGTTACATTATGCATAGTGGAATTCCACAACACCAAGGCACACAATGCTTATTGCAAGGTCGACCTACAAAATATAAATGTGCACGGTGCATAGTTGATATTCACTATACAAAGGTCCGCTGCCCATTGTGCATGGTGGAAATGCCTCATACCAGGGTCAAATTCGCATAATGCATAATGAAAGTGCAGCATACCGTAGGGCACGGTGCATTGTGAATGGTTGAACTACAAGATTCTAATGTGCAAGGTGCATAGTGGAAGTACACCATACTAAGGTGCAAAGTACAAGGAGGTGATAGAGCACTATACCGAGTTACATTATGCATAGTGGAATTCCACAATACCAAGGCACACAATGCTTATTGCATGGTCGAACTACAAAATATAAAGGTGCACCGTGCATAGTGGAAATTCACTATACACATGTCCACCGTCTATTGTACATGGTGAATTGCATCATACTAGGGTTAAATTCGCATAATGCATGATGAAAGTGCACCTTACCATAGGGCACGATCCATTGTGAATGGTGGAACTACATGATTCTAATGTGCAAGGTGCATAGTGGAAGTACACCATACTAAGGTGCAAAGTACAAGGAGGTGAGAGAGCACTATACCGAGTTACATTATGCATAGTGGAATTCCACAATACCAAGGCACACAATGCTTATTGCATGGTCGAACTACAAAATATAAAGGTGCATTGTGCATAGTGGAAATTCACTATACAAAGGTCCACTGTCTATTGTACATGGTGGAATTGCATCATACTAGGGTTAAATTCGCATAATGCATGATGAAAGTGCACCTTACCATAGGGCACGATCCATTGTGAATGGTGGAACTACATGATTCTAATGTGCAAGGTGCATAGTGGAAGTACACCATACTAAGGTGCAAAGTACAAGGAGGTGAGAGAGCACTATACCAAGTTACATTATGCATAGTGGAATTCCACAACACCAAGGCACACAATGCTTATTGCAAGGTCGACCTACAAAATATAAATGTGCACCGTGCATAGTTGATATTCACTATACAAAGGTCCGCTGCCCATTGTGCATGGTGGAAATGCCTCATACCAGGGTCAAATTCGCATAATGCATAATGAAAGTGCAGCATACCGTAGGGCACGGTGCATTGTGAATGGTTGAACTACAAGATTCTAATGTGCAAGGTGCATAGTGGAAGTACACCATACTAAGGTGCAAAGTACAAGGAGGTGATAGAGCACTATACCGAGTTACATTATGCATAGTGGAATTCCACAATACCAAGGCACACAATGCTTATTGCATGGTCGAACTACAAAATATAAAGGTGCACCGTGCATAGTGGAAATTCACTATACACAGGTCCACCGTCTATTGTACATGGTGAATTGCATCATACTAGGGTTAAATTCGCATAATGCATGATGAAAGTGCACCTTACCATAGGGCACGATCCATTGTGAATGGTGGAACTACATGATTCTAATGTGCAAGGTGCATAGTGGAAGTACACCATACTAAGGTGCAAAGTACAAGGAGGTGATAGAGCACTATACCGAGTTACATTATGCATAGTGGAATTCCACAATACCAAGGCACACAATGCTTATTGCATGGTCGAACTACAAAATATAAAGGTGCATTGCGCATAGTGGAAATTCACTATACAAATGTCCACTGTCTATTGTACATGGTGGAAGTGCATCATACTAGGGTCAAATTCGCATAATGCACGATGAAAGTGCACCTTACCATAGGGCACGGTCCATTGTGAATGGTTGAGCTACATGATTCTAATGTGCAAGGTGCATAGTGGAAGTACACCATACTAAGGTGCAAAGTACAAGGAGGTGAGAGAGCACTATACCAAGTTACATTATGCATAGTGGAATTCCACAACACCAAGGCACACAATGCTTATTGCAAGGTCGACCTACAAAATATAAATGTGCACCGTGCATAGTTGATATTCACTATACAAAGGTCCGCCGCCCATTGTGCATGGTGGAAATGCCTCATACCAGGGTCAAATTCGCATAATGCATAATGAAAGTGCAGCATACCGTAGGGCACGGTGCATTGTGAATGGTTGAACTACAAGATTCTAATGTGCAAGGTGCATAGTGGAAGTACACCATACTAAGGTGCAAAGTACAAGGAGGTGATAGAGCACTATACCGAGTTACATTATGCATAGTGGAATTCCACAATACCAAGGCACACAATGCTTATTGCATGGTCGAACTACAAAATATAAAGGTGCACCGTGCATAGTGGAAATTCACTATACACATGTCCACCGTCTATTGTACATGGTGAATTGCATCATACTAGGGTTAAATTCGCATAATGCATGATGAAAGTGCACCTTACCATAGGGCACGATCCATTGTGAATGGTGGAACTACATGATTCTAATGTGCAAGGTGCATAGTGGAAGTACACCATACTAAGGTGCAAAGTACAAGGAGGTGAGAGAGCACTATACCAAGTTACATTATGCATAGTGGAATTCCACAACACCAAGGCACACAATGCTTATTGCATGGTCGACCTACAAAATATAAATGTGCACGGTGCATAGTTGATATTCACTATACAAAGGTCCGCTGCCCATTGTGCATGGTGGAAATGCCTCATACCAGGGTCAAATTCGCATAATGCATAATGAAAGTGCAGCATACCGTAGGGCACGGTGCATTGTGAATGGTTGAACTACAAGATTCTAATGTGCAAGGTGCATAGTGGAAGTACACCATACTAAGGTGCAAAGTACAAGGAGGTGATAGAGCACTATACCGAGTTACATTATGCATAGTGGAATTCCACAATACCAAGGCACACAATGCTTATTGCATGGTCGAACTACAAAATATAAAGGTGCATTGTGCATAGTGGAAATTCACTATACACATGTCCACCGTCTATTGTACATGGTGAATTGCATCATACTAGGGTTAAATTCGCATAATGCATGATGAAAGTGCACCTTACCATAGGGCACGATCCATTGTGAATGGTGGAACTACATGATTCTAATGTGCAAGGTGCATAGTGGAAGTACACCATACTAAGGTGCAAAGTACAAGGAGGTGAGAGAGCACTATACCAAGTTACATTATGCATAGTGGAATTCCACAACACCAAGGCACACAATGCTTATTGCATGGTCGACCTACAAAATATAAATGTGCACCGTGCATAGTTGATATTCACTATACAAAGGTCCGCCGCCCATTGTGCATGGTGGAAATGCCTCATACCAGGGTCAAATTCGCATAATGCATAATGAAAGTGCAGCATACCGTAGGGCACGGTGCATTGTGAATGGTTGAACTACAAGATTCTAATGTGCAAGGTGCATAGTGGAAGTACACCATACTAAGGTGCAAAGTACAAGGAGGTGATAGAGCACTATACCGAGTTACATTATGCATAGTGGAATTCCACAATACCAAGGCACACAATGCTTATTGCATGGTCGAACTACAAAATATAAAGGTGCACTGTGCATAGTGGAAATTCACTATACACATGTCCACTGTCTATTGTACATGGTGAATTGCATCATACTAGGGTTAAATTCGCATAATGCATGATGAAAGTGCACCTTACCATAGGGCACGATCCATTGTGAATGGTGGAACTACATGATTCTAATGTGCAAGGTGCATAGTGGAAGTACACCATACTAAGGTGCAAAGTACAAGGAGGTGAGAGAGCACTATACCAAGTTACATTATGCATAGTGGAATTCCACAACACCAAGGCACACAATGCTTATTGCATGGTCGACCTACAAAATATAAATGTGCACCGTGCATAGTTGATATTCACTATACAAAGGTCCGCCGCCCATTGTGCATGGTGGAAATGCCTCATACCAGGGTCAAATTCGCATAATGCATAATGAAAGTGCAGCATACCGTAGGGCACGGTGCATTGTGAATGGTTGAACTACAAGATTCTAATGTGCAAGGTGCATAGTGGAAGTACACCATACTAAGGTGCAAAGTACAAGGAGGTGATAGAGCACTATACCGAGTTACATTATGCATAGTGGAATTCCACAATACCAAGGCACACAATGCTTATTGCATGGTCGAACTACAAAATATAAAGGTGCACTGTGCATAGTGGAAATTCACTATACACATGTCCACTGTCTATTGTACATGGTGAATTGCATCATACTAGGGTTAAATTCGCATAATGCATGATGAAAGTGCACCTTACCATAGGGCACGATCCATTGTGAATGGTGGAACTACATGATTCTAATGTGCAAGGTGCATAGTGGAAGTACACCATACTAAGGTGCAAAGTACAAGGAGGTGAGAGAGCACTATACCAAGTTACATTATGCATAGTGGAATTCCACAATACCAAGGCACACAATGCTTATTGCATGGTCGAACTACAAAATATAAAGGTGCATTGTGCATAGTGGAAATTCACTATACAAATGTCCACCGTCTATTGTACATGGTGGAAGTGCATCATACTAGGGTCAAATTCGCATAATGCATGATGAAAGTGCACCTTACCATAGGGCACGATCCATTGTGAATGGTTGAGCTACATGATTCTAATGTGCAAGGTGCATAGTGGAAGTACACCATACTAAGGTGCAAAGTACAAGGAGGTGAGAGAGCACTATACCAAGTTACATTATGCATAGTGGAATTCCACAACACCAAGGCACACAATGCTTATTGCATGGTCGACCTACAAAATATAAATGTGCACCGTGCATAGTTGATATTCACTATACAAAGGTCCGCTGCCCATTGTGCATGGTGGAAATGCCTCATACCGGGGTCAAATTCGCATAATGCATAATGAAAGTGCAGCATACCGTAGGGCACGGTGCATTGTGAATGGTTGAACTACAAGATTCTAATGTGCAAGGTGCATAGTGGAAGTACACCATACTAAGGTGCAAAGTACAAGGAGGTGATAGAGCACTATACCGAGTTACATTATGCATAGTGGAATTCCACAATACCAAGGCACACAATGCTTATTGCATGGTCGAACTACAAAATATAAAGGTGCACCCGTGCATAGTGGAAATTCACTATACACATGTCCACCGTCTATTGTACATGGTGAATTGCATCATACTAGGGTTAAATTCGCATAATGCATGATGAAAGTGCACCTTACCATAGGGCACGATCCATTGTGAATGGTGGAACTACATGATTCTAATGTGCAAGGTGCATAGTGGAAGTACACCATACTAAGGTGCAAAGTACAAGGAGGTGAGAGAGCACTATACCAAGTTACATTATGCATAGTGGAATTCCACAACACCAAGGCACACAATGCTTATTGCATGGTCGACCTACAAAATATAATTGTGCATTGTGCATAGTTGATATTCACTATACAAAGGTCCGCCGCCCATTGTGCATGGTGGAAATGCCTCATACTAGGGTCAAATTCGCATAATGCATAATGAAAGTGCACTACCGTAGGCACGGTCATTGTGAATGGTTGAACTACATGATTCTAATGTGCAAGGTGCATAGTGGAAGTACACCATACTAAGGTGCAAAGTACAAGGAGGTGAGAGAGCACTATACCAAGTTACATTATGCATAGTGGAATTCCACAATACCAAGGCACACAATGCTTATTGCATGGTCGACCTACAAAATATAAATGTGCACCGTGCATAGTTGATATTCACTATACAAAGGTCCGCCGCCCATTGTGCATGGTGGAAATGCCTCATACCAGGGTCAAATTCGCATAATGCATAATGAAAGTGCAGCATACCGTAGGGCACGGTGCATTGTGAATGGTTGAACTACATGATTCTAATGTGCAAGGTGCATAGTGGAAGTACACCATACTAAGGTGCAAAGTACAAGGAGGTGATAGAGCACTATACCGAGTTACATTATGCATAGTGGAATTCCACAATACCAAGGCACACAATGCTTATTGCATGGTCGAACTACAAAATATAAAGGTGCACCGTGCATAGTGGAAATTCACTATACACGATGTCCACTGTCTATTGTACATGGTGAATTGCATCATACTAGGGTTAAATTCGCATAATGCATGATGAAAGTGCACCTTACCATAGGGCACGATCCATTGTGAATGGTGGAACTACATGATTCTAATGTGCAAGGTGCATAGTGGAAGTACACCATACTAAGGTGCAAAGTACAAGGAGGTGAGAGAGCACTATACCAAGTTACATTATGCATAGTGGAATTCCACAACACCAAGGCACACAATGCTTATTGCAAGGTCGACCTACAAAATATAAATGTGCACCGTGCATAGTTGATATTCACTATACAAAGGTCCGCCGCCCATTGTGCATGGTGGAAATGCCTCATACCAGGGTCAAATTCGCATAATGCATAATGAAAGTGCAGCATACCGTAGGGCACGGTGCATTGTGAATGGTTGAACTACAAGATTCTAATGTGCAAGGTGCATAGTGGAAGTACACCATACTAAGGTGCAAAGTACAAGGAGGTGATAGAGCACTATACCGAGTTACATTATGCATAGTGGAATTCCACAATACCAAGGCACACAATGCTTATTGCATGGTCGAACTACAAAATATAAAGGTGCACCGTGCATAGTGGAAATTCACTATACACAGGTCCACCGTCTATTGTACATGGTGAATTGCATCATACTAGGGTTAAATTCGCATAATGCATGATGAAAGTGCACCTTACCATAGGGCACGATCCATTGTGAATGGTGGAACTACATGATTCTAATGTGCAAGGTGCATAGTGGAAGTACACCATACTAAGGTGCAAAGTACAAGGAGGTGAGAGAGCACTATACCAAGTTACATTATGCATAGTGGAATTCCACAACACCAAGGCACACAATGCTTATTGCATGGTCGACCTACAAAATATAAATGTGCATTGTGCATAGTTGATATTCACTATACAAAGGTCCGCCGCCCATTGTGCATGGTGGAAATGCCTCATACCAGGGTCAAATTCGCATAATGCATAATGAAAGTGCAGCATACCGTAGGGCACGGTGCATTCTGAATGGTTGAACTACAGGATTCTAATGTGCAAGGTGCATAGTGGAAGTACACCATACTAAGGTGCAAAGTACAAGGAGGTGATAGAGCACTATACCGAGTTACATTATGCATAGTGGAATTCCACAATACCAAGGCACACAATGCTTATTGCATGGTCGAACTACAAAATATAAAGGTGCACTATGCATAGTGGAAATTCACTATACACAGGTCCACTTTTTATTGTAGATGGTGAATTGCATCATACTAGGGTTAAATTCGCATAATGCATGATGAAAGTGCACCTTACCATAGGGCACGATCCATTGTGAATGGTGGAACTACATGATTCTAATGTGCAAGGTGCATAGTGGAAGTACACCATACTAAGGTGCAAAGTACAAGGAGGTGATAGAGCACTATACCGAGTTACATTATGCATAGTGGAATTCCACAATACCAAGGCACACAATGCTTATTGCATGGTCGAACTACAAAATATAAAGGTGCATTGTGCATAGTGGAAATTCACTATACAAAGGTCCACTGTCTATTGTACATGGTGGAATTGCATCATACTAGGGTTAAATTCGCATAATGCATGATGAAAGTGCACCTTACCATAGGGCACGATCCATTGTGAATGGTGGAACTACATGATTCTAATGTGCAAGGTGCATAGTGGAAGTACACCATACTAAGGTGCAAAGTACAAGGAGGTGAGAGAGCACTATACCAAGTTACATTATGCATAGTGGAATTCCACAACACCAAGGCACACAATGCTTATTGCATGGTCGACCTACAAAATATAAATGTGCATTGTGCATAGTTGATATTCACTATACAAAGGTCCGCCGCCCATTGTGCATGGTGGAAATGCCTCATACCAGGGTCAAATTCGCATAATGCATAATGAAAGTGCAGCATACCGTAGGGCACGGTGCATTGTGAATGGTTGAACTACAAGATTCTAATGTGCAAGGTGCATAGTGGAAGTACACCATACTAAGGTGCAAAGTACAAGGAGGTGAGAGAGCATATACCAGTTACATTATGCATAGTGGAATTCCACAATACCAAGGCACACAATGCTTATTGCATGGTCGACTACAAAATATAAAGTGCAGTGCATAGTGGAATTCACTATACAGGTCCCTTATTGTCATGGTGGAATGCTCATACTAGGTCAAATTCGCTAATGCTATGAAAGTGCACCTACCTAGGGCACGCTGCATTGTGAATGGTGGAACTACATGATTCTAATGTGCAAGGTGCATAGTGGAAGTACACCATACTAAGGTGCAAAGTACAAGGAGGTGATAGAGCACTATACCGAGTTACATTATGCATAGTGGAATTCCACAATACCAAGGCACACAATGCTTATTGCATGGTCGAACTACAAAATATAAAGGTGCATTGTGCATAGTGGAAATTCACTATACACATGTCCACCGTCTATTGTACATGGTGAATTGCATCATACTAGGGTTAAATTCGCATAATGCATGATGAAAGTGCACCTTACCATAGGGCACGATCCATTGTGAATGGTGGAACTACATGATTCTAATGTGCAAGGTGCATAGTGGAAGTACACCATACTAAGGTGCAAAGTACAAGGAGGTGAGAGAGCACTATACCAAGTTACATTATGCATAGTGGAATTCCACAACACCAAGGCACACAATGCTTATTGCATGGTCGACCTACAAAATATAAATGTGCACCGTGCATAGTTGATATTCACTATACAAAGGTCCGCTGCCCATTGTGCATGGTGGAAATGCCTCATACCGTGGTCAAATTCGCATAATGCATAATGAAAGTGCAGCATACCGTAGGGCACGGTGCATTGTGAATGGTTGAACTACAAGATTCTAATGTGCAAGGTGCATAGTGGAAGTACACCATACTAAGGTGCAAAGTACAAGGAGGTGATAGAGCACTATACCGAGTTACATTATGCATAGTGGAATTCCACAATACCAAGGCACACAATGCTTATTGCATGGTCGAACTACAAAATATAAAGGTGCATCGTGCATAGTGGAAATTCACTATACACATGTCCACTGTCTATTGTACATGGTGAATTGCATCATACTAGGGTTAAATTCGCATAATGCATGATGAAAGTGCACCTTACCATAGGGCACGATCCATTGTGAATGGTGGAACTACATGATTCTAATGTGCAAGGTGCATAGTGGAAGTACACCATACTAAGGTGCAAAGTACAAGGAGGTGAGAGAGCACTATACCAAGTTACATTATGCATAGTGGAATTCCACAACACCAAGGCACACAATGCTTATTGCATGGTCGACCTACAAAATATAAATGTGCATTGTGCATAGTTGATATTCACTATACAAAGGTCCGCTGCCCATTGTGCATGGTGGAAATGCCTCATACCAGGGTCAAATTCGCATAATGCATAATGAAAGTGCAGCATACCGTAGGGCACGGTGCATTGTGAATGGTTGAACTACATGATTCTAATGTGCAAGGTGCATAGTGGAAGTACACCATACTAAGGTGCAAAGTACAAGGAGGTGATAGAGCACTATACCGAGTTACATTATGCATAGTGGAATTCCACAATACCAAGGCACACAATGCTTATTGCATGGTCGAACTACAAAATATAAAGGTGCACTGTGCATAGTGGAAATTCACTATACACATGTCCACTGTCTATTGTACATGGTGAATTGCATCATACTAGGGTTAAATTCGCATAATGCATGATGAAAGTGCACCTTACCATAGGGCACGATCCATTGTGAATGGTGGAACTACATGATTCTAATGTGCAAGGTGCATAGTGGAAGTACACCATACTAAGGTGCAAAGTACAAGGAGGTGAGAGAGCACTATACCAAGTTACATTATGCATAGTGGAATTCCACAACACCAAGGCACACAATGCTTATTGCATGGTCGACCTACAAAATATAAATGTGCATTGTGCATAGTTGATATTCACTATACAAAGGTCCGCCGCCCATTGTGCATGGTGGAAATGCCTCATACCAGGGTCAAATTCGCATAATGCATAATGAAAGTGCAGCATACCGTAGGGCACGGTGCATTGTGAATGGTTGAACTACAAGATTCTAATGTGCAAGGTGCATAGTGGAAGTACACCATACTAAGGTGCAAAGTACAAGGAGGTGATAGAGCACTATACCGAGTTACATTATGCATAGTGGAATTCCACAATACCAAGGCACACAATGCTTATTGCATGGTCGAACTACAAAATATAAAGGTGCATCGTGCATAGTGGAAATTCACTATACACAGGTCCACCGTCTATTGTACATGGTGAATTGCATCATACTAGGGTTAAATTCGCATAATGCATGATGAAAGTGCACCTTACCATAGGGCACGATCCATTGTGAATGGTGGAACTACATGATTCTAATGTGCAAGGTGCATAGTGGAAGTACACCATACTAAGGTGCAAAGTACAAGGAGGTGAGAGAGCACTATACCAAGTTACATTATGCATAGTGGAATTCCACAACACCAAGGCACACAATGCTTATTGCAAGGTCGACCTACAAAATATAAATGTGCACCGTGCATAGTTGATATTCACTATACAAAGGTCCGCTGCCCATTGTGCATGGTGGAAATGCCTCATACCAGGGTCAAATTCGCATAATGCATAATGAAAGTGCAGCATACCGTAGGGCACGGTGCATTGTGAATGGTTGAACTACAAGATTCTAATGTGCAAGGTGCATAGTGGAAGTACACCATACTAAGGTGCAAAGTACAAGGAGGTGATAGAGCACTATACCGAGTTACATTATGCATAGTGGAATTCCACAATACCAAGGCACACAATGCTTATTGCATGGTCGAACTACAAAATATAAAGGTGCATTGTGCATAGTGGAAATTCACTATACACATGTCCACCGTCTATTGTACATGGTGAATTGCATCATACTAGGGTTAAATTCGCATAATGCATGATGAAAGTGCACCTTACCATAGGGCACGATCCATTGTGAATGGTGGAACTACATGATTCTAATGTGCAAGGTGCATAGTGGAAGTACACCATACTAAGGTGCAAAGTACAAGGAGGTGAGAGAGCACTATACCAAGTTACATTATGCATAGTGGAATTCCACAACACCAAGGCACACAATGCTTATTGCATGGTCGACCTACAAAATATAAATGTGCACCGTGCATAGTTGATATTCACTATACAAAGGTCCGCTGCCCATTGTGCATGGTGGAAATGCCTCATACCAGGGTCAAATTCGCATAATGCATAATGAAAGTGCAGCATACCATAGGGCACGGTGCATTGTGAATGGTTGAACTACATGATTCTAATGTGCAAGGTGCATAGTGGAAGTACACCATACTAAGGTGCAAAGTACAAGGAGGTGATAGAGCACTATACCGAGTTACATTATGCATAGTGGAATTCCACAATACCAAGGCACACAATGCTTATTGCATGGTCGAACTACAAAATATAAAGGTGCACTGTGCATAGTGGAAATTCACTATACACATGTCCACTGTCTATTGTACATGGTGAATTGCATCATACTAGGGTTAAATTCGCATAATGCATGATGAAAGTGCACCTTACCATAGGGCACGATCCATTGTGAATGGTGGAACTACATGATTCTAATGTGCAAGGTGCATAGTGGAAGTACACCATACTAAGGTGCAAAGTACAAGGAGGTGAGAGAGCACTATACCAAGTTACATTATGCATAGTGGAATTCCACAACACCAAGGCACACAATGCTTATTGCAAGGTCGACCTACAAAATATAAATGTGCACCGTGCATAGTTGATATTCACTATACAAAGGTCCGCCGCCCATTGTGCATGGTGGAAATGCCTCATACCAGGGTCAAATTCGCATAATGCATAATGAAAGTGCAGCATACCGTAGGGCACGGTGCATTGTGAATGGTTGAACTACAAGATTCTAATGTGCAAGGTGCATAGTGGAAGTACACCATACTAAGGTGCAAAGTACAAGGAGGTGATAGAGCACTATACCGAGTTACATTATGCATAGTGGAATTCCACAATACCAAGGCACACAATGCTTATTGCATGGTCGAACTACAAAATATAAAGGTGCATTGTGCATAGTGGAAATTCACTATACACATGTCCACCGTCTATTGTACATGGTGAATTGCATCATACTAGGGTTAAATTCGCATAATGCATGATGAAAGTGCACCTTACCATAGGGCACGATCCATTGTGAATGGTGGAACTACATGATTCTAATGTGCAAGGTGCATAGTGGAAGTACACCATACTAAGGTGCAAAGTACAAGGAGGTGAGAGAGCACTATACCAAGTTACATTATGCATAGTGGAATTCCACAACACCAAGGCACACAATGCTTATTGCATGGTCGACCTACAAAATATAAATGTGCACCGTGCATAGTTGATATTCACTATACAAAGGTCCGCCGCCCATTGTGCATGGTGGAAATGCCTCATACCAGGGTCAAATTCGCATAATGCATAATGAAAGTGCAGCATACCGTAGGGCACGGTGCATTGTGAATGGTTGAACTACATGATTCTAATGTGCAAGGTGCATAGTGGAAGTACACCATACTAAGGTGCAAAGTACAAGGAGGTGATAGAGCACTATACCGAGTTACATTATGCATAGTGGAATTCCACAATACCAAGGCACACAATGCTTATTGCATGGTCGAACTACAAAATATAAAGGTGCACTGTGCATAGTGGAAATTCACTATACACATGTCCACTGTCTATTGTACATGGTGAATTGCATCATACTAGGGTTAAATTCGCATAATGCATGATGAAAGTGCACCTTACCATAGGGCACGATCCATTGTGAATGGTGGAACTACATGATTCTAATGTGCAAGGTGCATAGTGGAAGTACACCATACTAAGGTGCAAAGTACAAGGAGGTGAGAGAGCACTATACCAAGTTACATTATGCATAGTGGAATTCCACAACACCAAGGCACACAATGCTTATTGCAAGGTCGACCTACAAAATATAAATGTGCACCGTGCATAGTTGATATTCACTATACAAAGGTCCGCTGCCCATTGTGCATGGTGGAAATGCCTCATACCAGTGGTCAAATTCGCATAATGCATAATGAAAGTGCAGCATACCGTAGGGCACGGTGCATTGTGAATGGTTGAACTACAAGATTCTAATGTGCAAGGTGCATAGTGGAAGTACACCATACTAAGGTGCAAAGTACAAGGAGGTGATAGAGCACTATACCGAGTTACATTATGCATAGTGGAATTCCACAATACCAAGGCACACAATGCTTATTGCATGGTCGAACTACAAAATATAAAGGTGCACTGTGCATAGTGGAAATTCACTATACACATGTCCACTGTCTATTGTACATGGTGAATTGCATCATACTAGGGTTAAATTCGCATAATGCATGATGAAAGTGCACCTTACCATAGGGCACGATCCATTGTGAATGGTGGAACTACATGATTCTAATGTGCAAGGTGCATAGTGGAAGTACATCATACTAAGGTGCAAAGTACAAGGAGGTGAGAGAGCACTATACCAAGTTACATTATGCATAGTGGAATTCCACAACACCAAGGCACACAATGCTTATTGCAAGGTCGACCTACAAAATATAAATGTGCACGTGCAGAGTTGATATTCACTATACAAAGGTCCGCTGCCCATTGTGCATGGTGGAAATGCCTCATACTGGGGTCAAATTCGCATAATGCATAATGAAAGTGCAGCATACCGTAGGGCACGGTGCATTGTGAATGGTTGAACTACAAGATTCTAATGTGCAAGGTGCATAGTGGAAGTACACCATACTAAGGTGCAAAGTACAAGGAGGTGATAGAGCACTATACCGAGTTACATTATGCATAGTGGAATTCCACAATACCAAGGCACACAATGCTTATTGCATGGTCGAACTACAAAATATAAAGGTGCATTGTGCATAGTGGAAATTCACTATACACATGTCCACCGTCTATTGTACATGGTGAATTGCATCATACTAGGGTTAAATTCGCATAATGCATGATGAAAGTGCACCTTACCATAGGGCACGATCCATTGTGAATGGTGGAACTACATGATTCTAATGTGCAAGGTGCATAGTGGAAGTACACCATACTAAGGTGCAAAGTACAAGGAGGTGAGAGAGCACTATACCGAGTTACATTATGCATAGTGGAATTCCACAATACCAAGGCACACAATGCTTATTGCATGGTCGAACTACAAAATATAAAGGTGCATTGTGCATAGTGGAAATTCACTATACAAAGGTCCACGTCTATTGTACATGGTGAATTGCATCATACTAGGGTTAAATTCGCATAATGCATGATGAAAGTGCACCTTACCATAGGGCACGATCCATTGTGAATGGTGGAACTACATGATTCTAATGTGCAAGGTGCATAGTGGAAGTACACCATACTAAGGTGCAAAGTACAAGGAGGTGATAGAGCACTATACCGAGTTACATTATGCATAGTGGAATTCCACAATACCAAGGCACACAATGCTTATTGCATGGTCGAACTACAAAATATAAAGGTGCATTGCGCATAGTGGAAATTCACTATACGGATGTCCACCGTCTATTGTACATGGTGGAAGTGCATCATACTAGGGTCAAATTCGCATAATGCACGATGAAAGTGCACCTTACCATAGGGCACGGTCCATTGTGAATGGTTGAGCTACATGATTCTAATGTGCAAGGTGCATAGTGGAAGTACACCATACTAAGGTGCAAAGTACAAGGAGGTGAGAGAGCACTATACCAAGTTACATTATGCATAGTGGAATTCCACAACACCAAGGCACACAATGCTTATTGCAAGGTCGACCTACATAATATAAATGTGCACCGTGCAGAGTTGATATTCACTATACAATGGTCCGCTGCCCATTGTGCATGGTGGAAATGCCTCATACAGGGTCAAATTCGCATAATGCATAATGAAAGTGCAGCATACCGTAGGGCACGGTGCATTGTGAATGGTTGAACTACAAGATTCTAATGTGCAAGGTGCATAGTGGAAGTACACCATACTAAGGTGCAAAGTACAAGGAGGTGATAGAGCACTATACCGAGTTACATTATGCATAGTGGAATTCCACAATACCAAGGCACACAATGCTTATTGCATGGTCGAACTACAAAATATAAAGGTGCATCGTGCATAGTGGAAATTCACTATACACAGTCCACTGTCTATTGTACATGGTGAATTGCATCATACTAGGGTTAAATTCGCATAATGCATGATGAAAGTGCACCTTACCATAGGGCACGATCCATTGTGAATGGTGGAACTACATGATTCTAATGTGCAAGGTGCATAGTGGAAGTACATCATACTAAGGTGCAAAGTACAAGGAGGTGAGAGAGCACTATACCAAGTTACATTATGCATAGTGGAATTCCACAACACCAAGGCACACAATGCTTATTGCATGGTCGACCTACAAAATATAAATGTGCACTGTGCATAGTTGATATTCACTATACAAAGGTCCGCTGCCCATTGTGCATGGTGGAAATGCCTCATACCAGGGTCAAATTCGCATAATGCATAATGAAAGTGCAGCATACCGTAGGGCACGGTGCATTGTGAATGGTTGAACTACAAGATTCTAATGTGCAAGGTGCATAGTGGAAGTACACCATACTAAGGTGCAAAGTACAAGGAGGTGATAGAGCACTATACCGAGTTACATTATGCATAGTGGAATTCCACAATACCAAGGCACACAATGCTTATTGCATGGTCGAACTACAAAATATAAAGGTGCACCGTGCATAGTGGAAATTCACTATACACAAGTCCACCGTCTATTGTACATGGTGAATTGCATCATACTAGGGTTAAATTCGCATAATGCATGATGAAAGTGCACCTTACCATAGGGCACGATCCATTGTGAATGGTGGAACTACATGATTCTAATGTGCAAGGTGCATAGTGGAAGTACACCATACTAAGGTGCAAAGTACAAGGAGGTGATAGAGCACTATACCGAGTTACATTATGCATAGTGGAATTCCACAATACCAAGGCACACAATGCTTATTGCATGGTCGAACTACAAAATATAAAGGTGCATTGTGCATAGTGGAAATTCACTATACAGATGTCCACTGTCTATTGTACATGGTGGAAGTGCATCATACTAGGGTCAAATTCGCATAATGCACGATGAAAGTGCACCTTACCATAGGGCACGGTCCATTGTGAATGGTGGAGCTACATGATTCTAATGTGCAAGGTGCATAGTGGAAGTACACCATACTAAGGTGCAAAGTACAAGGAGGTGAAGAGCACTATACCAAGTTACATTATGCATAGTGGAATTCCACAATACCAAGGCACACAATGCTTATTGCATGGTCGAACTACAAAATATAAAGGTGCATTTGCATAGTGGAAATTCACTATACACGATGTCCATCTATTGTACATGGTGGAAGTGCATCATACTAGGGTCAAATTCGCATAATGCATGATGAAAGTGCACCTTACCATAGGGCACGGTCCATTGTGAATGGTGGAACTACATGATTCTAATGTGCAAGGTGCATAGTGGAAGTACACCATACTAAGGTGCAAAGTACAAGGAGGTGAGAGAGCACTATACCAAGTTACATTATGCATAGTGGAATTCCACAACACCAAGGCACACAATGCTTATTGCAAGGTCGACCTACAAAATATAAATGTGCACCGTGCATAGTTGATATTCACTATACAAAGGTCCGCTGCCCATTGTGCATGGTGGAAATGCCTCATACCAGGGTCAAATTCGCATAATGCATAATGAAAGTGCAGCATACCGTAGGGCACGGTGCATTGTGAATGGTTGAACTACAAGATTCTAATGTGCAAGGTGCATAGTGGAAGTACACCATACTAAGGTGCAAAGTACAAGGAGGTGATAGAGCACTATACCGAGTTACATTATGCATAGTGGAATTCCACAATACCAAGGCACACAATGCTTATTGCATGGTCGAACTACAAAATATAAAGGTGCATCGTGCATAGTGGAAATTCACTATACACAGTGTCCACCGTCTATTGTACATGGTGAATTGCATCATACTAGGGTTAAATTCGCATAATGCATGATGAAAGTGCACCTTACCATAGGGCACGATCCATTGTGAATGGTGGAACTACATGATTCTAATGTGCAAGGTGCATAGTGGAAGTACACCATACTAAGGTGCAAAGTACAAGGAGGTGAGAGAGCACTATACCAAGTTACATTATGCATAGTGGAATTCCACAACACCAAGGCACACAATGCTTATTGCAAGGTCGACCTACAAAATATAAATGTGCACCGTGCATAGTTGATATTCACTATACAAAGGTCCACGCCCATTGTGCATGGTGGAAATGCCTCATACCGGGGTCAAATTCGCATAATGCATAATGAAAGTGCAGCATACCGTAGGGCACGGTGCATTGTGAATGGTTGAACTACAAGATTCTAATGTGCAAGGTGCATAGTGGAAGTACACCATACTAAGGTGCAAAGTACAAGGAGGTGAGAGAGCACTATACCGAGTTACATTATGCATAGTGGAATTCCACAATACCAAGGCACACAATGCTTATTGCATGGTCGAACTACAAAATATAAAGGTGCATTGTGCATAGTGGAAATTCACTATACAATGTCCACTGTCTATTGTACATGGTGAATTGCATCATACTAGGGTTAAATTCGCATAATGCATGATGAAAGTGCACCTTACCATAGGGCACGATCCATTGTGAATGGTGGAACTACATGATTCTAATGTGCAAGGTGCATAGTGGAAGTACACCATACTAAGGTGCAAAGTACAAGGAGGTGATAGAGCACTATACCGAGTTACATTATGCATAGTGGAATTCCACAATACCAAGGCACACAATGCTTATTGCATGGTCGAACTACAAAATATAAAGGTGCACTGTGCATAGTGGAAATTCACTATACACATGTCCACTGTCTATTGTACATGGTGAATTGCATCATACTAGGGTTAAATTCGCATAATGCATGATGAAAGTGCACCTTACCATAGGGCACGATCCATTGTGAATGGTGGAACTACATGATTCTAATGTGCAAGGTGCATAGTGGAAGTACACCATACTAAGGTGCAAAGTACAAGGAGGTGAGAGAGCACTATACCAAGTTACATTATGCATAGTGGAATTCCACAACACCAAGGCACACAATGCTTATTGCAAGGTCGACCTACAAAATATAAATGTGCATTGTGCATAGTTGATATTCACTATACAAAGGTCCGTTGCCCATTGTGCATGGTGGAAATGCCTCATACCAGGGTCAAATTCGCATAATGCATAATGAAAGTGCAGCATACCGTAGGGCACGGTGCATTGTGAATGGTTGAACTACAAGATTCTAATGTGCAAGGTGCATAGTGGAAGTACACCATACTAAGGTGCAAAGTACAAGGAGGTGATAGAGCACTATACCGAGTTACATTATGCATAGTGGAATTCCACAATACCAAGGCACACAATGCTTATTGCATGGTCGAACTACAAAATATAAAGGTGCATTGTGCATAGTGGAAATTCACTATACACGGAGTCCACTGTCTATTGTACATGGTGAATTGCATCATACTAGGGTTAAATTCGCATAATGCATGATGAAAGTGCACCTTACCATAGGGCACGATCCATTGTGAATGGTGGAACTACATGATTCTAATGTGCAAGGTGCATAGTGGAAGTACATCATACTAAGGTGCAAAGTACAAGGAGGTGAGAGAGCACTATACCAAGTTACATTATGCATAGTGGAATTCCACAACACCAAGGCACACAATGCTTATTGCATGGTCGAACTACAAAATATAAATGTGCATTGTGCATAGTTGATATTCACTATACAAAGGTCCGCTGCCCATTGTGCATGGTGGAAATGCCTCATACTAGGGTCAAATTCGCATAATGCATAATGAAAGTGCAAGCATACCGTAGGGCACGGTGCATTGTGAATGGTTGAACTACATGATTCTAATGTGCAAGGTGCATAGTGGAAGTACACCATACTAAGGTGCAAAGTACAAGGAGGTGATAGAGCACTATACCGAGTTACATTATGCATAGTGGAATTCCACAATACCAAGGCACACAATGCTTATTGCATGGTCGAACTACAAAATATAAAGGTGTGCATAGTGGAAATTCACTATACACATGTCCACTGTCTATTGTACATGGTGGAATTGCATCATACAGGGTCAAATTCGCATAATGCATGATGAAAGTGCACCTTACCATAGGGCACGATCCATTGTGAATGGTGGAACTACATGATTCTAATGTGCAAGGTGCATAGTGGAAGTACACCATACTAAGGTGCAAAGTACAAGGAGGTGATAGAGCACTATACCGAGTTACATTATGCATAGTGGAATTCCACAATACCAAGGCACACAATGCTTATTGCATGGTCGAACTACAAAATATAAAGGTGCATTGTGCATAGTGGAAATTCACTATACACAGGTCCACTGTCTATTGTACATGGTGAATTGCATCATACTAGGGTTAAATTCGCATAATGCATGATGAAAGTGCACCTTACCATAGGGCACGATCCATTGTGAATGGTGGAACTACATGATTCTAATGTGCAAGGTGCATAGTGGAAGTACACCATACTAAGGTGCAAAGTACAAGGAGGTGAGAGAGCACTATACCAAGTTACATTATGCATAGTGGAATTCCACAACACCAAGGCACACAATGCTTATTGCAAGGTCGACCTACAAAATATAAATGTGCACTGTGCAGAGTTGATATTCACTATACAAAGGTCCGCTGCCCATTGTGCATGGTGGAAATGCCTCATACCAGGGTCAAATTCGCATAATGCATAATGAAAGTGCAGCATACCGTAGGGCACGGTGCATTGTGAATGGTTGAACTACAAGATTCTAATGTGCAAGGTGCATAGTGGAAGTACACCATACTAAGGTGCAAAGTACAAGGAGGTGATAGAGCACTATACCGAGTTACATTATGCATAGTGGAATTCCACAATACCAAGGCACACAATGCTTATTGCATGGTCGAACTACAAAATATAAAGGTGCATTGTGCATAGTGGAAATTCACTATACACGAGGTCCACCGTCTATTGTACATGGTGAATTGCATCATACTAGGGTTAAATTCGCATAATGCATGATGAAAGTGCACCTTACCATAGGGCACGATCCATTGTGAATGGTGGAACTACATGATTCTAATGTGCAAGGTGCATAGTGGAAGTACACCATACTAAGGTGCAAAGTACAAGGAGGTGAGAGAGCACTATACCAAGTTACATTATGCATAGTGGAATTCCACAACACCAAGGCACACAATGCTTATTGCATGGTCGACCTACAAAATATAAATGTGCACTGTGCATAGTTGATATTCACTATACAAAGGTCCACCGCCTATTGTGCATGGTGGAAATGCATCATACTGGGGTCAAATTCGCATAATGCATAATGAAAGTGCACCATACCGTAGGGCACGGTGCATTATGAATGGTTGAACTACATGATTCTAATGTGCAAGGTGCATAGTGGAAGTACACCATACTAAGGTGCAAAGTACAAGGAGGTGATAGAGCACTATACCGAGTTACATTATGCATAGTGGAATTCCACAATACCAAGGCACACAATGCTTATTGCATGGTCGAACTACAAAATATAAAGGTGCATTGCGCATAGTGGAAATTCACTATACACGATGTCCACTGTCTATTGTACATGGTGGAAGTGCATCATACTAGGGTCAAATTCGCATAATGCACGATGAAAGTGCACCTTACCATAGGGCACGGTCCATTGTGAATGGTTGAGCTACATGATTCTAATGTGCAAGGTGCATAGTGGAAGTACACCATACTAAGGTGCAAAGTACAAGGAGGTGAGAGAGCACTATACCAAGTTACATTATGCATAGTGGAATTCCACAACACCAAGGCACACAATGCTTATTGCAAGGTCGACCTACAAAATATAAATGTGCACTCGTGCATAGTTGATATTCACTATACAATGGTCCGTTGCCCATTGTGCATGGTGGAAATGCCTCATACCAGGGTCAAATTCGCATAATGCATAATGAAAGTGCAGCATACCGTAGGGCACGGTGCATTGTGAATGGTTGAACTACAAGATTCTAATGTGCAAGGTGCATAGTGGAAGTACACCATACTAAGGTGCAAAGTACAAGGAGGTGATAGAGCACTATACCGAGTTACATTATGCATAGTGGAATTCCACAATACCAAGGCACACAATGCTTATTGCATGGTCGAACTACAAAATATAAAGGTGCACTGTGCATAGTGGAAATTCACTATACACAGGTCCACTATCTATTGTACATGGTGAATTGCATCATACTAGGGTTAAATTCGCATAATGCATGATGAAAGTGCACCTTACCATAGGGCACGATCCATTGTGAATGGTGGAACTACATGATTCTAATGTGCAAGGTGCATAGTGGAAGTACATCATACTAAGGTGCAAAGTACAAGGAGGTGAGAGAGCACTATACCAAGTTACATTATGCATAGTGGAATTCCACAACACCAAGGCACACAATGCTTATTGCAAGGTCGACCTACAAAATATAAATGTGCACCGTGCGTAGTTGATATTCACTATACAAAGGTCCGCTGCCCATTGTGCATGGTGGAAATGCCTCATACCAGGGTCAAATTCGCATAATGCATAATGAAAGTGCAGCATACCGTAGGGCACGGTGCATTGTGAATGGTTGAACTACAAGATTCTAATGTGCAAGGTGCATAGTGGAAGTACACCATACTAAGGTGCAAAGTACAAGGAGGTGATAGAGCACTATACCGAGTTACATTATGCATAGTGGAATTCCACAATACCAAGGCACACAATGCTTATTGCATGGTCGAACTACAAAATATAAAGGTGCATCGTGCATAGTGGAAATTCACTATACACGGGTCCACTGTCTATTGTACATGGTGAATTGCATCATACTAGGGTTAAATTCGCATAATGCATGATGAAAGTGCACCTTACCATAGGGCACGATCCATTGTGAATGGTGGAACTACATGATTCTAATGTGCAAGGTGCATAGTGGAAGTACACCATACTAAGGTGCAAAGTACAAGGAGGTGAGAGAGCACTATACCAAGTTACATTATGCATAGTGGAATTCCACAATACCAAGGCACACAATGCTTATTGCATGGTCGAACTACAAAATATAAAGGTGCATCGTGCATAGTGGAAATTCACTATACAAGGTCCACCGTCTATTGTACATGGTGGAATGCATCATACTAGGGTCAAATTCGCATAATGCATGATGAAAGTGCACCTTACCATAGGGCACGGTCCATTGTGAATGGTTGAGCTACATGATTCTAATGTGCAAGGTGCATAGTGCAAGTACACCATACTAAGGTGCAAAGTACAAGGAGGTGAAAGCCTTACCAGTTACATTATGCATATGGAATTCCACAATACCAAGGCACACAATGCTTATTGCATGGTCGAACTACAAAATATAAAGGTGCTTGTGTGTGGAATTCACTATACAATGTCCTGTCTATTGTACATGGTGGAATGCTCATACTAGGGTCAAATTCGCATAATGCATATGAAAGTGCCCTCCATAGGCACGTCCATTGTGAATGGTGACTACATGATTCTTGTGCAGGTGCATAGTGGAAGTACACCATACTAAGGTGCAAAGTACAAGGAGGTGAGAGAGCACTATACCAAGTTACATTATGCATAGTGGAATTCGACAACACCAAGGCACACAATGCTTATTGCATGGTCGACCTACAAAATATAAATGTGCACTGTGCATAGTTGATATTCACTATACAAAGGTCCCCGCCCATTGTGCATGGTGGAAATGCCTCATACCAGGTCAAATTCGCATAATGCATAATGAAAGTGCAGCATACCGTAGGGCACGGTGCATTGTGAATGGTTGAACTACAAGATTCTAATGTGCAAGGTGCATAGTGGAAGTACACCATACTAAGGTGCAAAGTACAAGGAGGTGATAGAGCACTATACCGAGTTACATTATGCATAGTGGAATTCCACAATACCAAGGCACACAATGCTTATTGCATGGTCGAACTACAAAATATAAAGGTGCATTATGCATAGTGGAAATTCACTATACACAGGTCCAGTGTCTATTGTAGATGGTGAATTGCATCATACTACGGTTAAATTCGCATAATGCATGATGAAAGTGCACCTTACCATAGGGCACGGTCCATTGTGAATGGTGGAACTACATGATTCTAATGTGCAAGGTGCATAGTGGAAGTACACCATACTAAGGTGCAAAGTACAAGGAGGTGAGAGAGCACTATACCAAGTTACATTATGCATAGTGGAATTCCACAACACCAAGGCACACAATGCTTATTGCAAGGTCGACCTACAAAATATAAATGTGCACTATGTGCAGAGTTGATATTCACTATACAAAGGTCCAGTTGCCCATTGTGCATGGTGGAAATGCCTCATACCGGGGTCAAATTCGCATAATGCATAATGAAAGTGCAAGCATACCGTAGGGCACGGTGCATTGTGAATGGTTGAACTACAAGATTCTAATGTGCAAGGTGCATAGTGGAAGTACACCATACTAAGGTGCAAAGTACAAGGAGGTGATAGAGCACTATACCGAGTTACATTATGCATAGTGGAATTCCACAATACCAAGGCACACAATGCTTATTGCATGGTCGAACTACAAAATATAAACGTGCACTGTGCATAGTGGAAATTCAGTATACACGAGTCCACTGTCTATTGTACATGGTGAATTGCATCATACTAGGGTTAAATTCGCATAATGCATGATGAAAGTGCACCTTACCATAGGGCACGATCCATTGTGAATGGTGGAACTACATGATTCTAATGTGCAAGGTGCATAGTGGAAGTACACCATACTAAGGTGCAAAGTACAAGGAGGTGAGAGAGCACTATACCAAGTTACATTATGCATAGTGGAATTCCACAATACCAAGGCACACAATGCTTATTGCATGGTCGACCTACAAAATATAAAGGTGCATTGTGCATAGTTGAAATTCACTATACAAAGGTCCGCTGCCCATTGTGCATGGTGGAAATGCCTCATACTAGGGTCAAATTCGCATAATGCATAATGAAAGTGCACCTTACCGTAGGGCACGGTGCATTGTGAATGGTTGAACTACATGATTCTAATGTGCAAGGTGCATAGTGGAAGTACACCATACTAAGGTGCAAAGTACAAGGAGGTGATAGAGCACTATACCGAGTTACATTATGCATAGTGGAATTCCACAATACCAAGGCACACAATGCTTATTGCATGGTCGAACTACAAAATATAAAGGTGCATTGTGCATAGTGGAAATTCACTATACACATGTCCACTGTCTATTGTACATGGTGGAATTGCATCATACTAGGGTTAAATTCGCATAATGCATGATGAAAGTGCACCTTACCATAGGGCACGATCCATTGTGAATGGTGGAACTACATGATTCTAATGTGCAAGGTGCATAGTGGAAGTACACCATACTAAGGTGCAAAGTACAAGGAGGTGAGAGAGCACTATACCAAGTTACATTATGCATAGTGGAATTCCACAACACCAAGGCACACAATGCTTATTGCAAGGTCGACCTACATAATATAAATGTGCACCGTGCAGAGTTGATATTCACTATACAAAGGTCCGCTGCCCATTGTGCATGGTGGAAATGCCTCATACCAGGGTCAAATTCGCATAATGCATAATGAAAGTGCAGCATACCGTAGGGCACGGTGCATTGTGAATGGTTGAACTACAAGATTCTAATGTGCAAGGTGCATAGTGGAAGTACACCATACTAAGGTGCAAAGTACAAGGAGGTGATAGAGCACTATACCGAGTTACATTATGCATAGTGGAATTCCACAATACCAAGGCACACAATGCTTATTGCATGGTCGAACTACAAAATATAAAGGTGCATTGTGCATAGTGGAAATTCACTATACACGGGTCCACTGTCTATTGTACATGGTGAATTGCATCATACTAGGGTTAAATTCGCATAATGCATGATGAAAGTGCACCTTACCATAGGGCACGATCCATTGTGAATGGTGGAACTACATGATTCTAATGTGCAAGGTGCATAGTGGAAGTACATCATACTAAGGTGCAAAGTACAAGGAGGTGAGAGAGCACTATACCAAGTTACATTATGCATAGTGGAATTCCACAACACCAAGGCACACAATGCTTATTGCAAGGTCGACCTACAAAATATAAATGTGCACTGTGCAGAGTTGATATTCACTATACAAAGGTCCGCTGCCCATTGTGCATGGTGGAAATGCCTCATACCAGGGTCAAATTCGCATAATGCATAATGAAAGTGCAGCATACCGTAGGGCACGGTGCATTCTGAATGGTTGAACTACATGATTCTAATGTGCAAGGTGCATAGTGGAAGTACACCATACTAAGGTGCAAAGTACAAGGAGGTGATAGAGCACTATACCGAGTTACATTATGCATAGTGGAATTCCACAATACCAAGGCACACAATGCTTATTGCATGGTCGAACTACAAAATATAAACGTGCACTGTGCATAGTGGAAATTCAGTATACACGAGTCCACTGTCTATTGTACATGGTGAATTGCATCATACTAGGGTTAAATTCGCATAATGCATGATGAAAGTGCACCTTACCATAGGGCACGATCCATTGTGAATGGTGGAACTACATGATTCTAATGTGCAAGGTGCATAGTGGAAGTACACCATACTAAGGTGCAAAGTACAAGGAGGTGAGAGAGCACTATACCGAGTTACATTATGCATAGTGGAATTCCACAATACCAAGGCACACAATGCTTATTGCATGGTCGAACTACAAAATATAAAGGTGCATTGTGCATAGTGGAAATTCACTATACAAAGTCCACCGTCTATTGTGCATGGTGGAAATGCATCATACTAGGGTCAAATTCGCATAATGCATGATGAAAGTGCACCTACCATAGGGCACGATCCATTGTGAATGGTGGAACTACATGATTCTAATGTGCAAGGTGCATAGTGGAAGTACACCATACTAAGGTGCAAAGTACAAGGAGGTGATAGAGCACTATACCGAGTTACATTATGCATAGTGGAATTCCACAACACCAAGGCACACAATGCTTATTGCATGGTCGACCTACAAAATATAAATGTGCATCGTGCATAGTGGAAATTCACTATACACAGTCCACTGTCTATTGTACATGGTGAATTGCATCATACTAGGGTTAAATTCGCATAATGCATGATGAAAGTGCACCTTACCATAGGGCACGATCCATTGTGAATGGTGGAACTACATGATTCTAATGTGCAAGGTGCATAGGGAAGTACACCATACTAAGGTGCAAAGTACAAGGAGGTGAGAGAGCACTATACCGAGTTACATTATGCATAGTGGAATTCCACAATACCAAGGCACACAATGCTTATTGCATGGTCGAACTACAAAATATAAAGGTGCATTGTGCATAGTGGAAATTCACTATACACATGTCCACTGTCTATTGTACATGGTGGAATTGCATCATACTAGGGTCAAATTCGCATAATGCATGATGAAAGTGCACCTTACCATAGGGCACGTCATTGTGAATGGTTGACTACATGATTCTAATGTGCAAGGTGCATAGTGGAAGTACACCATCTAAGGTGCAAAGTACAAGGAGGTGAGAGAGCACTATACCAAGTTACATTATGCATAGTGGAATTCCACAATACCAAGGCACACAATGCTTATTGCATGGTCGACTACAAAATATAAATGTGCATGTGCTAGTGGAAATTCACTATACAAGGTCCCTCCATTGTACATGGTGGAATTGCATCATACTAGGGTTAAATTCGCATAATGCATGATGAAAGTGCACCTTACCATAGGGCACGATCCATTGTGAATGGTGGAACTACATGATTCTAATGTGCAAGGTGCATAGTGGAAGTACACCATACTAAGGTGCAAAGTACAAGGAGGTGATAGAGCACTATACCGAGTTACATTATGCATAGTGGAATTCCACAATACCAAGGCACACAATGCTTATTGCATGGTCGAACTACAAAATATAAAGGTGCATTGCGCATAGTGGAAATTCACTATACAGATGTCCACTGTCTATTGTACATGGTGGAAGTGCATCATACTAGGGTCAAATTCGCATAATGCACGATGAAAGTGCACCTTACCATAGGGCACGGTCCATTGTGAATGGTTGAGCTACATGATTCTAATGTGCAAGGTGCATAGTGGAAGTACACCATACTAAGGTGCAAAGTACAAGGAGGTGAGAGAGCACTATACCAAGTTACATTATGCATAGTGGAATTCGACAACACCAAGGCACACAATGCTTATTGCAAGGTCGACCTACAAAATATAAATGTGCACCGTGCGAGTTGATATTCACTATACAATGGTCCGCTGCCCATTGTGCATGGTGGAAATGCCTCATACCAGGGTCAAATTCGCATAATGCATAATGAAAGTGCAGCATACCGTAGGGCACGGTGCATTGTGAATGGTTGAACTACAAGATTCTAATGTGCAAGGTGCATAGTGGAAGTACACCATACTAAGGTGCAAAGTACAAGGAGGTGATAGAGCACTATACCGAGTTACATTATGCATAGTGGAATTCCACAATACCAAGGCACACAATGCTTATTGCATGGTCGAACTACAAAATATAAAGGTGCATTGTGCATAGTGGAAATTCACTATACACGGGTCCACTGTCTATTGTACATGGTGAATTGCATCATACTAGGGTTAAATTCGCATAATGCATGATGAAAGTGCACCTTACCATAGGGCACGATCCATTGTGAATGGTGGAACTACATGATTCTAATGTGCAAGGTGCATAGTGGAAGTACATCATACTAAGGTGCAAAGTACAAGGAGGTGAGAGAGCACTATACCAAGTTACATTATGCATAGTGGAATTCCACAACACCAAGGCACACAATGCTTATTGCAAGGTCGACCTACAAAATATAAATGTGCATTGTGTGCAGAGTTGATATTCACTATACAAAGGTCCGCTGCCCATTGTGCATGGTGGAAATGCCTCATACCAGGGTCAAATTCGCATAATGCATAATGAAAGTGCGGCATACCGTAGGGCACGGTGCATTGTGAATGGTTGAACTACAAGATTCTAATGTGCAAGGTGCATAGTGGAAGTACACCATACTAAGGTGCAAAGTACAAGGAGGTGATAGAGCACTATACCGAGTTACATTATGCATAGTGGAATTCCACAATACCAAGGCACACAATGCTTATTGCATGGTCGAACTACAAAATATAAAGGTGCACTGTGCATAGTGGAAATTCACTATACACGGGTCCACTATCTATTGTACATGGTGAATTGCATCATACTAGGGTTAAATTCGCATAATGCATGATGAAAGTGCACCTTACCATAGGGCACGATCCATTGTGAATGGTGGAACTACATGATTCTAATGTGCAAGGTGCATAGTGGAAGTACATCATACTAAGGTGCAAAGTACAAGGAGGTGAGAGAGCACTATACCAAGTTACATTATGCATAGTGGAATTCCACAACACCAAGGCACACAATGCTTATTGCAAGGTCGACCTACAAAATATAAATGTGCACTGTGCAGAGTTGATATTCACTATACAAAGGTCCGCTGCCCATTGTGCATGGTGGAAATGCCTCATACCAGGGTCAAATTCGCATAATGCATAATGAAAGTGCAGCATACCGTAGGGCACGGTGCATTGTGAATGGTTGAACTACATGATTCTAATGTGCAAGGTGCATAGTGGAAGTACACCATACTAAGGTGCAAAGTACAAGGAGGTGATAGAGCACTATACCGAGTTACATTATGCATAGTGGAATTCCACAATACCAAGGCACACAATGCTTATTGCATGGTCGAACTACAAAATATAAAGGTGCACCGTGCATAGTGGAAATTCACTATACACATGTCCACCGTCTATTGTACATGGTGAATTGCATCATACTAGGGTTAAATTCGCATAATGCATGATGAAAGTGCACCTTACCATAGGGCACGATCCATTGTGAATGGTGGAACTACATGATTCTAATGTGCAAGGTGCATAGTGGAAGTACATCATACTAAGGTGCAAAGTACAAGGAGGTGAGAGAGCACTATACCAAGTTACATTATGCATAGTGGAATTCCACAACACCAAGGCACACAATGCTTATTGCAAGGTCGACCTACAAAATATAAATGTGCACTTGTGCATAGTTGATATTCACTATACAAAGGTCCGCCGCCCATTGTGCATGGTGGAAATGCCTCATACCAGGGTCAAATTCGCATAATGCATAATGAAAGTGCAGCATACCGTAGGGCACGGTGCATTGTGAATGGTTGAACTACATGATTCTAATGTGCAAGGTGCATAGTGGAAGTACACCATACTAAGGTGCAAAGTACAAGGAGGTGATAGAGCACTATACCGAGTTACATTATGCATAGTGGAATTCCACAATACCAAGGCACACAATGCTTATTGCATGGTCGAACTACAAAATATAAAGGTGCACCGTGCATAGTGGAAATTCACTATACACAGGTCCACAGTCTATTGTACATGGTGAATTGCATCATACTAGGGTTAAATTCGCATAATGCATGATGAAAGTGCACCTTACCATAGGGCACGATCCATTGTGAATGGTGGAACTACATGATTCTAATGTGCAAGGTGCATAGTGGAAGTACACCATACTAAGGTGCAAAGTACAAGGAGGTGATAGAGCACTATACCGAGTTACATTATGCATAGTGGAATTCCACAATACCAAGGCACACAATGCTTATTGCATGGTCGAACTACAAAATATAAAGGTGCATTGCGCATAGTGGAAATTCACTATACGGATGTCCACCGTCTATTGTACATGGTGGAAGTGCATCATACTAGGGTCAAATTCGCATAATGCACGATGAAAGTGCACCTTACCATAGGGCACGGTCCATTGTGAATGGTTGAGCTACATGATTCTAATGTGCAAGGTGCATAGTGGAAGTACACCATACTAAGGTGCAAAGTACAAGGAGGTGAGAGAGCACTATACCAAGTTACATTATGCATAGTGGAATTCGACAACACCAAGGCACACAATGCTTATTGCAAGGTCGACCTACAAAATATAAATGTGCACTTGTGCGAGTTGATATTCACTATACAATGGTCCGCTGCCCATTGTGCATGGTGGAAATGCCTCATACCAGGGTCAAATTCGCATAATGCATAATGAAAGTGCAGCATACCGTAGGGCACGGTGCATTGTGAATGGTTGAACTACAAGATTCTAATGTGCAAGGTGCATAGTGGAAGTACACCATACTAAGGTGCAAAGTACAAGGAGGTGATAGAGCACTATACCGAGTTACATTATGCATAGTGGAATTCCACAATACCAAGGCACACAATGCTTATTGCATGGTCGAACTACAAAATATAAAGGTGCATTGTGCATAGTGGAAATTCACTATACACGGAGTCCACTATCTATTGTACATGGTGAATTGCATCATACTAGGGTTAAATTCGCATAATGCATGATGAAAGTGCACCTTACCATAGGGCACGATCCATTGTGAATGGTGGAACTACATGATTCTAATGTGCAAGGTGCATAGTGGAAGTACATCATACTAAGGTGCAAAGTACAAGGAGGTGAGAGAGCACTATACCAAGTTACATTATGCATAGTGGAATTCCACAACACCAAGGCACACAATGCTTATTGCAAGGTCGACCTACAAAATATAAATGTGCATTGTGCGAGTTGATATTCACTATACAAAGGTCCGCTGCCCATTGTGCATGGTGGAAATGCCTCATACCAGGGTCAAATTCGCATAATGCATAATGAAAGTGCAGCATACCGTAGGGCACGGTGCATTCTGAATGGTTGAACTACAGGATTCTAATGTGCAAGGTGCATAGTGGAAGTACACCATACTAAGGTGCAAAGTACAAGGAGGTGATAGAGCACTATACCGAGTTACATTATGCATAGTGGAATTCCACAATACCAAGGCACACAATGCTTATTGCATGGTCGAACTACAAAATATAAACGTGCACTGTGCATAGTGGAAATTCAGTATACACGAGTCCACTGTCTATTGTACATGGTGAATTGCATCATACTAGGGTTAAATTCGCATAATGCATGATGAAAGTGCACCTTACCATAGGGCACGATCCATTGTGAATGGTGGAACTACATGATTCTAATGTGCAAGGTGCATAGTGGAAGTACACCATACTAAGGTGCAAAGTACAAGGAGGTGATAGAGCACTATACCGAGTTACATTATGCATAGTGGAATTCCACAATACCAAGGCACACAATGCTTATTGCATGGTCGAACTACAAAATATAAAGGTGCATTGTGCATAGTGGAAATTCACTATACACGGGTCCACCGTCTATTGTACATGGTGAATTGCATCATACTAGGGTTAAATTCGCATAATGCATGATGAAAGTGCACCTTACCATAGGGCACGATCCATTGTGAATGGTGGAACTACATGATTCTAATGTGCAAGGTGCATAGTGGAAGTACACCATACTAAGGTGCAAAGTACAAGGAGGTGATAGAGCACTATACCGAGTTACATTATGCATAGTGGAATTCCACAATACCAAGGCACACAATGCTTATTGCATGGTCGAACTACAAAATATAAAGGTGCATTGCGCATAGTGGAAATTCACTATACAGATGTCCACTGTCTATTGTACATGGTGGAAGTGCATCATACTAGGGTCAAATTCGCATAATGCACGATGAAAGTGCACCTTACCATAGGGCACGGTCCATTGTGAATGGTTGAGCTACATGATTCTAATGTGCAAGGTGCATAGTGGAAGTACACCATACTAAGGTGCAAAGTACAAGGAGGTGAGAGAGCACTATACCAAGTTACATTATGCATAGTGGAATTCGACAACACCAAGGCACACAATGCTTATTGCAAGGTCGACCTACAAAATATAAATGTGCACTGTGCAGAGTTGATATTCACTATACAATGGTCCGCTGCCCATTGTGCATGGTGGAAATGCCTCATACCAGGGTCAAATTCGCATAATGCATAATGAAAGTGCAGCATACCGTAGGGCACGGTGCATTGTGAATGGTTGAACTACAAGATTCTAATGTGCAAGGTGCATAGTGGAAGTACACCATACTAAGGTGCAAAGTACAAGGAGGTGATAGAGCACTATACCGAGTTACATTATGCATAGTGGAATTCCACAATACCAAGGCACACAATGCTTATTGCATGGTCGAACTACAAAATATAAAGGTGCATTGTGCATAGTGGAAATTCACTATACACGGTGTCCACTGTCTATTGTACATGGTGAATTGCATCATACTAGGGTTAAATTCGCATAATGCATGATGAAAGTGCACCTTACCATAGGGCACGATCCATTGTGAATGGTGGAACTACATGATTCTAATGTGCAAGGTGCATAGTGGAAGTACATCATACTAAGGTGCAAAGTACAAGGAGGTGAGAGAGCACTATACCAAGTTACATTATGCATAGTGGAATTCCACAACACCAAGGCACACAATGCTTATTGCAAGGTCGACCTACAAAATATAAATGTGCACTTGTGCAGAGTTGATATTCACTATACAAAGGTCCGCTGCCCATTGTGCATGGTGGAAATGCCTCATACCAGGGTCAAATTCGCATAATGCATAATGAAAGTGCAGCATACCGTAGGGCACGGTGCATTGTGAATGGTTGAACTACATGATTCTAATGTGCAAGGTGCATAGTGGAAGTACACCATACTAAGGTGCAAAGTACAAGGAGGTGATGAGAGCACTATACCGAGTTACATTATGCATAGTGGAATTCCACAATACCAAGGCACACAATGCTTATTGCATGGTCGAACTACAAAATATAAAGGTGCACCGTGCATAGTGGAAATTCACTATACACAGGTCCACTGTCTATTGTACATGGTGAATTGCATCATACTAGGGTTAAATTCGCATAATGCATGATGAAAGTGCACCTTACCATAGGGCACGATCCATTGTGAATGGTGGAACTACATGATTCTAATGTGCAAGGTGCATAGTGGAAGTACACCATACTAAGGTGCAAAGTACAAGGAGGTGAGAGAGCACTATACCAAGTTACATTATGCATAGTGGAATTCCACAACACCAAGGCACACAATGCTTATTGCAAGGTCGACCTACAAAATATAAATGTGCACTGTGCATAGTTGATATTCACTATACAATGGTCCAGTTGCCCATTGTGCATGGTGGAAATGCCTCATACTAGGGTCAAATTCGCATAATGCATAATGAAAGTGCAGCATACCATAGGGCACGGTGCATTGTGAATGGTTGAACTACATGATTCTAATGTGCAAGGTGCATAGTGGAAGTACACCATACTAAGGTGCAAAGTACAAGGAGGTGATAGAGCACTATACCGAGTTACATTATGCATAGTGGAATTCCACAATACCAAGGCACACAATGCTTATTGCATGGTCGAACTACAAAATATAAAGGTGCATTGTGCATAGTGGAAATTCACTATACACGATGTCCACTGTCTATTGTACATGGTGAATTGCATCATACTAGGGTTAAATTCGCATAATGCATGATGAAAGTGCACCTTACCATAGGGCACGATCCATTGTGAATGGTGGAACTACATGATTCTAATGTGCAAGGTGCATAGTGGAAGTACACCATACTAAGGTGCAAAGTACAAGGAGGTGAGAGAGCACTATACCAAGTTACATTATGCATAGTGGAATTCCACAACACCAAGGCACACAATGCTTATTGCAAGGTCGACCTACAAAATATAAATGTGCACTGTGCAGAGTTGATATTCACTATACAAAGGTCCGCTGCCCATTGTGCATGGTGGAAATGCCTCATACCGGGGTCAAATTCGCATAATGCATAATGAAAGTGCAGCATACCGTAGGGCACGGTGCATTGTGAATGGTTGAACTACAAGATTCTAATGTGCAAGGTGCATAGTGGAAGTACACCATACTAAGGTGCAAAGTACAAGGAGGTGATAGAGCACTATACCGAGTTACATTATGCATAGTGGAATTCCACAATACCAAGGCACACAATGCTTATTGCATGGTCGAACTACAAAATATAAAGGTGCATTGTGCATAGTGGAAATTCACTATACACAGGTCCACTGTCTATTGTACATGGTGAATTGCATCATACTAGGGTTAAATTCGCATAATGCATGATGAAAGTGCACCTTACCATAGGGCACGATCCATTGTGAATGGTGGAACTACATGATTCTAATGTGCAAGGTGCATAGTGGAAGTACATCATACTAAGGTGCAAAGTACAAGGAGGTGAGAGAGCACTATACCAAGTTACATTATGCATAGTGGAATTCCACAACACCAAGGCACACAATGCTTATTGCAAGGTCGACCTACAAAATATAAATGTGCACTTGTGCAAAGTTGATATTCACTATACAAAGGTCCGCTGCCCATTGTGCATGGTGGAAATGCCTCATACCAGGGTCAAATTCGCATAATGCATAATGAAAGTGCAGCATACCGTAGGGCACGGTGCATTGTGAATGGTTGAACTACAAGATTCTAATGTGCAAGGTGCATAGTGGAAGTACACCATACTAAGGTGCAAAGTACAAGGAGGTGATAGAGCACTATACCGAGTTACATTATGCATAGTGGAATTCCACAATACCAAGGCACACAATGCTTATTGCATGGTCGAACTACAAAATATAAAGGTGCATTGTGCATAGTGGAAATTCACTATACACAGGTCCACAGTCTATTGTACATGGTGAATTGCATCATACTAGGGTTAAATTCGCATAATGCATGATGAAAGTGCACCTTACCATAGGGCACGATCCATTGTGAATGGTGGAACTACATGATTCTAATGTGCAAGGTGCATAGTGGAAGTACACCATACTAAGGTGCAAAGTACAAGGAGGTGAGAGAGCACTATACCAAGTTACATTATGCATAGTGGAATTCACAACACCAAGGCACACAATGCTTATTGCATGGTGACTACAAAATATAAATGTGCATGTGCATAGTTGATATTCACTATACAAAGGTCCATGTCCATTGTGCATGGTGGAATGCTCATACTAGGGTCAAATTCGCATAATGCATGATGAAAGTGCACCTTACCATAGGGCACGATCCATTGTGAATGGTTGAACTACATGATTCTAATGTGCAAGGTGCATAGTGGAAGTACACCATACTAAGGTGCAAAGTACAAGGAGGTGATAGAGCACTATACCGAGTTACATTATGCATAGTGGAATTCCACAACACCAAGGCACACAATGCTTTTGCATGGTCGACTACAAAATATAAATGTGCATGTGCTAGTGGATATTCACTATACAAGGTCCCTCCATTGTGCATGGTGGAATGCCTCATACTGGGGTCAAATTCGCATAATGCATTATGAAAGTGCAGCATACCGTAGGGCACGGTGCATTGTGAATGGTGGAACTACAAGATTCTAATGTGCAAGGTGCATAGTGGAAGTACACCATACTAAGGTGCAAAGTACAAGGAGGTGATAGAGCACTATACCGAGTTACATTATGCATAGTGGAATTCCACAATACCAAGGCACACAATGCTTATTGCATGGTCGAACTACAAAATATAAAGGTGCATTGTGCATAGTGGAAATTCACTATACACAGGTCCACCGTCTATTGTACATGGTGAATTGCATCATACTAGGGTTAAATTCGCATAATGCATGATGAAAGTGCACCTTACCATAGGGCACGATCCATTGTGAATGGTGGAACTACATGATTCTAATGTGCAAGGTGCATAGTGGAAGTACACCATACTAAGGTGCAAAGTACAAGGAGGTGATAGAGCACTATACCGAGTTACATTATGCATAGTGGAATTCCACAATACCAAGGCACACAATGCTTATTGCATGGTCGAACTACAAAATATAAAGGTGCATTGCGCATAGTGGAAATTCACTATACAGATGTCCATTGTCTATTGTACATGGTGGAAGTGCATCATACTAGGGTCAAATTCGCATAATGCACGATGAAAGTGCACCTTACCATAGGGCACGGTCCATTGTGAATGGTTGAGCTACATGATTCTAATGTGCAAGGTGCATAGTGGAAGTACACCATACTAAGGTGCAAAGTACAAGGAGGTGAGAGAGCACTATACCAAGTTACATTATGCATAGTGGAATTCCACAACACCAAGGCACACAATGCTTATTGCAAGGTCGACCTACAAAATATAAATGTGCACCGTGCGAGTTGATATTCACTATACAAAGGTCCGCTGCCCATTGTGCATGGTGGAAATGCCTCATACCAGGGTCAAATTCGCATAATGCATAATGAAAGTGCAGCATACCGTAGGGCACGGTGCATTGTGAATGGTTGAACTACAAGATTCTAATGTGCAAGGTGCATAGTGGAAGTACACCATACTAAGGTGCAAAGTACAAGGAGGTGATAGAGCACTATACCGAGTTACATTATGCATAGTGGAATTCCACAATACCAAGGCACACAATGCTTATTGCATGGTCGAACTACAAAATATAAAGGTGCACTTGTGCATAGTGGAAATTCACTATACACGGGAGTCCACTATCTATTGTACATGGTGAATTGCATCATACTAGGGTTAAATTCGCATAATGCATGATGAAAGTGCACCTTACCATAGGGCACGATCCATTGTGAATGGTGGAACTACATGATTCTAATGTGCAAGGTGCATAGTGGAAGTACATCATACTAAGGTGCAAAGTACAAGGAGGTGAGAGAGCACTATACCAAGTTACATTATGCATAGTGGAATTCCACAACACCAAGGCACACAATGCTTATTGCAA
This sequence comes from Linum usitatissimum, assembly GCA_030674075.2. Lineage (NCBI taxonomy): Eukaryota > Viridiplantae > Streptophyta > Magnoliopsida > Malpighiales > Linaceae > Linum > Linum usitatissimum. The sequence goes on from JAUJYP020000698.1 coordinate 171,565, forward strand.
GGTCGACCTACAAAATATAAATGTGCATTGTGCAGAGTTGATATTCACTATACAAAGGTCCGCTGCCCATTGTGCATGGTGGAAATGCCTCATACCAGGGTCAAATTCGCATAATGCATAATGAAAGTGCAGCATACCGTATGGCACGGTGCATTGCGAATGGTTGAACTACATGATTCTAATGTGCAAGGTGCATAGTGGAAGTACACCATACTAAGGTGCAAAGTACAAGGAGGTGATAGAGCACTATACCGAGTTACATTATGCATAGTGGAATTCCACAATACCAAGGCACACAATGCTTATTGCATGGTCGAACTACAAAATATAAAGGTGCATTGTGCATAGTGGAAATTCACTATACACAGGTCCACTGTCTATTGTACATGGTGAATTGCATCATACTAGGGTTAAATTCGCATAATGCATGATGAAAGTGCACCTTACCATAGGGCACGATCCATTGTGAATGGTGGAACTACATGATTCTAATGTGCAAGGTGCATAGTGGAAGTACACCATACTAAGGTGCAAAGTACAAGGAGGTGAGAGAGCACTATACCAAGTTACATTATGCATAGTGGAATTCCACAACACCAAGGCACACAATGCTTATTGCATGGTCGACCTACAAAATATAAATGTGCACTGTGCATAGTTGATATTCACTATACAAAGGTCCGCTGCCCATTGTGCATGGTGGAAATGCCTCATACAGGGTCAAATTCGCATAATGCATAATGAAAGTGCAGCATACCATAGGGCACGGTGCATTGTGAATGGTTGAACTACATGATTCTAATGTGCAAGGTGCATAGTGGAAGTACACCATACTAAGGTGCAAAGTACAAGGAGGTGATAGAGCACTATACCGAGTTACATTATGCATAGTGGAATTCCACAATACCAAGGCACACAATGCTTATTGCATGGTCGAACTACAAAATATAAAGGTGCATTGTGCATAGTGGAAATTCACTATACACGATGTCCACTGTCTATTGTACATGGTGGAATTGCATCATACTAGGGTTAAATTCGCATAATGCATGATGAAAGTGCACCTTACCATAGGGCACGATCCATTGTGAATGGTTGAACTACATGATTCTAATGTGCAAGGTGCATAGTGGAAGTACACCATACTAAGGTGCAAAGTACAAGGAGGTGAGAGAGCACTATACCAAGTTACATTATGCATAGTGGAATTCGACAACACCAAGGCACACAATGCTTATTGCAAGGTCGACCTACAAAATATAAATGTGCACTTGTGCAGAGTTGATATTCACTATACAAAGGTCCGTTGCCCATTGTGCATGGTGGAAATGCCTCATACCGGGGTCAAATTCGCATAATGCATAATGAAAGTGCAGCATACCGTAGGGCACGGTGCATTGTGAATGGTTGAACTACAAGATTCTAATGTGCAAGGTGCATAGTGGAAGTACACCATACTAAGGTGCAAAGTACAAGGAGGTGATAGAGCACTATACCGAGTTACATTATGCATAGTGGAATTCCACAATACCAAGGCACACAATGCTTATTGCATGGTCGAACTACAAAATATAAAGGTGCACGTGCATAGTGGAAATTCACTATACACAAGGTCCACTATCTATTGTACATGGTGAATTGCATCATACTAGGGTTAAATTCGCATAATGCATGATGAAAGTGCACCTTACCATAGGGCACGATCCATTGTGAATGGTGGAACTACATGATTCTAATGTGCAAGGTGCATAGTGGAAGTACACCATACTAAGGTGCAAAGTACAAGGAGGTGAGAGAGCACTATACCAAGTTACATTATGCATAGTGGAATTCCACAACACCAAGGCACACAATGCTTATTGCATGGTCGAACTACAAAATATAAATGTGCATTGTGCATAGTTGAAATTCACTATACAAAGGTCCGCCCATTGTACATGGTGGAAGTGCATCATACTAGGGTCAAATTCGCATAATGCATAATGAAAGTGCACCTTACCATAGGGCACGGTGCATTGTGAATGGTTGAACTACATGATTCTAATGTGCAAGGTGCATAGTGGAAGTACACCATACTAAGGTGCAAAGTACAAGGAGGTGATAGAGCACTATACCGAGTTACATTATGTATAGTGGAATTCCACAATACCAAGGCACACAATGCTTATTTCATGGTCGAACTACAAAATATAAAGGTGCATTATGCATAGTGGAAATTCACTATACACAGGTCCAGTGTCTATTGTACATGGTGAATTGCATCATACTAGGGTTAAATTCGCATAATGCATGATGAAAGTGCACCTTACCATAGGGCACGATCCATTGTGAATGGTGGAACTACATGATTCTAATGTGCAAGGTGCATAGTGGAAGTACACCATACTAAGGTGCAAAGTACAAGGAGGTGAGAGAGCACTATACCAAGTTACATTATGCATAGTGGAATTCCACAACACCAAGGCACACAATGCTTATTGCAAGGTCGACCTACAAAATATAAATGTGCACTTGTGCATAGTTGATATTCACTATACAAAGGTCCGCTGCCCATTGTGCATGGTGGAAATGCCTCATACCGGGGTCAAATTCGCATAATGCATAATGAAAGTGCGGCATACCGTAGGGCACGGTGCATTGTGAATGGTTGAACTACAAGATTCTAATGTGCAAGGTGCATAGTGGAAGTACACCATACTAAGGTGCAAAGTACAAGGAGGTGATAGAGCACTATACCGAGTTACATTATGCATAGTGGAATTCCACAATACCAAGGCACACAATGCTTATTGCATGGTCGAACTACAAAATATAAAGGTGCACTTGTGCATAGTGGAAATTCACTATACACGGGTCCACTATCTATTGTACATGGTGAATTGCATCATACTAGGGTTAAATTCGCATAATGCATGATGAAAGTGCACCTTACCATAGGGCACGATCCATTGTGAATGGTGGAACTACATGATTCTAATGTGCAAGGTGCATAGTGGAAGTACATCATACTAAGGTGCAAAGTACAAGGAGGTGAGAGAGCACTATACCAAGTTACATTATGCATAGTGGAATTCCACAACACCAAGGCACACAATGCTTATTGCAAGGTCGACCTACAAAATATAAATGTGCACTTGTGCAGAGTTGATATTCACTATACAAAGGTCCGCTGCCCATTGTGCATGGTGGAAATGCCTCATACCAGGGTCAAATTCGCATAATGCATAATGAAAGTGCAGCATACCGTAGGGCACGGTGCATTGTGAATGGTTGAACTACAAGATTCTAATGTGCAAGGTGCATAGTGGAAGTACACCATACTAAGGTGCAAAGTACAAGGAGGTGAGAGAGCACTATACCAAGTTACATTATGCATAGTGGAATTCCACAACACCAAGGCACACAATGCTTATTGCATGGTCGACCTACAAAATATAAATGTGCACTGTGCATAGTGGATATTCACTATACAAAGGTCCGCTGCCCATTGTGCATGGTGGAAATGCCTCATACTGGGGTCAAATTCGCATAATGCATAATGAAAGTGCACCATACCGTAGGGCACGGTGCATTGTGAATGGTTGAACTACAAGATTCTAATGTGCAAGGTGCATAGTGGAAGTACACCATACTAAGGTGCAAAGTACAAGGAGGTGATAGAGCACTATACCGAGTTACATTATGCATAGTGGAATTCCACAATACCAAGGCACACAATGCTTATTGCATGGTCGAACTACAAAATATAAAGGTGCATTGTGCATAGTGGAAATTCACTATACACAGGTCCACTATCTATTGTACATGGTGAATTGCATCATACTAGGGTTAAATTCGCATAATGCATGATGAAAGTGCACCTTACCATAGGGCACGATCCATTGTGAATGGTGGAACTACATGATTCTAATGTGCAAGGTGCATAGTGGAAGTACACCATACTAAGGTGCAAAGTACAAGGAGGTGAGAGAGCACTATACCAAGTTACATTATGCATAGTGGAATTCCACAACACCAAGGCACACAATGCTTATTGCAAGGTCGACCTACAAAATATAAATGTGCATTGTGCAGAGTTGATATTCACTATACAAAGGTCCGCTGCCCATTGTGCATGGTGGAAATGCCTCATACCAGGGTCAAATTCGCATAATGCATAATGAAAGTGCAGCATACCGTAGGGCACGGTGCATTCTGAATGGTTGAACTACAGGATTCTAATGTGCAAGGTGCATAGTGGAAGTACACCATACTAAGGTGCAAAGTACAAGGAGGTGATAGAGCACTATACCGAGTTACATTATGCATAGTGGAATTCCACAATACCAAGGCACACAATGCTTATTGCATGGTCGAACTACAAAATATAAAGGTGCATTGTGCATAGTGGAAATTCACTATACACAGGTCCACCTGTCTATTGTACATGGTGAATTGCATCATACTAGGGTTAAATTCGCATAATGCATGATGAAAGTGCACCTTACCATAGGGCACGATCCATTGTGAATGGTGGAACTACATGATTCTAATGTGCAAGGTGCATAGTGGAAGTACACCATACTAAGGTGCAAAGTACAAGGAGGTGAGAGAGCACTATACCAAGTTACATTATGCATAGTGGAATTCCACAACACCAAGGCACACAATGCTTATTGCAAGGTCGACCTACAAAATATAAATGTGCATTGTGCATAGTTGATATTCACTATACAAAGGTCCGCATTGCCCATTGTGCATGGTGGAAATGCCTCATACCGAGGGTCAAATTCGCATAATGCATAATGAAAGTGCGGCATACCGTAGGGCACGGTGCATTGTGAATGGTTGAACTACAAGATTCTAATGTGCAAGGTGCATAGTGGAAGTACACCATACTAAGGTGCAAAGTACAAGGAGGTGATAGAGCACTATACCGAGTTACATTATGCATAGTGGAATTCCACAATACCAAGGCACACAATGCTTATTGCATGGTCGAACTACAAAATATAAAGGGCTAAAAAATGTGCATAGTGGAAATTCACTATACACGGGTCCACTATCTATTGTACATGGTGAATTGCATCATACTAGGGTTAAATTCGCATAATGCATGATGAAAGTGCACCTTACCATAGGGCACGATCCATTGTGAATGGTGGAACTACATGATTCTAATGTGCAAGGTGCATAGTGGAAGTACACCATACTAAGGTGCAAAGTACAAGGAGGTGAGAGAGCACTATACCAAGTTACATTATGCATAGTGGAATTCCACAACACCAAGGCACACAATGCTTATTGCAAGGTCGACCTACAAAATATAAATGTGCACCGTGCGAGTTGATATTCACTATACAAAGGTCCATTGCCCATTGTGCATGGTGGAAATGCCTCATACCAGGGTCAAATTCGCATAATGCATAATGAAAGTGCAGCATACCGTAGGGCACGGTGCATTGTGAATGGTTGAACTACAAGATTCTAATGTGCAAGGTGCATAGTGGAAGTACACCATACTAAGGTGCAAAGTACAAGGAGGTGATAGAGCACTATACCGAGTTACATTATGCATAGTGGAATTCCACAATACCAAGGCACACAATGCTTATTGCATGGTCGAACTACAAAATATAAAGGTGCACTTGTGCATAGTGGAAATTCACTATACACGGGTCACATATCTATTGTACATGGTGAATTGCATCATACTAGGGTTAAATTCGCATAATGCATGATGAAAGTGCACCTTACCATAGGGCACGATCCATTGTGAATGGTGGAACTACATGATTCTAATGTGCAAGGTGCATAGTGGAAGTACATCATACTAAGGTGCAAAGTACAAGGAGGTGAGAGAGCACTATACCAAGTTACATTATGCATAGTGGAATTCCACAACACCAAGGCACACAATGCTTATTGCAAGGTCGACCTACAAAATATAAATGTGCACTGTGCAGAGTTGATATTCACTATACAAAGGTCCGCTGCCCATTGTGCATGGTGGAAATGCCTCATACCAGGGTCAAATTCGCATAATGCATAATGAAAGTGCAGCATACCGTAGGGCACGGTGCATTCTGAATGGTTGAACTACAGGATTCTAATGTGCAAGGTGCATAGTGGAAGTACACCATACTAAGGTGCAAAGTACAAGGAGGTGATAGAGCACTATACCGAGTTACATTATGCATAGTGGAATTCCACAATACCAAGGCACACAATGCTTATTGCATGGTCGAACTACAAAATATAAAGGTGCACCGTGCATAGTGGAAATTCACTATACACGGGTCCACCGTCTATTGTACATGGTGAATTGCATCATACTAGGGTTAAATTCGCATAATGCATGATGAAAGTGCACCTTACCATAGGGCACGATCCATTGTGAATGGTGGAACTACATGATTCTAATGTGCAAGGTGCATAGTGGAAGTACACCATACTAAGGTGCAAAGTACAAGGAGGTGAGAGAGCACTATACCAAGTTACATTATGCATAGTGGAATTCCACAACACCAAGGCACACAATGCTTATTGCATGGTCGACCTACAAAATATAAATGTGCATTGTGCATAGTTGATATTCACTATACAAAGGTCCACTGTCTATTGTACATGGTGGAAGTGCATCATACTAGGGTCAAATTCGCATAATGCATAATGAAAGTGCACCATACCATAGGGCATGGTGCATTGTGAATGGTTGAACTACATGATTCTAATGTGCAAGGTGCATAGTGGAAGTACACCATACTAAGGTGCAAAGTACAAGGAGGTGAGAGAGCACTATACCAAGTTACATTATGCATAGTGGAATTCCACAACACCAAGGCACACAATGCTTATTGCAAGGTCGACCTACAAAATATAAATGTGCACGTGCATAGTTGATATTCACTATACAAAGGTCCATTGCCCATTGTGCATGGTGGAAGTGCATCATACTAGGGTCAAATTCGCATAATGCATAATGAAAGTGCAGCATACCGTAGGGCACGGTGCATTGTGAATGGTTGAACTACAAGATTCTAATGTGCAAGGTGCATAGTGGAAGTACACCATACTAAGGTGCAAAGTACAAGGAGGTGATAGAGCACTATACCGAGTTACATTATGCATAGTGGAATTCCACAATACCAAGGCACACAATGCTTATTGCATGGTCGAACTACAAAATATAAAGGTGCATTGTGCATAGTGGAAATTCACTATACACGGGTCCACTGTCTATTGTACATGGTGAATTGCATCATACTAGGGTTAAATTCGCATAATGCATGATGAAAGTGCACCTTACCATAGGGCACGATCCATTGTGAATGGTGGAACTACATGATTCTAATGTGCAAGGTGCATAGTGGAAGTACACCATACTAAGGTGCAAAGTACAAGGAGGTGAGAGAGCACTATACCAAGTTACATTATGCATAGTGGAATTCCACAACACCAAGGCACACAATGCTTATTGCAAGGTCGACCTACATAATATAAATGTGCACCGTGCAGAGTTGATATTCACTATACAAAGGTCCGCTGCCCATTGTGCATGGTGGAAATGCCTCATACCAGGGTCAAATTCGCATAATGCATAATGAAAGTGCGGCATACCGTAGGGCACGGTGCATTCTGAATGGTTGAACTACAGGATTCTAATGTGCAAGGTGCATAGTGGAAGTACACCATACTAAGGTGCAAAGTACAAGGAGGTGATAGAGCACTATACCGAGTTACATTATGCATAGTGGAATTCCACAATACCAAGGCACACAATGCTTATTGCATGGTCGAACTACAAAATATAAAGGTGCATTGTGCATAGTGGAAATTCACTATACACGGGTCCACTGTCTATTGTACATGGTGAATTGCATCATACTAGGGTTAAATTCGCATAATGCATGATGAAAGTGCACCTTACCATAGGGCACGATCCATTGTGAATGGTGGAACTACATGATTCTAATGTGCAAGGTGCATAGTGGAAGTACACCATACTAAGGTGCAAAGTACAAGGAGGTGAGAGAGCACTATACCAAGTTACATTATGCATAGTGGAATTCCACAACACCAAGGCACACAATGCTTATTGCAAGGTCGACCTACAAAATATAAATGTGCACTTGTGCAGAGTTGATATTCACTATACAAAGGTCCGCTGCCCATTGTGCATGGTGGAAATGCCTCATACCAGGGTCAAATTCGCATAATGCATAATGAAAGTGCAGCATACCGTAGGGCACGGTGCATTGTGAATGGTTGAACTACAAGATTCTAATGTGCAAGGTGCATAGTGGAAGTACACCATACTAAGGTGCAAAGTACAAGGAGGTGATAGAGCACTATACCGAGTTACATTATGCATAGTGGAATTCCACAATACCAAGGCACACAATGCTTATTGCATGGTCGAACTACAAAATATAAAGGTGCACCGTGCATAGTGGAAATTCACTATACACGGGTCCACTATCTATTGTACATGGTGAATTGCATCATACTAGGGTTAAATTCGCATAATGCATGATGAAAGTGCACCTTACCATAGGGCACGATCCATTGTGAATGGTGGAACTACATGATTCTAATGTGCAAGGTGCATAGTGGAAGTACATCATACTAAGGTGCAAAGTACAAGGAGGTGAGAGAGCACTATACCAAGTTACATTATGCATAGTGGAATTCCACAACACCAAGGCACACAATGCTTATTGCAAGGTCGACCTACAAAATATAAATGTGCATTGTGCAGAGTTGATATTCACTATACAAAGGTCCGCTGCCCATTGTGCATGGTGGAAATGCCTCATACCAGGGTCAAATTCGCATAATGCATAATGAAAGTGCAGCATACCGTAGGGCACGGTGCATTCTGAATGGTTGAACTACAGGATTCTAATGTGCAAGGTGCATAGTGGAAGTACACCATACTAAGGTGCAAAGTACAAGGAGGTGATAGAGCACTATACCGAGTTACATTATGCATAGTGGAATTCCACAATACCAAGGCACACAATGCTTATTGCATGGTCGAACTACAAAATATAAAGGTGCACTTGTGCATAGTGGAAATTCACTATACACGGGTCCACTGTCTATTGTACATGGTGAATTGCATCATACTAGGGTTAAATTCGCATAATGCATGATGAAAGTGCACCTTACCATAGGGCACGATCCATTGTGAATGGTGGAACTACATGATTCTAATGTGCAAGGTGCATAGTGGAAGTACACCATACTAAGGTGCAAAGTACAAGGAGGTGATAGAGCACTATACCGAGTTACATTATGCATAGTGGAATTCCACAATACCAAGGCACACAATGCTTATTGCATGGTCGAACTACAAAATATAAAGGTGCATTGTGCATAGTGGAAATTCACTATACACGGGTCCACTGCGTCTATTGTACATGGTGAATTGCATCATACTAGGGTTAAATTCGCATAATGCATGATGAAAGTGCACCTTACCATAGGGCACGATCCATTGTGAATGGTGGAACTACATGATTCTAATGTGCAAGGTGCATAGTGGAAGTACACCATACTAAGGTGCAAAGTACAAGGAGGTGATAGAGCACTATACCGAGTTACATTATGCATAGTGGAATTCCACAATACCAAGGCACACAATGCTTATTGCATGGTCGAACTACAAAATATAAAGGTGCATTGCGCATAGTGGAAATTCACTATACGGATGTCCACTTGTCTATTGTACATGGTGGAAGTGCATCATACTAGGGTCAAATTCGCATAATGCACGATGAAAGTGCACCTTACCATAGGGCACGGTCCATTGTGAATGGTTGAGCTACATGATTCTAATGTGCAAGGTGCATAGTGGAAGTACACCATACTAAGGTGCAAAGTACAAGGAGGTGAGAGAGCACTATACCAAGTTACATTATGCATAGTGGAATTCGACAACACCAAGGCACACAATGCTTATTGCAAGGTCGACCTACAAAATATAAATGTGCATTGTGCGAGTTGATATTCACTATACAATGGTCCGCTGCCCATTGTGCATGGTGGAAATGCCTCATACCGGGGTCAAATTCGCATAATGCATAATGAAAGTGCGGCATACCGTAGGGCACGGTGCATTGTGAATGGTTGAACTACAAGATTCTAATGTGCAAGGTGCATAGTGGAAGTACACCATACTAAGGTGCAAAGTACAAGGAGGTGATAGAGCACTATACCGAGTTACATTATGCATAGTGGAATTCCACAATACCAAGGCACACAATGCTTATTGCATGGTCGAACTACAAAATATAAAGGTGCACGTGCATAGTGGAAATTCACTATACACGGGTCCACTATCTATTGTACATGGTGAATTGCATCATACTAGGGTTAAATTCGCATAATGCATGATGAAAGTGCACCTTACCATAGGGCACGATCCATTGTGAATGGTGGAACTACATGATTCTAATGTGCAAGGTGCATAGTGGAAGTACATCATACTAAGGTGCAAAGTACAAGGAGGTGAGAGAGCACTATACCAAGTTACATTATGCATAGTGGAATTCCACAACACCAAGGCACACAATGCTTATTGCAAGGTCGACCTACATAATATAAATGTGCACCGTGCAGAGTTGATATTCACTATACAAAGGTCCGCTGCCCATTGTGCATGGTGGAAATGCCTCATACCAGGGTCAAATTCGCATAATGCATAATGAAAGTGCAGCATACCGTAGGGCACGGTGCATTCTGAATGGTTGAACTACAGGATTCTAATGTGCAAGGTGCATAGTGGAAGTACACCATACTAAGGTGCAAAGTACAAGGAGGTGATAGAGCACTATACCGAGTTACATTATGCATAGTGGAATTCCACAATACCAAGGCACACAATGCTTATTGCATGGTCGAACTACAAAATATAAAGGTGCACTGTGCATAGTGGAAATTCACTATACACAGGTCCACTGTCTATTGTACATGGTGAATTGCATCATACTAGGGTTAAATTCGCATAATGCATGATGAAAGTGCACCTTACCATAGGGCACGATCCATTGTGAATGGTGGAACTACATGATTCTAATGTGCAAGGTGCATAGTGGAAGTACACCATACTAAGGTGCAAAGTACAAGGAGGTGAGAGAGCACTATACCAAGTTACATTATGCATAGTGGAATTCCACAACACCAAGGCACACAATGCTTATTGCAAGGTCGACCTACAAAATATAAATGTGCACTTGTGCAGAGTTGATATTCACTATACAAAGGTCCGCTGCCCATTGTGCATGGTGGAAATGCCTCATACCAGGGTCAAATTCGCATAATGCATAATGAAAGTGCAGCATACCGTAGGGCACGGTGCATTGTGAATGGTTGAACTACAAGATTCTAATGTGCAAGGTGCATAGTGGAAGTACACCATACTAAGGTGCAAAGTACAAGGAGGTGATAGAGCACTATACCGAGTTACATTATGCATAGTGGAATTCCACAATACCAAGGCACACAATGCTTATTGCATGGTCGAACTACAAAATATAAAGGTGCATTGTGCATAGTGGAAATTCACTATACACGGGTCCACTATCTATTGTACATGGTGAATTGCATCATACTAGGGTTAAATTCGCATAATGCATGATGAAAGTGCACCTTACCATAGGGCACGATCCATTGTGAATGGTGGAACTACATGATTCTAATGTGCAAGGTGCATAGTGGAAGTACACCATACTAAGGTGCAAAGTACAAGGAGGTGAGAGAGCACTATACCAAGTTACATTATGCATAGTGGAATTCCACAACACCAAGGCACACAATGCTTATTGCAAGGTCGACCTACAAAATATAAATGTGCACCTTGTGCAGAGTTGATATTCACTATACAAAGGTCCGCTGCCCATTGTGCATGGTGGAAATGCCTCATACCGGGGTCAAATTCGCATAATGCATAATGAAAGTGCAGCATACCGTAGGGCACGGTGCATTGTGAATGGTTGAACTACAAGATTCTAATGTGCAAGGTGCATAGTGGAAGTACACCATACTAAGGTGCAAAGTACAAGGAGGTGATAGAGCACTATACCGAGTTACATTATGCATAGTGGAATTCCACAATACCAAGGCACACAATGCTTATTGCATGGTCGAACTACAAAATATAAAGGTGCACTGTGCATAGTGGAAATTCACTATACACATGTCCACTGTCTATTGTACATGGTGAATTGCATCATACTAGGGTTAAATTCGCATAATGCATGATGAAAGTGCACCTTACCATAGGGCACGATCCATTGTGAATGGTGGAACTACATGATTCTAATGTGCAAGGTGCATAGTGGAAGTACACCATACTAAGGTGCAAAGTACAAGGAGGTGAGAGAGCACTATACCAAGTTACATTATGCATAGTGGAATTCCACAACACCAAGGCACACAATGCTTATTGCATGGTCGACCTACAAAATATAAATGTGCACTGTGCATAGTTGATATTCACTATACAAAGGTCCGCTGCCCATTGTGCATGGTGGAAATGCCTCATACCAAGGGTCAAATTCGCATAATGCATAATGAAAGTGCACCTTACCGTAGGGCACGGTGCATTGTGAATGGTTGAACTACAAGATTCTAATGTGCAAGGTGCATAGTGGAAGTACACCATACTAAGGTGCAAAGTACAAGGAGGTGATAGAGCACTATACCGAGTTACATTATGCATAGTGGAATTCCACAATACCAAGGCACACAATGCTTATTGCATGGTCGAACTACAAAATATAAAGGTGCATTGTGCATAGTGGAAATTCACTATACACAGATGTCCACTGTCTATTGTACATGGTGGAAGTGCATCATACTAGGGTCAAATTCGCATAATGCATGATGAAAGTGCACCTTACCATAGGGCACGATCCATTGTGAATGGTGGAACTACATGATTCTAATGTGCAAGGTGCATAGTGGAAGTACACCATACTAAGGTGCAAAGTACAAGGAGGTGAGAGAGCACTATACCAAGTTACATTATGCATAGTGGAATTCCACAACACCAAGGCACACAATGCTTATTGCAAGGTCGACCTACAAAATATAAATGTGCACCGTGCGAGTTGATATTCACTATACAATGGTCCGCTGCCCATTGTGCATGGTGGAAATGCCTCATACCAAGGGTCAAATTCGCATAATGCATAATGAAAGTGCAGCATACCGTAGGGCACGGTGCATTGTGAATGGTTGAACTACAAGATTCTAATGTGCAAGGTGCATAGTGGAAGTACACCATACTAAGGTGCAAAGTACAAGGAGGTGATAGAGCACTATACCGAGTTACATTATGCATAGTGGAATTCCACAATACCAAGGCACACAATGCTTATTGCATGGTCGAACTACAAAATATAAAGGTGCATTGTGCATAGTGGAAATTCACTATACACGGGTCCACTATCTATTGTACATGGTGAATTGCATCATACTAGGGTTAAATTCGCATAATGCATGATGAAAGTGCACCTTACCATAGGGCACGATCCATTGTGAATGGTGGAACTACATGATTCTAATGTGCAAGGTGCATAGTGGAAGTACATCATACTAAGGTGCAAAGTACAAGGAGGTGAGAGAGCACTATACCAAGTTACATTATGCATAGTGGAATTCCACAACACCAAGGCACACAATGCTTATTGCAAGGTCGACCTACAAAATATAAATGTGCACTGTGCAGAGTTGATATTCACTATACAAAGGTCCGCTGCCCATTGTGCATGGTGGAAATGCCTCATACCGGGGTCAAATTCGCATAATGCATAATGAAAGTGCAGCATACCGTAGGGCACGGTGCATTCTGAATGGTTGAACTACAGGATTCTAATGTGCAAGGTGCATAGTGGAAGTACACCATACTAAGGTGCAAAGTACAAGGAGGTGATAGAGCACTATACCGAGTTACATTATGCATAGTGGAATTCCACAATACCAAGGCACACAATGCTTATTGCATGGTCGAACTACAAAATATAAAGGTGCACTGTGCATAGTGGAAATTCACTATACACATGTCCACTGTCTATTGTACATGGTGAATTGCATCATACTAGGGTTAAATTCGCATAATGCATGATGAAAGTGCACCTTACCATAGGGCACGATCCATTGTGAATGGTGGAACTACATGATTCTAATGTGCAAGGTGCATAGTGGAAGTACACCATACTAAGGTGCAAAGTACAAGGAGGTGAGAGAGCACTATACCAAGTTACATTATGCATAGTGGAATTCCACAACACCAAGGCACACAATGCTTATTGCAAGGTCGACCTACAAAATATAAATGTGCATTGTGCATAGTTGATATTCACTATACAAAGGTCCACTGCCCATTGTGCATGGTGGAAATGCCTCATACAGGGTCAAATTCGCATAATGCATAATGAAAGTGCAGCATACCGTAGGGCACGGTGCATTCTGAATGGTTGAACTACAGGATTCTAATGTGCAAGGTGCATAGTGGAAGTACACCATACTAAGGTGCAAAGTACAAGGAGGTGATAGAGCACTATACCGAGTTACATTATGCATAGTGGAATTCCACAATACCAAGGCACACAATGCTTATTGCATGGTCGAACTACAAAATATAAAGGTGCACTGTGCATAGTGGAAATTCACTATACACAGGTCCACTCTATTGTACATGGTGGAAGTGCATCATACTAGGGTCAAATTCGCATAATGCACGATGAAAGTGCACCTTACCATAGGGCACGGTCCATTGTGAATGGTTGAGCTACATGATTCTAATGTGCAAGGTGCATAGTGGAAGTACACCATACTAAGGTGCAAAGTACAAGGAGGTGAGAGAGCACTATACCAAGTTACATTATGCATAGTGGAATTCCACAACACCAAGGCACACAATGCTTATTGCAAGGTCGACCTACAAAATATAAATGTGCACTGTGCAGAGTTGATATTCACTATACAAAGGTCCGCTGCCCATTGTGCATGGTGGAAATGCCTCATACCAAGGTCAAATTCGCATAATACATAATGAAAGTGCAGCATACCGTAGGGCACGGTGCATTGTGAATGGTTGAACTACAAGATTCTAATGTGCAAGGTGCATAGTGGAAGTACACCATACTAAGGTGCAAAGTACAAGGAGGTGATAGAGCACTATACCGAGTTACATTATGCATAGTGAAATTCCACAATACCAAGGCACACAATGCTTATTGCATGGTCGAACTACAAAATATAAAGGTGCACGTGCATAGTGGAAATTCACTATACACAGGTCCACTATCTATTGTACATGGTGAATTGCATCATACTAGGGTTAAATTCGCATAATGCATGATGAAAGTGCACCTTACCATAGGGCACGATCCATTGTGAATGGTGGAACTACATGATTCTAATGTGCAAGGTGCATAGTGGAAGTACATCATACTAAGGTGCAAAGTACAAGGAGGTGAGAGAGCACTATACCAAGTTACATTATGCATAGTGGAATTCCACAACACCAAGGCACACAATGCTTATTGCAAGGTCGACCTACATAATATAAATGTGCACCGTGCAGAGTTGATATTCACTATACAAAGGTCCGCTGCCCATTGTGCATGGTGGAAATGCCTCATACCAGGGTCAAATTCGCATAATGCATAATGAAAGTGCAGCATACCGTAGGGCACGGTGCATTCTGAATGGTTGAACTACAGGATTCTAATGTGCAAGGTGCATAGTGGAAGTACACCATACTAAGGTGCAAAGTACAAGGAGGTGATAGAGCACTATACCGAGTTACATTATGCATAGTGGAATTCCACAATACCAAGGCACACAATGCTTATTGCATGGTCGAACTACAAAATATAAAGGTGCACCGTGCATAGTGGAAATTCACTATACACAGGTCCACTGTCTATTGTACATGGTGAATTGCATCATACTAGGGTTAAATTCGCATAATGCATGATGAAAGTGCACCTTACCATAGGGCACGATCCATTGTGAATGGTGGAACTACATGATTCTAATGTGCAAGGTGCATAGTGGAAGTACACCATACTAAGGTGCAAAGTACAAGGAGGTGAGAGAGCACTATACCAAGTTACATTATGCATAGTGGAATTCCACAACACCAAGGCACACAATGCTTATTGCAAGGTCGACCTACATAATATAAATGTGCACCGTGCAGAGTTGATATTCACTATACAAAGGTCCGCTGCCCATTGTGCATGGTGGAAATGCCTCATACCAAGGTCAAATTCGCATAATACATAATGAAAGTGCAGCATACCGTAGGGCACGGTGCATTCTAATGGTTGAACTACAGATTTAATATGTGCAAGGTGCATAGTGGAAGTACACCATACTAAGGTGCAAAGTACAAGGAGGTGATAGAGCACTATACCGAGTTACATTATGCATAGTGGAATTCCACAATACCAAGGCACACAATGCTTATTGCATGGTCGACCTACAAAATATAAATGTGCACTGTGCATAGTTGATATTCACTATACAAGGTCCGCTGCCCATTGTGCATGGTGGAAATGCCTCATACCGGGTCAAATTCGCATAATGCATAATGAAAGTGCACCATACCATAGGGCACGGTGCATTGTGAATGGTGGAACTACATGATTCTAATGTGCAAGGTGCATAGTGGAAGTACATCATACTAAGGTGCAAAGTACAAGGAGGTGAGAGAGCACTATACCAAGTTACATTATGCATAGTGGAATTCCACAACACCAAGGCACACAATGCTTATTGCAAGGTCGACCTACAAAATATAAATGTGCACAGTTGATATTCACTATACAAAGGTCCACCGCCCATTGTGCATGGTGGAAATGCCTCATACTAGGGTCAAATTCGCATAATGCATAATGAAAGTGCACCATACCGTAGGGCACGGTGCATTCTGAATGGTTGAACTACAGGATTCTAATGTGCAAGGTGCATATTGGAAGTACACCATACTAAGGTGCAAAGTACAAGGAGGTGATAGAGCACTATACCGAGTTACATTATGCATAGTGAAATTCCACAATACCAAGGCACACAATGCTTATTGCATGGTCGAACTACAAAATATAAAGGTGCACTGTGCATAGTGGAAATTCACTATACACAGGTCCACTCTATTGTACATGGTGGAAGTGCATCATACTAGGGTCAAATTCGCATAATGCATGATGAAAGTGCACCTTACCATAGGGCACGATCCATTGTGAATGGTGGAACTACATGATTCTAATGTGCAAGGTGCATAGTGGAAGTACACCATACTAAGGTGCAAAGTACAAGGAGGTGAGAGAGCACTATACCAAGTTACATTATGCATAGTGGAATTCCACAACACCAAGGCACACAATGCTTATTGCAAGGTCGACCTACATAATATAAATGTGCACCGTGCAGAGTTGATATTCACTATACAAAGGTCCGCTGCCCATTGTGCATGGTGGAAATGCCTCATACCAAGGTCAAATTCGCATAATACATAATGAAAGTGCAGCATACCGTAGGGCACGGTGCATTGTGAATGGTTGAACTACAGATTCTAATGTGCAAGGTGCATAGTGGAAGTACACCATACTAAGGTGCAAAGTACAAGGAGGTGATAGAGCACTATACCGAGTTACATTATGCATAGTGGAATTCCACAACACCAAGGCACACAATGCTTATTGCATGGTCGAACTACAAAATATAAAGGTGCACTGTGCATAGTTGATATTCACTATACAAATGTCCACTATCTATTGTACATGGTGGAATTGCATCATACTAGGGTCAAATTCGCATAATACATAATGAAAGTGCAGCATACCGTAGGGCACGATCCATTGTGAATGGTGGAACTACATGATTCTAATGTGCAAGGTGCATAGTGGAAGTACATCATACTAAGGTGCAAAGTACAAGGAGGTGAGAGAGCACTATACCAAGTTACATTATGCATAGTGGAATTCCACAACACCAAGGCACACAATGCTTATTGCAAGGTCGACCTACAAAATATAAATGTGCATTGTGCGAGTTGATATTCACTATACAAAGGTCCGGCGCCCATTGTGCATGGTGGAAATGCCTCATACCAGGGTCAAATTCGCATAATGCATAATGAAAGTGCAGCATACCGTAGGGCACGGTGCATTGCGAATGGTTGAACTACAGGATTCTAATGTGCAAGGTGCATAGTGGAAGTACACCATACTAAGGTGCAAAGTACAAGGAGGTGATAGAGCACTATACCGAGTTACATTATGCATAGTGAAATTCCACAATACCAAGGCACACAATGCTTATTGCATGGTCGAACTACAAAATATAAAGGTGCACTGTGCATAGTGGAAATTCACTATACACAGGTCCACTATCTATTGTACATGGTGAATTGCATCATACTAGGGTTAAATTCGCATAATGCATGATGAAAGTGCACCTTACCATAGGGCACGATCCATTGTGAATGGTGGAACTACATGATTCTAATGTGCAAGGTGCATAGTGGAAGTACACCATACTAAGGTGCAAAGTACAAGGAGGTGAGAGAGCACTATACCAAGTTACATTATGCATAGTGGAATTCCACAACACCAAGGCACACAATGCTTATTGCAAGGTCGACCTACAAAATATAAATGTGCACTTGTGCGAGTTGATATTCACTATACAAAGGTCCGCTGCCCATTGTGCATGGTGGAAATGCCTCATACCAAGGTCAAATTCGCATAATACATAATGAAAGTGCAGCATACCGTAGGGCACGGTGCATTGTGAATGGTTGAACTACATGATTCTAATGTGCAAGGTGCATAGTGGAAGTACACCATACTAAGGTGCAAAGTACAAGGAGGTGATAGAGCACTATACCGAGTTACATTATGCATAGTGGAATTCCACAATACCAAGGCACACAATGCTTATTGCATGGTCGAACTACAAAATATAAAGGTGCATTGTGCATAGTGGAAATTCACTATACACGTGTCCACTGTCTATTGTACATGGTGAATTGCATCATACTAGGGTTAAATTCGCATAATGCATGATGAAAGTGCACCTTACCATAGGGCACGATCCATTGTGAATGGTGGAACTACATGATTCTAATGTGCAAGGTGCATAGTGGAAGTACACCATACTAAGGTGCAAAGTACAAGGAGGTGAGAGAGCACTATACCAAGTTACATTATGCATAGTGGAATTCCACAACACCAAGGCACACAATGCTTATTGCAAGGTCGAACTACAAAATATAAAGGTGCATTGTGCATAGTGGAAATTCACTATACACGAATGTCCACTGTCTATTGTACATGGTGGAATTGCATCATACTAGGGTCAAATTCGCATAATGCATGATGAAAGTGCACCTTACCATAGGGCACGATCCATTGTGAATGGTGGAACTACATGATTCTAATGTGCAAGGTGCATAGTGGAAGTACACCATACTAAGGTGCAAAGTACAAGGAGGTGAGAGAGCACTATACCAAGTTACATTATGCATAGTGGAATTCCACAACACCAAGGCACACAATGCTTATTGCAAGGTCGACCTACAAAATATAAATGTGCACTTTGTGCGAGTTGATATTCACTATACAAAGGTCCGCTGCCCATTGTGCATGGTGGAAATGCCTCATACCAGGGTCAAATTCGCATAATGCATAATGAAAGTGCAGCATACCGTAGGGCACGGTGCATTGTGAATGGTTGAACTACAAGATTCTAATGTGCAAGGTGCATAGTGGAAGTACACCATACTAAGGTGCAAAGTACAAGGAGGTGATAGAGCACTATACCGAGTTACATTATGCATAGTGGAATTCCACAATACCAAGGCACACAATGCTTATTGCATGGTCGAACTACAAAATATAAAGGTGCACTGTGCAAAGTGGAAATTCACTATACACAAGTCCACTATCTATTGTACATGGTGAATTGCATCATACTAGGGTTAAATTCGCATAATGCATGATGAAAGTGCACCTTACCATAGGGCACGATCCATTGTGAATGGTGGAACTACATGATTCTAATGTGCAAGGTGCATAGTGGAAGTACATCATACTAAGGTGCAAAGTACAAGGAGGTGAGAGAGCACTATACCAAGTTACATTATGCATAGTGGAATTCCACAACACCAAGGCACACAATGCTTATTGCAAGGTCGACCTACAAAATATAAATGTGCAATGTGCATAGTTGATATTCACTATACAAAGGTCCGCCGCCCATTGTGCATGGTGGAAATGCCTCATACCAGGGTCAAATTCGCATAATGCATAATGAAAGTGCAGCATACCGTAGGGCACGGTGCATTCTGAATGGTTGAACTACAGGATTCTAATGTGCAAGGTGCATAGTGGAAGTACACCATACTAAGGTGCAAAGTACAAGGAGGTGATAGAGCACTATACCGAGTTACATTATGCATAGTGGAATTCCACAATACCAAGGCACACAATGCTTATTGCATGGTCGAACTACAAAATATAAAGGTGCACCGTGCATAGTGGAAATTCACTATACACAGGTCCACCGTCTATTGTACATGGTGAATTGCATCATACTAGGGTTAAATTCGCATAATGCATGATGAAAGTGCACCTTACCATAGGGCACGATCCATTGTGAATGGTGGAACTACATGATTCTAATGTGCAAGGTGCATAGTGGAAGTACACCATACTAAGGTGCAAAGTACAAGGAGGTGAGAGAGCACTATACCAAGTTACATTATGCATAGTGGAATTCCACAACACCAAGGCACACAATGCTTATTGCATGGTCGACCTACAAAATATAAATGTGCAGTGTGCATAGTTGATATTCACTATACAAAGGTCCGCTGCCCATTGTGCATGGTGGAAATGCCTCATACCGGGGTCAAATTCGCATAATGCATAATGAAAGTGCAGCATACCGTAGGGCACGGTGCATTGTGAATGGTTGAACTACAAGATTCTAATGTGCAAGGTGCATAGTGGAAGTACACCATACTAAGGTGCAAAGTACAAGGAGGTGATAGAGCACTATACCGAGTTACATTATGCATAGTGGAATTCCACAATACCAAGGCACACAATGCTTATTGCATGGTCGAACTACAAAATATAAAGGTGCACTGTGCATAGTGGAAATTCACTATACAGATGTCCATTGTCTATTGTACATGGTGAATTGCATCATACTAGGGTTAAATTCGCATAATGCATGATGAAAGTGCACCTTACCATAGGGCACGATCCATTGTGAATGGTGGAACTACATGATTCTAATGTGCAAGGTGCATAGTGGAAGTACACCATACTAAGGTGCAAAGTACAAGGAGGTGAGAGAGCACTATACCAAGTTACATTATGCATAGTGGAATTCCACAATACCAAGGCACACAATGCTTATTGCATGGTCGAACTACAAAATATAAAGGTGCATTGTGCATAGTGGAAATTCACTATACAGATGTCCACTGTCTATTGTACATGGTGGAAGTGCATCATACTAGGGTCAAATTCGCATAATGCATGATGAAAGTGCACCTTACTGGGGTGCAAAGTACAAGGAGGTGATAGAGCACTATACCGAGTTACATTATGCATAGTGGAATTCCACAATACCAAGGCACACAATGCTTATTGCATGGTCGAACTACAAAATATAAAGGTGCACTGTGCATAGTGGAAATTCACTATACAGAGGTCCACTGTTTATTGTACATGGTGAATTGCATCATACTAGGGTTAAATTCGCATAATGCATGATGAAAGTGCACCTTACCATAGGTCACGATCCATTGTGAATGGTGGAACTACATGATTCTAATGTGCAAGGTGCATAGTGGAAGTACACCATACTAAGGTGCAAAGTACAAGGAGGTGATAGAGCACTATACCGAGTTACATTATGCATAGTGGAATTCCACAATACCAAGGCACACAATGCTTATTGCATGGTCGAACTACAAAATATAAAGGTGCATTGCGCATAGTGGAAATTCACTATACACGAGGTCCACTGTCTATTGTACATGGTGGAATTGCATCATACTAGGGTCAAATTCGCATAATGCATGATGAAAGTGCACCTTACCATAGGGCACGGTCCATTGTGAATGGTTGAGCTACATGATTCTAATGTGCAAGGTGCATAGTGGAAGTACACCATACTAAGGTGCAAAGTACAAGGAGGTGAGAGAGCACTATACCAAGTTACATTATGCATAGTGGAATTCGACAACACCAAGGCACACAATGCTTATTGCAAGGTCGACCTACAAAATATAAATGTGCACGTGCGAGTTGATATTCACTATACAATGGTCCGCTGCCCATTGTGCATGGTGGAAATGCCTCATACTGTGGTCAAATTCGCATAATGCATAATGAAAGTGCAGCATACCGTAGGGCACGGTGCATTGTGAATGGTTGAACTACAAGATTCTAATGTGCAAGGTGCATATTGGAAGTACACCATACTAAGGTGCAAAGTACAAGGAGGTGATAGAGCACTATACCGAGTTACATTATGCATAGTGAAATTCCACAATACCAAGGCACACAATGCTTATTGCATGGTCGAACTACAAAATATAAAGGTGCACTGTGCATAGTGGAAATTCACTATACACGTGTCCACTATCTATTGTACATGGTGAATTGCATCATACTAGGGTTAAATTCGCATAATGCATGATGAAAGTGCACCTTACCATAGGGCACGATCCATTGTGAATGGTGGAACTACATGATTCTAATGTGCAAGGTGCATAGTGGAAGTACACCATACTAAGGTGCAAAGTACAAGGAGGTGAGAGAGCACTATACCAAGTTACATTATGCATAGTGGAATTCCACAACACCAAGGCACACAATGCTTATTGCAAGGTCGACCTACAAAATATAAATGTGCATTGTGCAGAGTTGATATTCACTATACAAAGGTCCGTCGCCATGCATGGTGTTGGAAATGCCTCATACCGGGGTCAAATTCGCATAATGCATAATGAAAGTGCAGCATACCGTAGGGCACGGTGCATTCCGAATGGTTGAACTACGGGATTCTAATGTGCAAGGTGCATAGTGGAAGTACACCATACTAAGGTGCAAAGTACAAGGAGGTGATAGAGCACTATACCGAGTTACATTATGCATAGTGGAATTCCACAATACCAAGGCACACAATGCTTATTGCATGGTCGAACTACAAAATATAAAGGTGCATTGCGCATAGTGGAAATTCACTATACGAATGGTCCACTGTCTATTGTACATGGTGGAAGTGCATCATACTAAGGGTCAAATTCACATAATGCACGATGAAAGTGCACCTTACCATAGGGTACGGTCCATTGTGAATGGTTGAGCTACATGATTCTAATGTGCAAGGTGCATAGTGGAAGTACACCATACTAAGGTGCAAAGTACAAGGAGGTGAGAGAGCACTATACCAAGTTACATTATGCATAGTGGAATTCGACAACACCAAGGCACACAATGCTTATTGCAAGGTCGACCTACAAAATATAAATGTGCACTATGCAGAGTTGATATTCACTATACAATGGTCCGCTGCCCATTGTGCATGGTGGAAATGCCTCATACCAGGGTCAAATTCGCATAATGCATAATGAAAGTGCAGCATACCGTAGGGCACGGTGCATTACGAATGGTTGAACTACAGGATTCTAATGTGCAAGGTGCATAGTGGAAGTACACCATACTAAGGTGCAAAGTACAAGGAGGTGATAGAGCACTATACCGAGTTACATTATGCATAGTGGAATTCCACAATACCAAGGCACACAATGCTTATTGCATGGTCGAACTAAAAAATATAAAGGTGCACTGTGCATAGTGGAAATTCACTATACACAGGTCCATTGTCTATTGTACATGATGAATTGTATCATACTAGGGTTAAATTCGCATAATGCATGATGAAAGTGCACCTTACCATAGGGCACGATCCATTGTGAATGGTGGAACTACATGATTCTAATGTGCAAGGTGCATAGTGGAAGTACACCATACTAAGGTGCAAAGTACAAGGAGGTGATAGAGAATTATACCGAGTTACATTATGCATAGTGGAATTCCACAATACCAAGGCACACAATGCTTATTGCATGGTCGAACTACAAAATATAAAGGTGCACTGTGCATAGTGGAAATTCACTATACAAGGTCCACTGTCTATTGTACATGGTGAATTGCATCATACTAGGGTTAAATTCGCATAATGCATGATGAAAGTGCACCTTACCATAGGGCACGATCCATTGTGAATGGTGGACACATTTCTAATGTGCAAGGTGCATAGTGGAAGTACACCATACTAAGGTGCAAAGTACAAGGAGGTGATAGAGCACTATACCGAGTTACATTATGCATAGTGGAATTCCACAATACCAAGGCACACAATGCTTATTGCATGGTCGAACTACAAAATATAAAGGTGCATTGCGCATAGTGGAAATTCACTATACAGATGTCCACTGTCTATTGTACATGGTGGAAGTGCATCATACTAGGGTCAAAATCGCATAATGCACGATGAAAGTGCACCTTACCATAGGGCACGGTCCATTGTGAATGGTTGAGCTACATGATTCTAATGTGCAAGGTGCATAGTGGAAGTACACCATACTAAGGTGCAAAGTACAAGGAGGTGAGAGAGCACTATACCAAGTTACATTATGCATAGTGGAATTCGACAACACCAAGGCACACAATGCTTATTGCAAGGTCGACCTACAAAATATAAATGTGCACTATGCAGAGTTGATATTCACTATACAATGGTCCGCTGCCCATTGTGCATGGTGGAAATGCCTCATACCAGGGTCAAATTCGCATAATGCATAATGAAAGTGCAGCATACCGTAGGGCACGGTGCATTGTGAATGGTTGAACTACAAGATTCTAATGTGCAAGGTGCATATTGGAAGTACACCATACTAAGGTGCAAAGTACAAGGAGGTGATAGAGCACTATACCGAGTTACATTATGCATAGTGAAATTCCACAATACCAAGGCACACAATGCTTATTGCATGGTCGAACTACAAAATATAAAGGTGCACTGTGCATAGTGGAAATTCACTATACACGGAGTCCACTATCTATTGTACATGGTGAATTGCATCATACTAGGGTTAAATTCGCATAATGCATGATGAAAGTGCACCTTACCATAGGGAACGATCCATTGTGAATGGTGGAACTACATATTCTAATGTGCAAGGTGCATAGTGGAAGTACACCATACTAAGGTGCAAAGTACAAGGAGGTGATAGAGCACTATACCGAGTTACATTATGCATAGTGGAATTCCACAATACCAAGGCACACAATGCTTATTGCATGGTCGAACTACAAAATATAAAGGTGCATTGCGCATAGTGGAAATTCACTATACAGATGTCCACTGTCTATTGTACATGGTGGAAGTGCATCATACTAGGGTCAAATTCACATAATGCACGATGAAAGTGCACCTTACCATAGGGCACGGTCCATTGTGAATGGTTGAGCTACATGATTCTAATGTGCAAGGTGCATAGTGGAAGTACACCATACTAAGGTGCAAAGTACAAGGAGGTGAGAGAGCACTATACCAAGTTACATTATGCATAGTGGAATTCGACAACACCAAGGCACACAATGCTTATTGCAAGGTCGACCTACAAAATATAAATGTGCACTATGCGAGTTGATATTCACTATACAATGGTCCGCTGCCCATTGTGCATGGTGGAAATGCCTCATACCAGGGTCAAATTCGCATAATGCATAATGAAAGTGCAGCATACCGTAGGGCACGGTGCATTCTGAATGGTTGAACTACAGGATTCTAATGTGCAAGGTGCATAGTGGAAGTACACCATACTAAGGTGCAAAGTACAAGGAGGTGATAGAGCACTATACCGAGTTACATTATGCATAGTGGAATTCCACAATACCAAGGCACACAATGCTTATTGCATGGTCGAACTACAAAATATAAAGGTGCACGTGCATAGTGGAAATTCACTATACACAGGTCCACTGTCTATTGTACATGGTGAATTGCATCATACTAGGGTTAAATTCGCATAATGCATGATGAAAGTGCACCTTACCATAAGGCACGATCCATTGTGAATGGTGGAACTTCTAATGTGCAAGGTGCATAGTGGAAGTACACCATACTAAGGTGCAAAGTACAAGGAGGTGATAGAGCACTATACCGAGTTACATTATGCATAGTGGAATTCCACAATACCAAGGCACACGATGCTTATTGCATGGTCGAACTACAAAATATAAAGGTGCATTGCGCATAGTGGAAATTCACTATACAGATGTCCACTGTCTATTGTACATGGTGGAAGTGCATCATACTAGGGTCAAAATCGCATAATGCACGATGAAAGTACACCTTACCATAGGGCACGGTCCATTGTTAATGGTTGAGCTACATGATTCTAATGTGCAAGGTGCATAGTGGAAGTACACCATACTAAGGTGCAAAGTACAAGGAGGTGAGAGAGCACTATACCAAGTTACATTATGCATAGTGGAATTCGACAACACCAAGGCACACAATGCTTATTGCAAGGTCGACCTACAAAATATAAATGTGCACTATGCAGAGTTGATATTCACTATACAATGGTCCGCTTGCCCATTGTGCATGGTGGAAATGCCTCATACCAGGGTCAAATTCACATAATGCATAATGAAAGTGCAGCATACCGTAGGGCACGGTGCATTGTGAATGGTTGAACTACAAGATTCTAATGTGCAAGGTGCATATTGGAAGTACACCATACTAAGGTGCAAAGTACAAGGAGGTGAGAGAGCACTATACCGAGTTACATTATGCATAGTGGAATTCCACAATACCAAGGCACACAATGCTTATTGCATGGTCGAACTACAAAATATAAAGGTGCACTTGTGCATAGTGGAAATTCACTATACACAGGTCCACTATCTATTGTACATGGTGAATTGCATCATACTAGGGTTAAATTCGCATAATGCATGATGAAAGTGCACCTTACCATAGGGCATGATCCATTGTGAATGGTGGAACTACATGATTCTAATGTGCAAGGTGCATAGTGGAAGTACATCATACTAAGGTGCAAAGTACAAGGAGGTGAGAGAGCACTATACCAAGTTACATTATGCATAGTGGAATTCCACAACACCAATGCACACAATGCTTATTGCAAGGTCGACCTACAAAATATAAATGTGCACTGTGCAGAGTTGATATTCACTATACAAAGGTCCGCTGCCCATTGTGCATGGTGGAAATGCCTCATACCGGGGTCAAATTCGCATAATGCATAATGAAAGTGCAGCATACCGTAGGGCACGGTGCATTGTGAATGGTTGAACTACGGGATTCGAATGTGCAAGGTGCATAGTGGAAGTACACCATACTAAGGTGCAAAGTACAAGGAGGTGATAGAGCACTATACCGAGTTACATTATGCATAGTTGAATTCGACAACACCAAGGCACACAATGCTTATTGCATGGTCGACCTACAAAATATAAATCTGCACTGTGCATAGTTGATATTCACTATACACAGGTCCGCTGCCCATTGTGCATGGTGAATTGCATCATACTAGGGTTAAATTCGCATAATGCATGATGAAAGTGCACCTTACCATAGGGCACGATCCATTGTGAATGGTGGAACTACATGATTCTAATGTGCAAGGTGCATAGTGGAAGTACATCATACTAAGGTGCAAAGTACAAGGAGGTGAGAGAGCACTATACCAAGTTACATTATGCATAGTGGAATTCCACAACACCAATGCACACAATGCTTATTGCAAGGTCGACCTACAAAATATAAATGTGCACTTTGTGCGAGTTGATATTCACTATACAAAGGTCCGCTGCCCATTGTGCATGGTGGAAATGCCTCATACCGGGGTCAAATTCGCATAATGCATAATGAAAGTGCAGCATACCGTAGGGCACGGTGCATTGTGAATGGTTGAACTATAGGATTCGAATGTGCAAGGTGCATAGTGGAAGTACACCATACTAAGGTGCAAAGTACAAGGAGGTGATAGAGCACTATACCGAGTTACATTATGCATAGTTGAATTCGACAACACCAAGGCACACAATGCTTATTGCATGGTCGACCTACAAAATATAAAGTGCACTGTGCATAGTTGATATTCACTATACACAGGTCCGCTGCCCATTGTGCATGGTGAATTGCATCATACTAGGGTTAAATTCGCATAATGCATGATGAAAGTGCACCTTACCATAGGGCACGATCCATTGTGAATGGTTGAACTACAAGATTCTAATGTTCAAGGTGCATAGTGGAAGTACACCATACTAAGGTGCAAAGTACAAGGAGGTGAGAGAGCACTATACCAAGTTACATTATGCATAGTGGAATTCCACAACACCAAGGCACACAATGCTTATTGCATGGTCGACCTACATAATATAAATGTGCAGTGTGCATAGTTGATATTCACTATACAAAGGTCCGCTGCCCATTGTGCATGGTGGAAATGCCTCATACCAAGGTCAAATTCGCATAATACATAATGAAAGTGAAGCATACCGTAGGGCACGGTGCATTGTGAATGGTTGAACTACAAGATTCTAATGTGCAAGGTGCATAGTGGAAGTACATCACACTAGGGGCAAATTCGCATAATGCATGATGAAAGTGCACTTTAACATAGGGCACGATACATTTTGAATGGTTAAACTACATAATTCTAATGTCAAAGGTGCATAGAGGAAGTACACCATACTAAGGGGCGAAGTACAAGGAGGTGAGAGAGCACTATACCAAGTGACATTATGTATAGTGGAATTCCAAAATACCAAGGCACACAATGCTTGTTGCATGGTCAACCTAAAAAATATAAATGTGCACTGTGCATAGTTGATATTCACTATACAAAGGTCCACTGCCCATTGTGCATGTTGGAAATGCATCATGCCAAGGTCAAATTCGCATAATGCATGATGAAAGTGCACCATACCATAGGGAACGGTGCATTGTCAATGGTGGACTAGTTGATTCTAATGTACAAGGTCCATAGTGGAAGTACACCATACTAAAGTGGCAAGAACAAGGAGGTGAGAGAGCACTTTACCAAGTGACATTATGCATAGTGGAATTGCACTAGATCAAGGCAAACAATGCTTACCGCATGGTCGAACTAAAAAATATAAAGGTGCATTGTGCATAATGGAAATTCACTATACATAGTCCACCTTTCTATTGTACATGGTCGAAGTGCATCACACTAGGGGCAAATTTGCATAATGCATGATGAAAGTGCACCTTACCATAGGGCACGATGCATTGTGAATGGTTGAAGTACATAATTTTAATGTGCAAGGTGCATAGAGGAAGTACACCATACTAAGGGGTAAAGTACAAGGAGGTTAGACAGCACTATACAAAGTTACACTATGCATAGTAGAATTGAACAATACCAAGGAACACAATGCTTATTGCATGGTCGACCTATAAAATATAAATGTGCACTGTGCATAGTTCATATTCAATATACAAAGGTCCAGCTGCCCATTATGCATGGTGGAAATGCATCATACCGGGGTCAAATTAGCATAATCGATGATGAAAGTTCACCATACCATAGGGCACGGTGCATTGCGAATGGTGGAACTACATCTATGATTCTAATGTACAAGGTGCATAGTGGAAGTACACCATACTAAGGTGCAAAGTACAAAGGGAGAGCACTATACCAAGTTACATTATGCATAGTGGAATTGCACAATGATGAAGGCACATAACATAATGCTTATTGCATGGTCGAACTACAAAATATAAAGGTGCATCGTGCATAGTGGAAATTCACTATACACAGGTCCACCGTCTATTGTACATGGTGAATTGCATCATACTAGGGTTAAATTCGCATAATGCATGATGAAAGTGCACCTTACCATATGGCACGATCCATTGTGAATGGTGGAACTACATGATTCTAATGTGCAAGGTGCATAGTGGAAGTACACCATACTAAGGTGCAAAGAAGAAAAAGAAAGAACTACATGATTCTAATGTGCAAGGTGCATAGTGGAAGTACACCATACTAAGGTGCAAAGTACAAGGAGGTGATAGAGCACTATACCGAGTTACATTATGCATAGTGAAATTCCACAATACCAAGGAACACAATGCTTATTGCATGGTCGAACTACAAAATATAAAGGTGCACTGTGCATAGTGGAAATTCACTATACACAGGTCCACTATCTATTGTACATGGTGAATTCCACCATACTAGGGTTAAATTCGCATAATGCATGATGAAAGTGCACCTTACCATAGGGCACGATCCATTGTGAATGGTGGAACTACATGATTCTAATGTGCAAGGTGCATAGTGGAAGTACATCATACTAAGGTGCAAAGTACAAGGAGGTGAGAGAGCACTATACCAAGTTACATTATGCATAGTGGAATTCCACAACACCAAGGCACACAATGCTTATTGCAAGGTCGACCTACAAAATATAAATGTGCACCGTGCAGAGTTGATATTCACTATACAAAGGTCCGCTGCCCATTGTGCATGGTGAATTGCATCATACTAGGGTTAAATTCGCATAATACATAATGAAAGTGCAGCATACCGTAGGGCACGGTGCATTGTGAATGGTTGAACTACAAGATTCTAATGTGCAAGGTGCATAGTGGAAGTACACCATACTAACGTGCAAAGTACAAGGAGGTGATAGAGCACTATACCGAGTTACATTATGCATAGTGGAATTCCACAATACCAAGGCACACAATGCTTATTGCATGGTAGAACTACAAAATATAAAGGTGCACTGTGCATAGTGGAAATTCACTATACACAGGTCCACTGTCTATTGTACATGGTGAATTGCATCATACTAGGGTTAAATTCGCATAATGCATGATGAAAGTGTACCTTACCATAGGGCACGATCCATTGTGAATGGTGGAACTACATGATTCTAATGTGCAAGGTGCATAGTGGAAGTACACCATACTAAGGTGCAAAGTACAAGGAGGTGAGAGAGCACTATACCAAGTTACATGATGCATAGTGGAATTGCACTTGATCAAGGCATATAATGCTTATTGCATGGTCGAACTACAAAATATAAAGGTGCATTGCGCATAGTGGAAATTAACTATACAGATGTCCACTGTCTATTGTACATGGTGGAAGTGCATCATACTAGGGTCAAATTCGCATAATGCACGATGAAAGTGCACCTTACCATAGGGCACGGTGCATTGTGAATGGTTGAGCTACATGATTCTAATGTGCAAGGTGCATAGTGGAAGTACACCATACTAAGGTGCAAAGTACAAGGAGGTGATAGAGCACTATACCGAGTTACATTATGCATAGTGGAATTCCACAATACCAAGGCACACAATGCTTATTGCATGGTCGAACTACAAAATATAAAGGTGCATCGTGCATAGTGGAAATTCACTATACACGGTGTCCCACCGTCTATTGTACATGGTGAATTGCATCATACTAGGGTTAAAT
Organism: Linum usitatissimum; assembly: GCA_030674075.2. Lineage (NCBI taxonomy): Eukaryota > Viridiplantae > Streptophyta > Magnoliopsida > Malpighiales > Linaceae > Linum > Linum usitatissimum. The sequence continues at coordinate 203,153 of JAUJYP020000698.1, forward strand.
TCGCATAATGCATGATGAAAGTGCACCTTACCATAGGGCACGATCCATTGTGAACGGTGGAACTACATGATTCTAATGTGCAAGGTGCATAGTGGAAGTACACCATACTAAGGTGAAAGTACAAGAGGTGAAAGCGGGAAGGAACTACATGATTCTAATGTGCAAGGTGCATAGTGGAAGTACACCATACTAAGGTGCAAATTACAAGGAGGTGATAGAACTATACCGAGTTACATTATGCATAGTGGAATTCCACAATACCAAGGCACACAATGCTTATTGCATGGTCGAACTACAAAATATAAAGGTGCATTGTGCATAATGGAAATTCACTATACACAGGTCCACCGTCTATTGTACATGGTGAATTGCATCATACTAGGGTTAAATTCGCATAATGCATGATGAAAGTGCACCTTACCATAGGGCACGATCCATTGTGAATGGTGGAACTACATGATTCTAATGTGCAAGGTGCATAGTGGAAGTACATCATACTAAGGTGCAAAGTACAAGGAGGTGAGAGAGCACTATACCAAGTTACATTATGCATAGTGGAATTCCACAACACCAAGGCACAAAATGCTTATTGCAAGGTCGACCTACAAAATATAAATGTGCACTTTGTGCAGAGTTGATATTCACTATACAAAGGTCCGCTGCCCATTGTGCATGGTGGAAATGCCTCATACCGGGGTCAAATTCGCATAATGCATAATGAAAGTGCAGCATACCGTAGGGCACGGTGCATTCTGAATGGTTGAACTACGAGATTCTAATGTGCAAGGTGCATAGTGGAAGTACACCATACTAAGGTGCAAAGTACAAGGAGGTGATAGAGCACTATACCGAGTTACATTATGCATAGTGGAATTCCACAATACCAAGGCACACAATGCTTATTGCATGGTCGAACTACAAAATATAAAGGTGCACCGTGCATAGTGGAAATTCACTATACACAGGTCCACTGTCTATTGTACATGATGAATTGCATCATACTAGGGTTAAATTCGCATAATGCATGATGAAAGTGCACCTTACCATAGGGCACGATCCATTGTGAATGGTGGAACTACATGATTCTAATGTGCAAGGTGCATAGTGGAAGTACACCATACTAAGGTGCAAAGTACAAGGAGGTGAGAGAGCACTATACCGAGTTACATTATGCATAGTGGAATTCCACAATACCAAGGCATACAATGCTTATTGCATGGTCGAACTACAAAATATAAAGGTGCCTTGTGCATAGTGGAAATTCACTATACAAAGGTCCAACGTCTATTGTACATGGTGGAATTGCATCATACTAGGGTTAAATTCGCATAATGGATGATGAAAGTGCACCTTACCATAGGGCACGATCCATTGTGAATGGTGGAACTACATGATTCTAATGTGCAAGGTGCATAGTGGAAGTACACCATACTAAGGTGCAAAGTACAAGGAGGTGATAGAGCACTATACCGAGTTACATTATGCATAGTGAAATTCCACAATACCAAGGAACACAATGCTTATTGCATGGTCGAACTACAAAATATAAAGGTGCACTGTGCATAGTGGAAATTCACTATACACAGGTCCACTATCTATTGTACATGGTGAATTCCACCATACTAGGGTCAAATTCGCATAATGCACGATGAAAGTGCACCTTACCATAGGGCACGGTCCATTGTGAATGGTTGAGCTACATGATTCTAATGTGCAAGGTGCATAGTGGAAGTACACCATACTAAGGTGCAAAGTACAAGGAGGTGAGAGAGCACTATACCAAGTTACATTATGCATAGTGGAATTCGACAACACCAAGGCACACAATGCTTATTGCAAGGTCGACCTACAAAATATAAATGTGCATTATGCAGAGTTGATATTCACTATACAATGGTCCGCTGCCCATTGTGCATGGTGGAAATGCCTCATACTGAGGTCAAATTCGCATAATGCATAATGAAAGTGCAGCATACCGTAGGGCACGGTGCATTCTGAATGGTTGAACTACAGGATTCTAATGTGCAAGGTGCATAGTGGAAGTACACCATACTAAGGTGCAAAGTACAAGGAGGTGATAGAGCACTATACCGAGTTACATTATGCATAGTTGAATTCGACAACACCAAGGCACACAATGCTTATTGCATGGTCGACCTACAAAATATAAATCTGCACTGTGCATAGTTGATATTCACTATACACAGGTCCGCTGCCCATTGTGCATGGTGAATTGCATCATACTAGGGTTAAATTCGCATAATGCATGATGAAAGTGCACCTTACCATTGGGCACGATCCATTGTGAATGGTGGAACTACATGATTCTAATGTGCAAGGTGCATAGTGGAAGTACACCATACTAAGGTGCAAAGTACAAGGAGGTGATAGAGCACTATACCGAGTTACATTATGCATAGTGGAATTCCACAATACCAAGGCACACAATGCTTATTGCATGGTCGAACTACAAAATATAAAGGTGCAACGTGTGCATAGTGGAAATTCACTATACACAGGTCCACTGTCTATTGTACATGGTGAATTGCATCATACTAGGGTTAAATTCGCATAATGCATGATGAAAGTGCACCTTACCATAGGGCACGATCCATTGTGAATGGTGGAACTTCTAATGTGCAAGGTGCATAGTGGAAGTACACCATACTAAGGTGCAAAGTACAAGGAGGTGATAGAGCACTATACCGAGTTACATTATGCATAGTGGAATTCCACAATACCAAGGCACACAATGCTTATTGCATGGTCGAACTACAAAATATAAAGGTGCATTGCGCATAGTGGAAATTCACTATACAGATGTCCACTGTCTATTGTACATGGTGGAAGTGCATCATACTAGGGTCAAATTCGCATAATGCATGATGAAAGTGCACCTTACCATAGGGCACGGTCCATTGTGAATGGTTGAGCTACATGATTCTAATGTGCAAGGTGCATAGTGGAAGTACACCATACTAAGGTGCAAAGTACAAGGAGGTGAGAGAGCACTATACCAAGTTACATTATGCATAGTGGAATTCGACAACACCAAGGCACACAATGCTTATTGCAAGGTCGACCTACAAAATATAAATGTGCACTATGCGAGTTGATATTCACTATACAATGGTCCGCTGCCCATTGTGCATGGTGGAAATGCCTCATACCAGGGTCAAATTCGCATAATGCATAATGAAAGTGCAGCATACCGTAGGGCACGGTGCATTGTGAATGGTTGAACTACAAGATTCTAATGTGCAAGGTGCATATTGGAAGTACACCATACTAAGGTGCAAAGTACAAGGAGGTGATAGAGCACTATACCGAGTTACATTATGCATAGTGAAATTCCACAATACCAAGGAACACAATGCTTATTGCATGGTCGAACTACAAAATATAAAGGTGCATCGTGCATAGTGGAAATTCACTATACACGGGTCCACTATCTATTGTACATGGTGAATTGCATCATACTAGGGTTAAATTCGCATAATGCATGATGAAAGTGCACCTTACCATAGGGCACGATCCATTGTGAATGGTGGAACTACATGATTCTAATGTGCAAGGTGCATAGTGGAAGTACATCATACTAAGGTACAAAGTACAAGGAGGTGAGAGAGCACTATACCAAGTTACATTATGCATAGTGGAATTCCACAACACCAAGGCACACAATGCTTATTGCAAGGTCGACCTACAAAATATAAATGTGCAATGTGCAGAGTTTATATTCACTATACAAAGGTCCGCTGCCCATTGTGCATGGTGGAAATGCCTCATACCGGGGTCAAATTCGCATAATGCATAATGAAAGTGCGGCATACCGTAGGGCACGGTGCATTGTGAATGGTTGAACTACAGGATTCGAATGTGCAAGGTGCATAGTGGAAGTACACCATACTAAGGTGCAAAGTACAAGGAGGTGATAGAGCACTATACCGAGTTACATTATGCATAGTTGAATTCGACAACACGAAGGCACACAATGCTTATTGCATGGTCGACCTACAAAATATAAATCTGCACTGTGCATAGTTGATATTCACTATACACAAGTCCGCTGCCCATTGTGCATGGTGAATTGCATCATACTAGGGTTAAATTCGCATAATGCATGATGAAAGTGCACCTTACCATAGGGCACGATCCATTGTGAATGGTTGAACTACAAGATTCTAATGTGCAAGGTGCATAGTGGAAGTACACCATACTAAGGTGCAAAGTACAAGGAGGTGAGAGAGCACTATACCAAGTTACATTATGCATAGTGGAATTCCACAACACCAAGGCACACAATGCTTATTGCATGGTCGACCTACATAATATAAATGTGCAGTGTGCATAGTTGATATTCACTATACAAAGGTCCGCTGCCCATTGTGCATGGTGGAAATGCCTCATACCAAGGTCAAATTCGCATAATACATAATGAAAGTGCAGCATACCGTAGGGCGCGGTGCATTGTGAATGGTTGAACTACAAGATTCTAATGTGCAAGGTGCATAGTGGAAGTACATCACACTAGGGGCAAATTCGCATAATGCATGATGAAAGTGCACTTTAACATAGGGCACGATACATTTTGAATGGTTAAACTACATAATTCTAATGTCAAAGGTGCATAGAGGAAGTACACCATACTAAGGGGCGAAGTACATGGAGGTGAGAGAGCACTATACCAAGTGACATTATGTATAGTGGAATTCCAAAATACCAAGGCACACAATGCTTGTTGCATGGTCAACCTAAAAAATATAAATGTGCACTGTGCATAGTTGATATTCACTATACAAAGGTCCTCTGCCCATTGTGCATGTTGGAAATGCATCATGCCAAGGTCAAATTCGCATAATGCATGATGAAAGTGCACCATACCATAGGGAACGGTGCATTGTCAATGGTGGACTCGTTGATTCTAATGTACAAGGTCCATAGTGGAAGTACACCATACTAAAGTGCAAGAACAAGGAGGTGAGAGAGCACTTTACCAAGTGACATTATGCATAGTGGAATTGCACTAGATCAAGGCAAACAATGCTTATTGCATGGTCGAACTAAAAAATATAAAGGTGCATTGTGCATAATGGAAATTCACTATACACAGGTCCACTGTCTATTGTACATGGTCGAAGTGCATCACACTAGGGGCAAATTTGCATAATGCATGATGAAAGTGCACCTTACCATAGGGCACGATGCATTGTGAATGGTTGAAGTACATAATTCTAATGTGCAAGGTGCATAGAGGAAGTACACCATACTAAGGGGTAAAGTACAAGGAGGTTAGACAGCACTATACAAAGTTACACTATGCATAGTAGAATTGAACAATACCAAGGAACACAATGCTTATTGCATGGTCGACCTATAAAATATAAATGTGCACTGTGCATAGTTCATATTCAATATACAAAGGTCCGCTGCCCATTATGCATGGTGGAAATGCATCATACCAGGGTCAAATTAGCATAATCGATGATGAAAGTTCACCATACCATAGGGCACGGTGCATTGCGAATGGTGGAACTACATCTATGATTCTAATGTACAAGGTGCATAGTGGAAGTACACCATACTAAGGTGCAAAGTACAAGGAGAGCACTATACCAAGTTACATTATGCATAGTGGAATTGCACTAGATGAAGGCACATAACATAATGCTTATTGCATGGTCGAACTACAAAATATAAAGGTGCACTATGCATAGTGGAAATTCACTATACACAGCTCCACTGTCTACTGCACATGGTGGAAGTGCATCATACTAGGGTCAAATTTTCATAATGCATGATGAAAGTGTACCATATCATAGGGCACTGTGCATTGTGGATGATGGAACTACTTGATTCTAATGTGCAAGGTGCATAGTGGAAGTACACCATACTAAGGTGGAAAGTACTTGAAGGTGAGAGAGCACTATACCAAGTTACATTATGCATAGTGGAATTCCACAATACCAAGGCACACAATGCTTATTTCATGGTCGACCTACAAAATATAAATGTCCACTATGCACAGTTGATATTCACTATACAAAGTTCCACTACCCATTGTGCATGGTGGAAATGCATCATACCAGGGTCAAATTCGCATAATGCATGATGAAAGTGTAGCATACCCTAAGGAACGGTGCATTGTGAATGGTGGAATTACTTGATTCTAATGTACAAGGTGCATAATGGAAGTACACCATACTAAAGGGAAAAGTATAAGGAAAGCACTATACCAAGTTACATTATGCATAGTGGAATTGCACTAGATCAAGGCACATAACATAATGCTTATTACATGGTCGAAGTAAAAAATATAAAGGTGCAGTGTGCATAGTGAAAATTCACTATACGCGAGGTCCACGTCGTCTATTATAGATGGTGGAAGTGCATCATACTAGGGTCAAATTCGCATAATGCATGATGAAAGTGCACCTTACCATAGGGCATGGTGCACTGTGAGTGGTTGAACTACATGATTCTAATGTACAAGGTGCATAGTGGAAGTACACCATACCAAGGTGCAAAGTACAAGGAGGTGAGAGAGCACTATACCATGTTACATTATGCATAGTGGAATTCCACAATACCAAGGCACACAATGCTTATTGCATGGTTGACCTACAAAATATAAATGTGCACGAGTGCATAGTTGATCTTCACTATACAATGGTCCACTGCCCATTGTGCATGGTGGAAATGCATCATACCAGTGTCAAATTCGCATAATGCATGATGAAAACGAGCATACCCTAGGGCACGATGCATTGTGAATGGTGGAACTACTTCATTCTAATGTACAAGGTGCATAGTGGAAGTACAACATACCAAGGTGCAAAGTACAAGGAGAGCACTATACCAAGTTACATTACGCATAGTGGAATTGCACTAGATCAAGGCACATAACATAATGCTTATTACATGGTCGAACTACAAAATATAAAGGTGCACTGTGCATAGTGGAAATTCACTATACACAAGTCCACTATCTATTGCAGATAGTGGAAGTGCATCATACTAGGGTCAAATTTGCATAATGCATGATGAAAGTGTACCATACCATAGGGCATTTTGCATTGTGAATCGCGGAACTACTTGATTCTAATGTGCAAGGTGCATAGTGGAAGTACACCATACTAAGGTGGAAAGTACAAGGAGGTGAGAGAGCACTATACCGAGTTACATTATGCATAGTGGAATTGCACTAGATCAAGGCACACAATGCTTATTGCATGGTCGAACTAAAAAATATCAAGATGCATTGTGCATAGTGGAAATTAACTATACACAGATCCACTGTCGATTTTACATGGTCGAAGTGCAACACACTAGGGTCAAATTCGCATAATGCATGATGAAAGTGTACCGTACCATAGGGCACGGTGCGTTGTGAATGGTTGAACTACATGATTCTAATGTGCAAGGTGCATAGTAGAAGTACACTATAATAAGGTGCAATGTACAAGGAGGTGAGAGAGCACTATATCAAGTTACATTATGCATAGTGGAATTCCACAATACAAAGGAACATAATGCTTATTGCATGGTCGACCTACAAAATATAAATGTGCACTGTGTATAGTTGATATTCACTATACAAAGGTCCACTTCCCATTGTGCATGGTGGTAATGCATAATACTAGGGTCAAATTCGCATAATGCATGACTAAAGTGCAGCATACCCTAGGGCACGGTGCATTGTGAATGGTGGAACTACTTGATTCTAATGTACAAGGTGCATAGTGGAACTACACCATACTAAGGTGCAAAGTACAAGAAGAGCACTATACCAAGTTACATTATGCATAGTGGAATTGCACTAGATCAAGGTACATAAGATAATGGTGATTCTATGGTCGAACAACAAAAATATAATGGTGCACTATGCTTAGTGGAAATTCACTATACACAAGTCCACTATCTATTGCACATAGTGGAAGTGCATCATACTAGGGTCAAATTTGCATAATGCATGATGAAAGTGTACCATACCATAGGGCATTTTGCATTGTGAATGGCGGAACTACTTGATTCTAATGTGCAAGGTGCATAGTGGAAGTACACCATACTAAGGTGGAAAGTACAAGGAGATGAGAGAGCACTATCACAGAAGTTACATTATGCATAGTGGAATTGCACTAGATCAAGGCACACAATGCTTATTGCATGGTCGAACTAAAAAATATAAAGGTGCATTGTGCATAGTGGAAATTAACTATACACAGATCCACTGTCGATTTTACATGGTCGAAGTGCAACACACTAGGGTCAAATTCGCATAATGCATGATGAAAGTGTACCGTACCATAGGGCACGGTGCGTTGTGAATGGTTGAACTACATGATTCTAATGTGCAAGGTGCATAGTAGAAGTACACTATAATAAGGTGCAATGTACAAGGAGGTGAGAGAGCACTATATCAAGTTACATTATGCATAGTGGAATTCCACAATACAAAGGAACATAATGCTTATTGCATGGTCGACCTACAAAATATAAATGTGCACGTGTATAGTTGATATTCACTATACAAAGGTCCACTTCCCATTGTGCATGGTGGTAATGCATAATACTAGGGTCAAATTCGCATAATGCATGACTAAAGTGCGGCATACCCTAGGGCACGGTGCATTGTGAATGGTGGAACTACTTGATTCTAATGTACAAGGTGCATAGTGGAACTACACCATACTAAGGTGCAAAGTACAAGAAGAGCACTATACCAAGTTACATTATGCATAGTGGAATTGCACTAGATCAAGGTACATAAGATAATGGTTATTCTATGGTCGAACAACAAAAATATAATGGTGCACTATGCATAGTGGAAATTCACTATACACAAGTCCACTATCTATTGCACATAGTGGAAGTGCATCATACTAGGGTCAAATTTGCATAATGCATGATGAAAGTGTACCATACCATAGGGCATTTTGCATTGTGAATGGCGGAACTACTTGATTCTAATGTGCAAGGTGCATAGTGGAAGTACACCATACTAAGGTGGAAAGTACAAGGAGATGAGAGAGCACTATACCGAGTTACATTATGCATAGTGGAATTGCACTAGATCAAGGCACACAATGCTTATTGCATGGTCGAACTAAAAAATATAAAGGTGCATTGTGCATAGTGGAAATTAACTATACACAGTTCCACGTCTATTTTACATGGTCGAAGTGCAACACACTAGGGTCAAATTCGCATAATGCATGATGAAAGTGTACAGTACCATAGGGCACGGTGCGTTGTGAATGGTTGAACTACATGATTCTAATGTGCAAGGTGCATAGTAGAAGTACACTATAATAAGGTGCAATGTACAAGGAGGTGAGAGAGCACTATATCAAGTTACATTATGCATAGTGGAATTCCACAATACAAAGGAACATAATGCTTATTGCATGGTCGACCTACAAAATATAAATGTGCACTTGTGTATAGTTGATATTCACTATACAAAGGTCCACTTCCCATTGTGCATGGTGGTAATGCATAATACTAGGGTCAAATTCGCATAATGCATGACTAAAGTGCGGCATACCCTAGGGCACGGTGCATTGTGAATGGTGGAACTACTTGATTCTAATGTACAAGGTGCATAGTGGAACTACACCATACTAAGGTGCAAAGTACAAGAAGAGCACTATACCAAGTTACATTATGCATAGTGGAATTGCACTAGATCAAGGTACATAAGATAATGGTTATTCTATGGTCGAACAACAAAAATATAATGGTGCACTATGCATAGTGGAAATTCACTATACACAAGTCCACTATCTATTGCACATAGTGGAAGTGCATCATACTAGGGTCAAATTTGCATAATGCATGATGAAAGTGTACCATACCATAGGGCATTTTGCATTGTGAATGGCGGAACTACTTGATTCTAATGTGCAAGGTGCATAGTGGAAGTACACCATACTAAGGTGGAAAGTACAAGGAGATGAGAGAGCACTATACCGAGTTACATTATGCATAGTGGAATTGCACTAGATCAAGGCACACAATGCTTATTGCATGGTCGAACTAAAAAATATAAAGGTGCATTGTGCATAGTGGAAATTAACTATACACAGTTCCACTGTCTATTTTACATGGTCGAAGTGCAGCACACTAGGGTCAAATTCGCATAATGCATGATGAAAGTGCTCCGTACCATAGGGCACGGTGCATTGTGAATGGTTGAATTACATGATTCTAAAGTGCAAGGTGCATAGTGGAAGTACACCATACTAAGGTGCAAATTACAAGGAGGTGAGAGAGCACTATACCAAGTTACATTATGCATAGTGGAATTCCACAATACAAAGGCACACAATGCTTATTGCATGGTCGACCTACTAAATATAAATTTGAACTGTGCATAGTTGATATTCACTATACAAAGGTCCGCTTCCCATTGTGCATGGTGGAAATGCATCATACGAGGGTCAAATTCGAATAATGCATGATGAAAGTTCAGCATACCCTAGGGCACGGTGCATTGTGAATGTTGGAACTACTTGATTCTAATGTACAAGGTGTATAGTTGAAGTACGCCATACCAAGCTGCAAAGTACAAGGAGAGCACTATACCAAGTTACATTATACATAGTGGAATTGCACTACATCAAGGCACATAACATAATGTTCATTGAATGGTCGAACTACAAAATATAAAGGTGCACTGTGCATAGTGGAAATTCACTATACACAGGTCCACTGTCTATTGCACATGGTGGAAGTGCATCATACTAGGGTCAAATTTGCATAATACATTATGAAAGTGCACCTTACCATAGGGCATGATGCATTGTGAATGGTTGAAGTAAATAATTCTAATGTGCAAGGTGCATAGAGGAAGTACACCATACTAAGGGGTAAAGTACAAGGAGGTTAGACAGCACTATACAAAGTTACACTATGCATAGTAGAATTGAACAATACCAAGGAACACAATGCTTATTGCATGGTCGACCTATAAAATATAAATGTGCATCGTGCATAGTTCATATTCAATATACAAAGGTCCGCTGCCCATTATGCATGGTGGAAATGCATCATACCAGGGTCAAATTAGCATAATCGATGATGAAAGTTCACCATACCATAGGGCACGGTGCATTGCGAATAGTGGAACTACATCTATGATTCTAATGTACAAGGTGCATAGTGGAAGTACACCATACTAAGGTGCAAAGTACAAGGAGAGCACTATACCAAGTTACATTATGCATAGTGGAATTGCACTAGATGAAGGCACATAACATAATGCTTATTGCATGGTCGAACTACAAAATATAAAGGTGCACTGTGCATAGTGGAAATTCACTATACACAGCTCCACTGTCTACTGCACATGGTGGAAGTGCATCATACTAGGGTCAAATTTTCATAATGCATGATGAAAGTGTACCATATCATAGGGCACTGTGCATTGTGGATGATGGAACTACTTGATTCTAATGTGCAAGGTGCATAGTGGAAGTACACCATACTAAGGTGGAAAGTACTTGAAGGTGAGAGAGCACTATACCAAGTTACATTATGCATAGTGGAATTCCACAATACCAAGGCACACAATGCTTATTTCATGGTCGACCTACAAAATATAAATGTCCACTGTGCACAGTTGATATTCACTATACAAAGTTCCACTACCCATTGTGCATGGTGGAAATGCATCATACCAGGGTCAAATTCGCATAATGCATGATGAAAGTGCAGCATACCCTAGGGAACGGTGCATTGTGAATGGTGGAATTACTTGATTCTAATGTACAAGGTGCATAATGGAAGTACACCATACTAAGGGGAAAAGTATAAGGAAAGCACTATACCAAGTTACATTATGCATAGTGGAATTGCACTAGATCAAGGCACATAACATAATGCTTATTACATGGTCGAAGTAAAAAATATAAAGGTGCAGTGTGCATAGTGAAAATTCACTATACGCAGGTCCACTGCCTATTATAGATGGTGGAAGTGCATCATACTAGGGTCAAATTCGCATAATGCATGATGAAAGTGCACCTTACCATAGGGCATGGTGCACTGTGAGTGGTTGAACTACATGATTCTAATGTACAAGATGCATAGTGGAAGTACACCATACCAAGGTGCAAAGTACAAGGAGGTGAGAGAGCACTATACCATGTTACATTATGCATAGTGGAATTCCACAATACCAAGGCACACAATGCTTATTGCATGGTTGACCTACAAAATATAAATGTGCACAGTGCATAGTTGATCTTCACTATACAAAGGTCCACTGCCCATTGTGCATGGTGGAAATGCATCATACCAGTGTCAAATTCGCATAATGCATGATGAAAACGAGCATACCCTAGGGCACGATGCATTGTGAATGGTGGAACTACTTCATTCTAATGTACAAGGTGCATAGTGGAAGTACAGCATACCAAGGTGCAAAGTACAAGGAGAGCACTATACCAAGTTACATTACGCATAGTGGAATTGCACTAGATCAAGGCACATATCATAATGCTTATTACATGGTCGAACTACAAAATATAAAGGTGCACTGTGCATAGTGGAAATTCACTATACACAAGTCCACTATCTATTGCACATAGTGGAAGTGCATCATACTAGGGTCAAATTTGCATAATCCATGATGAAAGTGTACCATACCATAGGGCATTTTGCATTGTGAATGGCGGAACTACTTGATTCTAATGTGCAAGATGCATAGTGGAAGTACACCATACTAAGGTGGAAAGTACAAGGAGGTGAGAGAGCACTATACCGAGTTACATTATGCATAGTGGAATTGCACTAGATCAAGGCACACAATGCTTAGTGCATGGTCGAACTAAAAAATATCAAGATGCATTGTGCATAGTGGAAATAAACTATACACAGATCCACTGTCGATTTTACATGGTCGAAGTGCAACACACTAGGGTCAAATTCGCATAATGCATGATGAAAGTGTACCGTACCATAGGGCACGGTGCATTGTGAATGGTTGAACTACATGATTCTAATGTGCAAGGTGCATAGTAGAAGTACACTATAATAAGGTGCAATGTACAAGGAGGTGAGAGAGCACTATATCAAGTTACATTATGCATAGTGGAATTCCACAATACAAAGGAACATAATGCTTATTGCATGGTCGACCTACAAAATATAAATGTGCACTGTGTATAGTTGATATTCACTATACAAAGGTCCACTTCCCATTGTGCATGGTGGTAATGCATAATACTAGGGTCAAATTCGCATAATGCATGACTAAAGTGCAGCATACCCTAGGGCACGGTGCATTGTGAATGGTTGAACTACTTGATTCTAATGTACAAGGTGCATAGTGGAACTACACCATACTAAGGTGCAAAGTACAAGAGAGAGCACTATACCAAGTTACATTATGCATAGTGGAATTGCACTAGATCAAGGTACATAAGATAATGCTTATTCCATGGTCGAACAACAAAAATATAATGGTGCACTATGCATAGTGGAAATTCACTATACACAAGTCCACTATCTATTGCACATAGTGGAAGTGCATCATACTAGGGTCAAATTTGCATAATGCATGATGAAAGTGTACCATACCATAGGGCATTTTGCATTGTGAATGGCGGAACTACTTGATTCTAATGTGCAAGGTGCATAGTGGAAGTACACCATACTAAGGTGGAAAGTACAAGGAGATGAGAGAGCACTATACCGAGTTACATTATGCATAGTGGAATTGCACTAGATCAAGGCACACAATGCTTATTGCATGGTCGAACTAAAAAATATAAAGGTGCATTGTGCATAGTGGAAATTAACTATACATAGTTCCACTGTCTATTTTACATGGTCGAAGTGCGGCACACTAGGGTCAAATTCGCATAATGCATGATGAAAGTGCTCCGTACCATAGGGCACGGTGCATTGTGAATGGTTGAATTACATGATTCTAAAGTGCAAGGTGCATAGTGGAAGTACACCATACTAAGGTGCAAATTACAAGGAGGTGAGAGAGCACTATACCAAGTTACATTATGCATAGTGGAATTCCACAATACAAAGGCACACAATGCTTATTGCATGGTCGACCTACTAAATATAAATTTTAACTGTGCATAGTTGATATTCACTATACAAAGGTCCGCTTCCCATTGTGCATGGTGGAAATGCATCATACGAGGGTCAAATTCGAAAAATGCATGATGAAAGTTCAGCATACCCTAGGGCACGGTGCATTGTGAATGTTGGAACTACTTGATTCTAATGTACAAGGTGTATAGTTGAAGTACACCATACCAAGCTGCAAAGTACAAGGAGAGCACTATACCAAGTTACATTATACATAGTGGAATTGCACTACATCAAGGCACATAACATAATGCTTATTGAATGGTCGAACTACAAAATATAAAGGTGCACTGTGCATAGTGGAAATTCACTATACACAGGTCCACTGTCTATTGCACATGGTGGAAGTGCATCATACTAGGGTCAAATTTGCATAATGCATGATGAAAGTGTACCATACCATAGGGCATTGTGCATTGTGAATGGCGGAACTACTTGATTCTAATGTGCAAGGTGCATAGTGGAAGTACACCATACTAAGGTGGAAAGTACAAGGAGGTGAGAGAGCACTATACCGAGTTACATTATGCATAGTGGAATTGCACTAGATCATGGCACACAATGCTTATTGCATGGTCAAACTAAAAAATATAAAGGTGCATTGTGCATAGTGGAAATTAACTATACACAGGTCCACTGTCTATTTTACATGGTCGAAGTGCAACACACTAGGGTCAAATTCGCATAACGCATGATGAAAGTGCAGCATACCCTAGGGCACGGTGCATTGTGAATGGTGGAACTACTTGATTCTAATGTGCAAGGTGCATAGTGGAAGTACACCATACTAAGGTGGAATGTACAACGAGGTGAGAGAGCACTATACCGAGTTACATTATGCATAATGGAATTGCACTAGAGCAAGGCACACAATGCTTATTACATGGTCGAACTAAAAAATATAAAGGTGCATTGTGCATAGTGGAAATTCACTATACACAGGTCCACTGTCTATTTTACATGGTCGAAGTGCAGCACACTAGGGTAAAATTCGCATAATGCATGATGAAAGTGCACCGTACCATAGGGCACGGTGCATTGTGAATGGTTGAACTACATAATTGTAATGTGCAAGGTGCGTAGTGGAAGTACACCATACTAATGTGCAATGTACAAGGAGGTGAGAGAGCACTATACCAAGTTATATTATGCATAGTGGAATTCCACAATACAAAGGCACACAATGCTTATTCCATGGTTGACCTACAAAATATAAATGTGCATTGTGCATAGTTGATATTCACTATACAAAGGTCCACTGCCCATTGTGCATGGTGGAAATGCATCATACCAGGGTCAAATTCGCATAATGCATGATGACAGTGCAGCATACCCTAGGGCACGGTGCATTGTGAATGGTGGAACTACTAGATTCTAATGTACAAGGTGTATAGTGGAAGTACACCATACCAAGGTGCAAAGTACAAGGAGAGCACTATACCAAGTTACATTATGCATAGTGGAATTGCACTAGATCAAGGCACATAACATAATGCTTATTGTATGGTCGAACTACAAAATATAAAGGTGCACTGTCCATAGTGGAAATTCACTATACACAGGTCCACTGTCTATTGCACATGGTGGAAGTACATCTTACTAGGGTCAAGTTTGCATAATGCATGATGAAAGTGTACCATACCATAGGGCATTGTGCATTGTGAATGGTGGAACTACTTGATTCTAATGTGCAAGGTGCATAGTGGAAGTACACCATACTAAGGTGGAAAGTACGAGGAGGGGAGAGAGCACAATACCGAGTTACATTATGCATAGTGGAATTGCACTAGGTTAAGGCACACAATGCTTATTGCATGGTCGAACTAAAAAATATAAAGGTGCATTGTGCATAGTGGAAATTCACTATACATAGGTCCACTTCCATTTTACATGGTCGAAGTGCGGCACACTAGGGTCAAATTTTCATAATGCATGATGAAAGTGCACCGTACCATAGCGCACGGTGCATTGTGAATGGTCGAACTACATGATTCTAATGTGCAAGGTGCATAGTGGAAGGACACCATACTAAGGTGCAATGTACAAGGAGGTGAGAGAGCACTATACCAAGTTATATTATGCATAGTGGAATTCCACAATACCAAGGCACACAATGCTTATTGCATGGTCGACCTACAAAATATAAATTTGCAGTGTGCATAGTTGATATTCACTATACAAAGGTCCGCTGCCCACTGTGCATGGTGGAAGTGCATCATTCCAGGCTCAAATTCGCATAATGCATGATGAAAGTGCACCATACCATAGGGCAAGGTGTATTGCGAATAGTGGAACTACTTAAGTCTAATGTGGAAGGTGCATAGTGGCAGTACACCATACTAAGGTGCAAAGTACAAGGAGGTGAGAGAGCAGTATACACAGTTACATTATGCATAGTGGAATTGCACTACATCAAGGCACACAATGCTTATTGCATGGTCGAACTACGAAATATAAAGGTGCATTGTGGATAGTGGAAATTCACTATACATAGGTCCACTATCTTAGATGGTCGAAGTGCGACACACTAGGGTCAAATTCGCATAATGCATGACGAAAGTGCACCATACCATAGGGCACGGTGCATTGTGAATGGTTGAACTACATGATTCTAATGTGCAAGGTGCATAGTGGAAGTACACCATACTAAGGTGCAATGTTCAAGGAGGTGAGAGAGCACTATACCAAGTTACATTATGCATAGTGGAATTGCAATAGATCAAGGCACATAACATAATGCTTATTGTATGGTCGAACTGTAAAATATAAAAGGTGCACTGTCCATAGTGGAAATTCACTATACACGGGTCCGCTGTCATTGCACATGGTGGAAGTACATCATACTGGGGTCAAATTTGCATAATGCATGATGAAAGTGTACCATACCATAGGGCATTGTGCATTGTGAATGGTGGAACTACTTGATTCTAATGTGCAAGGTGCATAGTGGAAGTACACCATACCAAGGTGGAAAGTACGAGGAGGGGAGAGAGCACAATACCGAGTTACATTATGCATAGTGGAATTGCACTAGGTTAAGGCACACAATGCTTATTGCATGGTCGAACTAAAAAATATAAAGGTGCATTGTGCATAGTGGAAATTCACTATACATAGGTCCACTGTCTATTTTACATGGTCGAAGTGCAGCATACTAGGGTCAAATTTTCATAATGCATGATGAAAGTGCACCGTACCATAGGGCACGGTGCATTGTGAATGGTCGAACTACATGATTCTAATGTGCAAGGTGCATAGTGGAAGTACACCATACTAAGGTGCAAAGTACAAGGAGGTGAGAGAGCACTATACCAAGTTACATTATGCATAGTGGAATTCCACAATACCAAGGCACACAATGCTTATTGCATGGTCGAACTACAAAATATAAAGGTGCACCGTGCATAGTGGAAATTCACTATACAAAGGTCCACTGTCTATTGTACATGGTGGAAGTGCATCATACTAGGGTCAAATTCGCATAATGCATGATGAAAGTGCACCATACCATAGGGCACGGTGCATTGTGAATGGTGGAACTACATGATTCTAATGTGCAAGGTGCATAGTGGAAGTACACCATACTAAGGTGCAAAGTACAAGGAGGTGAGAGAGCACTATACCAAGTTACATTATGCATAGTGGAATTCCACAATACCAAGGCACACAATGCTTATTGCATGGTCGAACTACAAAATATAAAGGTGCATTGTGCATAGTGGAAATTCACTATACAAAGGTCCACTCCATTGTGCATGGTGGAAGTGCATCATACTAGGGTCAAATTCGCATAATGCATGATGAAAGTGCACCTTACCATAGGGCACGGTGCATTGTGAATGGTGGAACTACATGATTCTAATGTGCAAGGTGCATAGTGGAAGTACACCATACTAAGGTGCAAAGTACAAGGAGGTGAGAGAGCACTATACCAAGTTACATTATGCATAGTGGAATTCCACAATACCAAGGCACACAATGCTTATTGCATGGTCGAACTACAAAATATAAAGGTGCACGTGCATAGTGGAAATTCACTATACAAAGGTCCACTGCCCATTGTGCATGGTGGAAGTGCATCATACTAGGGTCAAATTCGCATAATGCATGATGAAAGTGCACCTACCATAGGGCACGGTGCATTGTGAATGGTGGAACTACATGATTCTAATGTGCAAGGTGCATAGTGGAAGTACACCATACTAAGGTGCAAAGTACAAGGAGGTGAGAGAGCACTATACCAAGTTACATTATGCATAGTGGAATTCCACAATACCAAGGCACACAATGCTTATTGCATGGTCGAACTACAAAATATAAAGGTGCATTGTGCATAGTGGAAATTCACTATACAAAGGTCCACCTATTGTACATGGTGGAAGTGCATCATACTAGGGTCAAATTCGCATAATGCATGATGAAAGTGCACCTACCATAGGGCACGGTGCATTGTGAATGGTGGAACTACATGATTCTAATGTGCAAGGTGCATAGTGGAAGTACACCATACTAAGGTGCAAAGTACAAGGAGGTGAGAGAGCACTATACCAAGTTACATTATGCATAGTGGAATTCCACAATACCAAGGCACACAATGCTTATTGCATGGTCGAACTACAAAATATAAAGGTGCACGTGCATAGTGGAAATTCACTATACAAAGTCCACTGTCTATTGTGCATGGTGGAAGTGCATCATACTAGGGTCAAATTCGCATAATGCATGATGAAAGTGCACCTTACCATAGGGCACGGTGCATTGTGAATGGTGGAACTACATGATTCTAATGTGCAAGGTGCATAGTGGAAGTACACCATACTAAGGTGCAAAGTACAAGGAGGTGAGAGAGCACTATACCAAGTTACATTATGCATAGTGGAATTCCACAATACCAAGGCACACAATGCTTATTGCATGGTCGAACTACAAAATATAAAGGTGCACGTGCATAGTGGAAATTCACTATACAAGGTCCACTATTGTGCATGGTGGAAGTGCATCATACTAGGGTCAAATTCGCATAATGCATGATGAAAGTGCACCATACCATAGGGCACGGTGCATTGTGAATGGTGGAACTACATGATTCTAATGTGCAAGGTGCATAGTGGAAGTACACCATACTAAGGTGCAAAGTACAAGGAGGTGAGAGAGCACTATACCAAGTTACATTATGCATAGTGGAATTGCACAATACCAAGGCACACAATGCTTATTGCATGGTCGAACTACAAAATATAAAGGTGCACTGTGCATAGTGGAAATTCACTATACAAAGGACCACTGCCTATTGTGCATGGTGGAAGTGCATCATACTAGGGTCAAATTCGCATAATGCATGATGAAAGTGCACCTTACCATAGGGCACGGTGCATTGTGAATGGTGGAACTACATGATTCTAATGTGCAAGGTGCATAGTGGAAGTACACCATACTAAGGTGCAAAGTACAAGGAGGTGACAGAGCACTATACCAAGTTACATTATGCATAGTGGAATTGCACAATACCAAGGCACACAATGCTTATTGCATGGTCGAACTACAAAATATAAAGGTGCACCGTGCATAGTGGAAATTCACTATACAAAGGTCCACTTTCTATTGTACATGGTGGAAGTGCATCACACTAGGGTCAAATTCGCATAATGCATGATGAAAGTGCACCTTACCATAGGGCACGGTGCATTGTGAATGGTGGAACTACATGATTCTAATGTGCAAGGTGCATAGTGTAAGTACACCATACTAAGGTGCAAAGTACAAGGAGGTGAGAGAGCACTATACCAAGTTACATTATGCATAGTGGAATTGCACAATACCAAGGCACACAATGCTTATTGCATGGTCGAACTACAAAATATAAAGGTGCACTGTGCATAGTGGAAATTCACTATACAAAGGTCCACCGCCCATTCTGCATGGTGGAAGTGCATCATACTAGGGTCAAATTCGCATAATGCATGATGAAAGTGCACCATACCATAGGGCACGGTGCATTGTGAATGGTTGAACTACATGATTCTAATGTGCAAGGTGCATAGTGGAAGTACACCATACTAAGGTGCAAAGTACAAGGAGGTGAGAGAGCACTATACCAAGTTACATTATGCATAGTGGAATTCCACAATACCAAGGCACACAATGCTTATTGCATGGTCGAACTACAAAATATAAAGGTGCACGTGCATAGTGGAAATTCACTATACAAAGGTCCACCCATTGTACATGGTGGAAGTGCATCATACTAGGGTCAAATTCGCATAATGCATGATGAAAGTGCACCTTACCATAGGGCACGGTGCATTGTGAATGGTGGAACTACATAATTCTAATGTACAAGGTGCATAGAGGAAGTACACCATACTAAGGGGAAAAGTACAAGGAGGTTACAGAGCACTATACCAAGTTACATTATGCATAGTGGAATTGCACAATACCAAGGCACACAATGCTTATTGCATGGTCGAACTACAAAATATAAATGTGCATGTGCATAGTGGAAATTCACTATACAAAGGTCCACCGCCCATTGTGCATGGTGGAAGTGCATCATACTAGGGTCAAATTCGCATAATGCATGATGAAAGTGCACCATACCATAGGGCACGGTGCATTGTGAATGGTTGAACTACATGATTCTAATGTGCAAGGTGCATAGTGGAAGTACACCATACTAAGGTGCAAAGTACAAGGAGGTGAGAGAGCACTATACCAAGTTACATTATGCATAGTGGAATTGCACTATACCAAGGCACACAATGCTTATTGCATGGTCGAACTACAAAATATAAAGGTGCACGTGCATAGTGGAAATTCACTATACAAAGGTCCACCGCCTATTGTGCATGGTGGAAGTGCATCATACTAGGGTCAAATTCGCATAATGCATGATGAAAGTGCACCATACCATAGGGCACGGTGCATTGTGAATGGTGGAACTACATGATTCTAATGTGCAAGGTGCATAGTGGAAGTACACCATACTAAGGTGCAAAGTACAAGGAGGTGAGAGAGCACTATACCAAGTTACATTATGCATAGTGGAATTCCACTATACCAAGGCACACAATGCTTATTGCATGGTCGAACTACAAAATATAAAGGTGCATTGTGCATAGTGGAAATTCACTATACAAAGGTCCACCGTCCATTGTACATGGTGGAAGTGCATCATACTAGGGTCAAATTCGCATAATGCATGATGAAAGTGCACCATACCATAGGGCACGGTGCATTGTGAATGGTTGAACTACATGATTCTAATGTGCAAGGTGCATAGTGGAAGTACACCATACTAAGGTGCAAAGTACAAGGAGGTGAGAGAGCACTATACCAAGTTACATTATGCATAGTGGAATTCCACAATACCAAGGCACACAATGCTTATTGCATGGTCGAACTACAAAATATAAAGGTGCACTGTGCATAGTGGAAATTCACTATACAAAGGTCCACTGTCCATTGTACATGGTGGAAGTGCATCATACTAGGGTCAAATTCGCATAATGCATGATGAAAGTGCACCTTACCATAGGGCACGGTGCATTGTGAATGGTGGAACTACATGATTCTAATGTGCAAGGTGCATAGTGGAAGTACACCATACTAAGGTGCAAAGTACAAGGAGGTGAGAGAGCACTATACCAAGTTACATTATGCATAGTGGAATTGCACTATACCAAGGCACACAATGCTTATTGCATGGTCGAACTACAAAATATAAAGGTGCACGTGCATAGTGGAAATTCACTATACAAAGGTCCACCCCATTGTGCATGGTGGAAGTGCATCATACTAGGGTCAAATTCGCATAATGCATGATGAAAGTGCACCATACCATAGGGCACGGTGCATTGTGAATGGTGGAACTACATGATTCTAATGTGCAAGGTGCATAGTGGAAGTACACCATACTAAGGTGCAAAGTACAAGGAGGTGAGAGAGCACTATACCAAGTTACATTATGCATAGTGGAATTGCACTATACCAAGGCACACAATGCTTATTGCATGGTCGAACTACAAAATATAAAGGTGCACTGCATAGTGGAAATTCACTATACAAAGGTCCACCGTCCATTGTACATGGTGGAAGTGCATCATACTAGGGTCAAATTCGCATAATGCATGATGAAAGTGCACCTTACCATAGGGCACGGTGCATTGTGAATGGTGGAACTACATGATTCTAATGTGCAAGGTGCATAGTGGAAGTACACCATACTAAGGTGCAAAGTACAAGGAGGTGAGAGAGCACTATACCAAGTTACATTATGCATAGTGGAATTGCACTATACCAAGGCACACAATGCTTATTGCATGGTCGAACTACAAAATATAAAGGTGCACTGTGCATAGTGGAAATTCACTATACAAAGGTCCACTGCCTATTGTGCATGGTGGAAGTGCATCATACTAGGGTCAAATTCGCATAATGCATGATGAAAGTGCACCATACCATAGGGCACGGTGCATTGTGAATGGTTGAACTACATGATTCTAATGTGCAAGGTGCATAGTGGAAGTACACCATACTAAGGTGCAAAGTACAAGGAGGTGAGAGAGCACTATACCAAGTTACATTATGCATAGTGGAATTGCACTATACCAAGGCACACAATGCTTATTGCATGGTCGAACTACAAAATATAAAGGTGCACGTGCATAGTGGAAATTCACTATACAAGGTCCACTTTCTATTGTACATGGTGGAAGTGCATCACACTAGGGTCAAATTCGCATAATGCATGATGAAAGTGCACCTTACCATAGGGCACGGTGCATTGTGAATGGTGGAACTACATGATTCTAATGTGCAAGGTGCATAGTGGAAGTACACCATACTAAGGTGCAAAGTACAAGGAGGTGAGAGAGCACTATACCAAGTTACATTATGCATAGTGGAATTGCACAATACCAAGGCACACAATGCTTATTGCATGGTCGACTACAAAATATAAAGGTGCACTGTGCATAGTGGAAATTCACTATACAAAGGTCCACTGCCCATTGTGCATGGTGGAAGTGCATCATACTAGGGTCAAATTCGCATAATGCATGATGAAAGTGCACCATACCATAGGGCACGGTGCATTGTGAATGGTGGAACTACATGATTCTAATGTGCAAGGTGCATAGTGGAAGTACACCATACTAAGGTGCAAAGTACAAGGAGGTGAGAGCACTATACCAAGTTACATTATGCATAGTGGAATTGCACAATACCAAGGCACACAATGCTTATTGCATGGTCGAACTACAAAATATAAAGGTGCATTGTGCATAGTGGAAATTCACTATACAAGGTCCACTCTATTGTACATGGTGGAAGTGCATCATACTAGGGTCAAATTCGCATAATGCATGATGAAAGTGCACCTTACCATAGGGCACGGTGCATTGTGAATGGTGGAACTACATGATTCTAATGTGCAAGGTGCATAGTGGAAGTACACCATACTAAGGTGCAAAGTACAAGGAGGTGAGAGAGCACTATACCAAGTTACATTATGCATAGTGGAATTGCACAATACCAAGGCACACAATGCTTATTGCATGGTCGACCTACAAAATATAAAGGTGCACGTGCATAGTGGAAATTCACTATACAAAGGTCCACCCCATTGTGCATGGTGGAAGTGCATCATACTAGGGTCAAATTCGCATAATGCATGATGAAAGTGCACCATACCATAGGGCACGGTGCATTGTGAATGGTGGAACTACATGATTCTAATGTGCAAGGTGCATAGTGGAAGTACACCATACTAAGGTGCAAAGTACAAGGAGGTGAGAGAGCACTATACCAAGTTACATTATGCATAGTGGAATTGCACTATACCAAGGCACACAATGCTTATTGCATGGTCGAACTACAAAATATAAAGGTGCACGTGCATAGTGGAAATTCACTATACAAAGGTCCACGTCTATTGTACATGGTGGAAGTGCATCATACTAGGGTCAAATTCGCATAATGCATGATGAAAGTGCACCATACCATAGGGCACGGTGCATTGTGAATGGTGGAACTACATGATTCTAATGTGCAAGGTGCATAGTGGAAGTACACCATACTAAGGTGCAAAGTACAAGGAGGTGAGAGAGCACTATACCAAGTTACATTATGCATAGTGGAATTGCACTAGACCAAGGCACACAATGCTTATTGCATGGTCGAACTACAAAATATAAAGGTGCACTGTGCATAGTGGAAATTCACTATACAAAGGTCCACCCATTGTGCATGGTGGAAGTGCATCATACTAGGGTCAAATTCGCATAATGCATGATGAAAGTGCACCATACCATAGGGCACGGTGCATTGTGAATGGTGGAACTACATGATTCTAATGTGCAAGGTGCATAGTGGAAGTACACCATACTAAGGTGCAAAGTACAAGGAGGTGAGAGAGCACTATACCAAGTTACATTATGCATAGTGGAATTGCACTATACCAAGGCACACAATGCTTATTGCATGGTCGAACTACAAAATATAAAGGTGCACTGCATAGTGGAAATTCACTATACAAAGGTCCACCGTCTATTGTACATGGTGGAAGTGCATCATACTAGGGTCAAATTCGCATAATGCATGATGAAAGTGCACCATACCATAGGGCACGGTGCATTGTGAATGGTGGAACTACATGATTCTAATGTGCAAGGTGCATAGTGGAAGTACACCATACTAAGGTGCAAAGTACAAGGAGGTGAGAGAGCACTATACCAAGTTACATTATGCATAGTGGAATTGCACTATACCAAGGCACACAATGCTTATTGCATGGTCGAACTACAAAATATAAAGGTGCATTGTGCATAGTGGAAATTCACTATACAAAGGTCCACTGCCATTGTGCATGGTGGAAGTGCATCATACTAGGGTCAAATTCGCATAATGCATGATGAAAGTGCACCATACCATAGGGCACGGTGCATTGTGAATGGTGGAACTACATGATTCTAATGTGCAAGGTGCATAGTGGAAGTACACCATACTAAGGTGCAAAGTACAAGGAGGTGAGAGAGCACTATACCAAGTTACATTATGCATAGTGGAATTGCACTAGACCAAGGCACACAATGCTTATTGCATGGTCGAACTACAAAATATAAAGGTGCATGTGCATAGTGGAAATTCACTATACAAAGGTCCACATTGTGCATGGTGGAAGTGCATCATACTAGGGTCAAATTCGCATAATGCATGATGAAAGTGCACCATACCATAGGGCACGGTGCATTGTGAATGGTGGAACTACATGATTCTAATGTGCAAGGTGCATAGTGGAAGTACACCATACTAAGGTGCAAAGTACAAGGAGGTGAGAGAGCACTATACCAAGTTACATTATGCATAGTGGAATTGCACTATACCAAGGCACACAATGCTTATTGCATGGTCGAACTACAAAATATAAAGGTGCACTGTGCATAGTGGAAATTCACTATACAAAGGTCCACTCCATTGTGCATGGTGGAAGTGCATCATACTAGGGTCAAATTCGCATAATGCATGATGAAAGTGCACCTACCATAGGGCACGGTGCATTGTGAATGGTGGAACTACATGATTCTAATGTGCAAGGTGCATAGTGGAAGTACACCATACTAAGGTGCAAAGTACAAGGAGGTGAGAGAGCACTATACCAAGTTACATTATGCATAGTGGAATTGCAATACCAAGGCACACAATGCTTATTGCATGGTCGAACTACAAAATATAAAGGTGCACTGTGCATAGTGGAAATTCACTATACAAAGGTCCACTGCCCATTGTACATGGTGGAAGTGCATCATACTAGGGTCAAATTCGCATAATGCATGATGAAAGTGCACCATACCATAGGGCACGGTGCATTGTGAATGGTGGAACTACATGATTCTAATGTGCAAGGTGCATAGTGGAAGTACACCATACTAAGGTGCAAAGTACAAGGAGGTGAGAGAGCACTATACCAAGTTACATTATGCATAGTGGAATTGCACCAGACCAAGGCACATAATGCTTATTGCATGGTCGAACTACAAAATATAAAGGTGCACTGTGCATAGTGGAAATTCACTATACAAAGGTCCACTGCCCATTGTGCATGGTGGAAGTGCATCATACTAGGGTCAAATTCGCATAATGCATGATGAAAGTGCACCATACCATAGGGCACGGTGCATTGTGAATGGTGGAACTACATGATTCTAATGTGCAAGGTGCATAGTGGAAGTACACCATACTAAGGTGCAAAGTACAAGGAGGTGAGAGAGCACTATACCAAGTTACATTATGCATAGTGGAATTGCACTAGACCAAGGCACACAATGCTTATTGCATGGTCGAACTACAAAATATAAAGGTGCACTGTGCATAGTGGAAATTCACTATACAAAGGTCCACCGTCCATTGTACATGGTGGAAGTGCATCATACTAGGGTCAAATTCGCATAATGCATGATGAAAGTGCACCATACCATAGGGCACGGTGCATTGTGAATGGTGGAACTACATGATTCTAATGTGCAAGGTGCATAGTGGAAGTACACCATACTAAGGTGCAAAGTACAAGGAGGTGAGAGAGCACTATACCAAGTTACATTATGCATAGTGGAATTGCACTATACCAAGGCACACAATGCTTATTGCATGGTCGAACTACAAAATATAAAGGTGCATTGTGCATAGTGGAAATTCACTATACAAAGGTCCACTATTGTGCATGGTGGAAGTGCATCATACTAGGGTCAAATTCGCATAATGCATGATGAAAGTGCACCATACCATAGGGCACGGTGCATTGTGAATGGTGGAACTACATGATTCTAATGTGCAAGGTGCATAGTGGAAGTACACCATACTAAGGTGCAAAGTACAAGGAGGTGAGAGAGCACTATACCAAGTTACATTATGCATAGTGGAATTGCACTATACCAAGGCACACAATGCTTATTGCATGGTCGAACTACAAAATATAAAGGTGCACTGTGCATAGTGGAAATTCACTATACAAAGGTCCACTGCCCATTGTGCATGGTGGAAGTGCATCATACTAGGGTCAAATTCGCATAATGCATGATGAAAGTGCACCATACCATAGGGCACGGTGCATTGTGAATGGTGGAACTACATGATTCTAATGTGCAAGGTGCATAGTGGAAGTACACCATACTAAGGTGCAAAGTACAAGGAGGTGAGAGAGCACTATACCAAGTTACATTATGCATAGTGGAATTGCACTAGACCAAGGCACACAATGCTTATTGCATGGTCGAACTACAAAATATAAAGGTGCACTGTGCATAGTGGAAATTCACTATACAAAGGTCCACTATTGTGCATGGTGGAAGTGCATCATACTAGGGTCAAATTCGCATAATGCATGATGAAAGTGCACCATACCATAGGGCACGGTGCATTGTGAATGGTGGAACTACATGATTCTAATGTGCAAGGTGCATAGTGGAAGTACACCATACTAAGGTGCAAAGTACAAGGAGGTGAGAGAGCACTATACCAAGTTACATTATGCATAGTGGAATTGCACTATACCAAGGCACACAATGCTTATTGCATGGTCGAACTACAAAATATAAAGGTGCACGTGCATAGTGGAAATTCACTATACAAAGGTCCACGTCCATTGTGCATGGTGGAAGTGCATCATACTAGGGTCAAATTCGCATAATGCATGATGAAAGTGCACCATACCATAGGGCACGGTGCATTGTGAATGGTGGAACTACATGATTCTAATGTGCAAGGTGCATAGTGGAAGTACACCATACTAAGGTGCAAAGTACAAGGAGGTGAGAGAGCACTATACCAAGTTACATTATGCATAGTGGAATTGCACTATACCAAGGCACACAATGCTTATTGCATGGTCGAACTACAAAATATAAAGGTGCACGTGCATAGTGGAAATTCACTATACAAAGGTCCACTGCCCATTGTGCATGGTGGAAGTGCATCATACTAGGGTCAAATTCGCATAATGCATGATGAAAGTGCACCATACCATAGGGCACGGTGCATTGTGAATGGTGGAACTACATGATTCTAATGTGCAAGGTGCATAGTGGAAGTACACCATACTAAGGTGCAAAGTACAAGGAGGTGAGAGAGCACTATACCAAGTTACATTATGCATAGTGGAATTGCACTATACCAAGGCACACAATGCTTATTGCATGGTCGAACTACAAAATATAAAGGTGCACGTGCATAGTGGAAATTCACTATACAAAGGTCCACCGTCTATTGTACATGGTGGAAGTGCATCATACTAGGGTCAAATTCGCATAATGCATGATGAAAGTGCACCATACCATAGGGCACGGTGCATTGTGAATGGTGGAACTACATGATTCTAATGTGCAAGGTGCATAGTGGAAGTACACCATACTAAGGTGCAAAGTACAAGGAGGTGAGAGAGCACTATACCAAGTTACATTATGCATAGTGGAATTGCACTATACCAAGGCACACAATCCTTATTGCATGGTCGAACTACAAAATATAAAGGTGCACTGTGCATAGTGGAAATTCACTATACAAAGGTCCACTGCCCATTGTGCATGGTGGAAGTGCATCATACTAGGGTCAAATTCGCATACTGCATGATGAAAGTGCACCATACCATAGGGCACGGTGCATTGTGAATGGTGGAACTACATGATTCTAATGTGCAAGGTGCATAGTGGAAGTACACCATACTAAGGTGCAAAGTACAAGGAGGTGAGAGAGCACTATACCAAGTTACATTATGCATAGTGGAATTGCACTAGACCAAGGCACACAATGCTTATTGCATGGTCGAACTACAAAATATAAAGGTGCACGTGCATAGTGGAAATTCACTATACAAGGTCCACTTCTATTGTACATGGTGGAAGTGCATCATACTAGGGTCAAATTCGCATAATGCATGATGAAAGTGCACCTTACCATAGGGCACGGTGCATTGTGAATGGTGGAACTACATGATTCTAATGTGCAAGGTGCATAGTGGAAGTACACCATACTAAGGTGCAAAGTACAAGGAGGTGAGAGAGCACTATACCAAGTTACATTATGCATAGTGGAATTGCACTATACCAAGGCACACAATGCTTATTGCATGGTCGACTACAAAATATAAAGGTGCACTGTGCATAGTGGAAATTCACTATACAAAGGTCCACCCATTGTGCATGGTGGAAGTGCATCATACTAGGGTCAAATTCGCATAATGCATGATGAAAGTGCACCATACCATAGGGCACGGTGCATTGTGAATGGTGGAACTACATGATTCTAATGTGCAAGGTGCATAGTGGAAGTACACCATACTAAGGTGCAAAGTACAAGGAGGTGAGAGAGCACTATACCAAGTTACATTATGCATAGTGGAATTGCACTAGACCAAGGCACACAATGCTTATTGCATGGTCGAACTACAAAATATAAAGGTGCACGTGCATAGTGGAAATTCACTATACAAGGTCCACTATCTATTGTACATGGTGGAAGTGCATCATACTAGGGTCAAATTCGCATAATGCATGATGAAAGTGCACCTTACCATAGGGCACGGTGCATTGTGAATGGTGGAACTACATGATTCTAATGTGCAAGGTGCATAGTGGAAGTACACCATACTAAGGTGCAAAGTACAAGGAGGTGAGAGAGCACTATACCAAGTTACATTATGCATAGTGGAATTGCACTATACCAAGGCACACAATGCTTATTGCATGGTCGACCTACAAAATATAAAGGTGCACGTGCATAGTGGAAATTCACTATACAAAGGTCCACCGCCCATTGTGCATGGTGGAAGTGCATCATACGGGTCAAATTCGCATAATGCATGATGAAAGTGCACCATACCATAGGGCACGGTGCATTGTGAATGGTGGAACTACATGATTCTAATGTGCAAGGTGCATAGTGGAAGTACACCATACTAAGGTGCAAAGTACAAGGAGGTGAGAGAGCACTATACCAAGTTACATTATGCATAGTGGAATTGCACTATACCAAGGCACACAATGCTTATTGCATGGTCGAACTACAAAATATAAAGGTGCACGTGCATAGTGGAAATTCACTATACAAAGGTCCACTTCTATTGTACATGGTGGAAGTGCATCATACTAGGGTCAAATTCGCATAATGCATGATGAAAGTGCACCTTACCATAGGGCACGGTGCATTGTGAATGGTGGAACTACATGATTCTAATGTGCAAGGTGCATAGTGGAAGTACACCATACTAAGGTGCAAAGTACAAGGAGGTGAGAGAGCACTATACCAAGTTACATTATGCATAGTGGAATTGCACTATACCAAGGCACACAATGCTTATTGCATGGTCGAACTACAAAATATAAAGGTGCACTGTGCATAGTGGAAATTCACTATACAAAGGTCCACCGCCCATTGTGCATGGTGGAAGTGCATCATACTAGGGTCAAATTCGCATAATGCATGATGAAAGTGCACCATACCATAGGGCACGGTGCATTGTGAATGGTGGAACTACATGATTCTAATGTGCAAGGTGCATAGTGGAAGTACACCATACTAAGGTGCAAAGTACAAGGAGGTGAGAGAGCACTATACCAAGTTACATTATGCATAGTGGAATTGCACTATACCAAGGCACACAATGCTTATTGCATGGTCGAACTACAAAATATAAAGGTGCACGTGCATAGTGGAAATTCACTATACAAGGTCCACTCTATTGTACATGGTGGAAGTGCATCATACTAGGGTCAAATTCGCATAATGCATGATGAAAGTGCACCTTACCATAGGGCACGGTGCATTGTGAATGGTGGAACTACATGATTCTAATGTGCAAGGTGCATAGTGGAAGTACACCATACTAAGGTGCAAAGTACAAGGAGGTGAGAGAGCACTATACCAAGTTACATTATGCATAGTGGAATTGCACTATACCAAGGCACACAATGCTTATTGCATGGTCGACCTACAAAATATAAAGGTGCACCGTGCATAGTGGAAATTCACTATACAAAGGTCCACCGCCCATTGTGCATGGTGGAAGTGCATCATACTGGGTCAAATTCGCATAATGCATGATGAAAGTGCACCATACCATAGGGCACGGTGCATTGTGAATGGTGGAACTACATGATTCTAATGTGCAAGGTGCATAGTGGAAGTACACCATACTAAGGTGCAAAGTACAAGGAGGTGAGAGAGCACTATACCAAGTTACATTATGCATAGTGGAATTGCACTAGACCAAGGCACACAATGCTTATTGCATGGTCGAACTACAAAATATAAAGGTGCACGTGCATAGTGGAAATTCACTATACAAAGGTCCACTATCTATTGTACATGGTGGAAGTGCATCATACTAGGGTCAAATTCGCATAATGCATGATGAAAGTGCACCTTACCATAGGGCACGGTGCATTGTGAATGGTGGAACTACATGATTCTAATGTGCAAGGTGCATAGTGGAAGTACACCATACTAAGGTGCAAAGTACAAGGAGGTGAGAGAGCACTATACCAAGTTACATTATGCATAGTGGAATTGCACTATACCAAGGCACACAATGCTTATTGCATGGTCGACTACAAAATATAAAGGTGCACTGTGCATAGTGGAAATTCACTATACAAAGGTCCACCGCCCATTGTGCATGGTGGAAGTGCATCATACTAGGGTCAAATTCGCATAATGCATGATGAAAGTGCACCATACCATAGGGCACGGTGCATTGTGAATGGTGGAACTACATGATTCTAATGTGCAAGGTGCATAGTGGAAGTACACCATACTAAGGTGCAAAGTACAAGGAGGTGAGAGAGCACTATACCAAGTTACATTATGCATAGTGGAATTGCACTAGACCAAGGCACACAATGCTTATTGCATGGTCGAACTACAAAATATAAAGGTGCACTGCATAGTGGAAATTCACTATACAAAGGTCCACTGCCCATTGTGCATGGTGGAAGTGCATCATACTAGGGTCAAATTCGCATAATGCATGATGAAAGTGCACCTTACCATAGGGCACGGTGCATTGTGAATGGTGGAACTACATGATTCTAATGTGCAAGGTGCATAGTGGAAGTACACCATACTAAGGTGCAAAGTACAAGGAGGTGAGAGAGCACTATACCAAGTTACATTATGCATAGTGGAATTGCACTATACCAAGGCACACAATGCTTATTGCATGGTCGAACTACAAAATATAAAGGTGCACGTGCATAGTGGAAATTCACTATACAAAGGTCCACCGCCCATTGTGCATGGTGGAAGTGCATCATACTAGGGTCAAATTCGCATAATGCATGATGAAAGTGCACCATACCATAGGGCACGGTGCATTGTGAATGGTGGAACTACATGATTCTAATGTGCAAGGTGCATAGTGGAAGTACACCATACTAAGGTGCAAAGTACAAGGAGGTGAGAGAGCACTATACCAAGTTACATTATGCATAGTGGAATTGCACTAGACCAAGGCACACAATGCTTATTGCATGGTCGAACTACAAAATATAAAGGTGCACCGTGCATAGTGGAAATTCACTATACAAAGGTCCACTGCCTATTGTACATGGTGGAAGTGCATCATACTAGGGTCAAATTCGCATAATGCATGATGAAAGTGCACCTTACCATAGGGCACGGTGCATTGTGAATGGTGGAACTACATGATTCTAATGTGCAAGGTGCATAGTGGAAGTACACCATACTAAGGTGCAAAGTACAAGGAGGTGAGAGAGCACTATACCAAGTTACATTATGCATAGTGGAATTGCACTATACCAAGGCACACAATGCTTATTGCATGGTCGACCTACAAAATATAAAGGTGCACTGTGCATAGTGGAAATTCACTATACAAAGGTCCACCGCCCATTGTGCATGGTGGAAGTGCATCATACTAGGGTCAAATTCGCATAATGCATGATGAAAGTGCACCATACCATAGGGCACGGTGCATTGTGAATGGTGGAACTACATGATTCTAATGTGCAAGGTGCATAGTGGAAGTACACCATACTAAGGTGCAAAGTACAAGGAGGTGAGAGAGCACTATACCAAGTTACATTATGCATAGTGGAATTGCACTAGACCAAGGCACACAATGCTTATTGCATGGTCGAACTACAAAATATAAAGGTGCACGTGCATAGTGGAAATTCACTATACAAAGGTCCACTCCATTGTGCATGGTGGAAGTGCATCATACTAGGGTCAAATTCGCATAATGCATGATGAAAGTGCACCATACCATAGGGCACGGTGCATTGTGAATGGTGGAACTACATGATTCTAATGTGCAAGGTGCATAGTGGAAGTACACCATACTAAGGTGCAAAGTACAAGGAGGTGAGAGAGCACTATACCAAGTTACATTATGCATAGTGGAATTGCACTAACCAAGGCACACAATGCTTATTGCATGGTCGAACTACAAAATATAAAGGTGCACTGTGCATAGTGGAAATTCACTATACAAAGGTCCACCGCCCATTGTGCATGGTGGAAGTGCATCATACTAGGGTCAAATTCGCATAATGCATGATGAAAGTGCACCATACCATAGGGCACGGTGCATTGTGAATGGTGGAACTACATGATTCTAATGTGCAAGGTGCATAGTGGAAGTACACCATACTAAGGTGCAAAGTACAAGGAGGTGAGAGAGCACTATACCAAGTTACATTATGCATAGTGGAATTGCACTATACCAAGGCACACAATGCTTATTGCATGGTCGACCTACAAAATATAAAGGTGCACGTGCATAGTGGAAATTCACTATACAAAGGTCCACTGCCCATTGTGCATGGTGGAAGTGCATCATACTAGGGTCAAATTCGCATAATGCATGATGAAAGTGCACCATACCATAGGGCACGGTGCATTGTGAATGGTGGAACTACATGATTCTAATGTGCAAGGTGCATAGTGGAAGTACACCATACTAAGGTGCAAAGTACAAGGAGGTGAGAGAGCACTATACCAAGTTACATTATGCATAGTGGAATTGCACTAGACCAAGGCACACAATGCTTATTGCATGGTCGAACTACAAAATATAAAGGTGCACTGTGCATAGTGGAAATTCACTATACAAAGGTCCACTCCATTGTGCATGGTGGAAGTGCATCATACTAGGGTCAAATTCGCATAATGCATGATGAAAGTGCACCTTACCATAGGGCACGGTGCATTGTGAATGGTGGAACTACATGATTCTAATGTGCAAGGTGCATAGTGGAAGTACACCATACTAAGGTGCAAAGTACAAGGAGGTGAGAGAGCACTATACCAAGTTACATTATGCATAGTGGAATTGCACTATACCAAGGCACACAATGCTTATTGCATGGTCGACCTACAAAATATAAAGGTGCACTGTGCATAGTGGAAATTCACTATACAAAGGTCCACTGCCCATTGTGCATGGTGGAAGTGCATCATACTAGGGTCAAATTCGCATAATGCATGATGAAAGTGCACCATACCATAGGGCACGGTGCATTGTGAATGGTGGAACTACATGATTCTAATGTGCAAGGTGCATAGTGGAAGTACACCATACTAAGGTGCAAAGTACAAGGAGGTGAGAGAGCACTATACCAAGTTACATTATGCATAGTGGAATTGCACTAGACCAAGGCACACAATGCTTATTGCATGGTCGAACTACAAAATATAAAGGTGCACCGTGCATAGTGGAAATTCACTATACAAAGGTCCACTGCCCATTGTGCATGGTGGAAGTGCATCATACTAGGGTCAAATTCGCATAATGCATGATGAAAGTGCACCATACCATAGGGCACGGTGCATTGTGAATGGTGGAACTACATGATTCTAATGTGCAAGGTGCATAGTGGAAGTACACCATACTAAGGTGCAAAGTACAAGGAGGTGAGAGAGCACTATACCAAGTTACATTATGCATAGTGGAATTGCACTAGACCAAGGCACACAATGCTTATTGCATGGTCGACTACAAAATATAAAGGTGCACGTGCATAGTGGAAATTCACTATACAAAGGTCCACGCCCATTGTGCATGGTGGAAGTGCATCATACTAGGGTCAAATTCGCATAATGCATGATGAAAGTGCACCATACCATAGGGCACGGTGCATTGTGAATGGTGGAACTACATGATTCTAATGTGCAAGGTGCATAGTGGAAGTACACCATACTAAGGTGCAAAGTACAAGGAGGTGAGAGAGCACTATACCAAGTTACATTATGCATAGTGGAATTGCACTATACCAAGGCACACAATGCTTATTGCATGGTCGACCTACAAAATATAAAGGTGCACGTGCATAGTGGAAATTCACTATACAAAGGTCCACTCCCATTGTGCATGGTGGAAGTGCATCATACTAGGGTCAAATTCGCATAATGCATGATGAAAGTGCACCATACCATAGGGCACGGTGCATTGTGAATGGTGGAACTACATGATTCTAATGTGCAAGGTGCATAGTGGAAGTACACCATACTAAGGTGCAAAGTACAAGGAGGTGAGAGAGCACTATACCAAGTTACATTATGCATAGTGGAATTGCACTATACCAAGGCACACAATGCTTATTGCATGGTCGACCTACAAAATATAAAGGTGCACTGTGCATAGTGGAAATTCACTATACAAAGGTCCACTGCCCATTGTGCATGGTGGAAGTGCATCATACTAGGGTCAAATTCGCATAATGCATGATGAAAGTGCACCATACCATAGGGCACGGTGCATTGTGAATGGTGGAACTACATGATTCTAATGTGCAAGGTGCATAGTGGAAGTACACCATACTAAGGTGCAAAGTACAAGGAGGTGAGAGAGCACTATACCAAGTTACATTATGCATAGTGGAATTGCACTAGACCAAGGCACACAATGCTTATTGCATGGTCGAACTACAAAATATAAAGGTGCATGTGCATAGTGGAAATTCACTATACAAAGGTCCACTCCATTGTGCATGGTGGAAGTGCATCATACTAGGGTCAAATTCGCATAATGCATGATGAAAGTGCACCTTACCATAGGGCACGGTGCATTGTGAATGGTGGAACTACATGATTCTAATGTGCAAGGTGCATAGTGGAAGTACACCATACTAAGGTGCAAAGTACAAGGAGGTGAGAGAGCACTATACCAAGTTACATTATGCATAGTGGAATTGCACTATACCAAGGCACACAATGCTTATTGCATGGTCGAACTACAAAATATAAAGGTGCACTGTGCATAGTGGAAATTCACTATACAAAGGTCCACTATCATTGTGCATGGTGGAAGTGCATCATACTAGGGTCAAATTCGCATAATGCATGATGAAAGTGCACCATACCATAGGGCACGGTGCATTGTGAATGGTGGAACTACATGATTCTAATGTGCAAGGTGCATAGTGGAAGTACACCATACTAAGGTGCAAAGTACAAGGAGGTGAGAGAGCACTATACCAAGTTACATTATGCATAGTGGAATTGCACTAGACCAAGGCACACAATGCTTATTGCATGGTCGAACTACAAAATATAAAGGTGCACGTGCATAGTGGAAATTCACTATACAAAGGTCCACCCATTGTGCATGGTGGAAGTGCATCATACTAGGGTCAAATTCGCATAATGCATGATGAAAGTGCACCATACCATAGGGCACGGTGCATTGTGAATGGTGGAACTACATGATTCTAATGTGCAAGGTGCATAGTGGAAGTACACCATACTAAGGTGCAAAGTACAAGGAGGTGAGAGAGCACTATACCAAGTTACATTATGCATAGTGGAATTGCACTATACCAAGGCACACAATGCTTATTGCATGGTCGAACTACAAAATATAAAGGTGCACTGTGCATAGTGGAAATTCACTATACAAAGGTCCACCCATTGTGCATGGTGGAAGTGCATCATACTAGGGTCAAATTCGCATAATGCATGATGAAAGTGCACCATACCATAGGGCACGGTGCATTGTGAATGGTGGAACTACATGATTCTAATGTGCAAGGTGCATAGTGGAAGTACACCATACTAAGGTGCAAAGTACAAGGAGGTGAGAGAGCACTATACCAAGTTACATTATGCATAGTGGAATTGCACTATACCAAGGCACACAATGCTTATTGCATGGTCGACCTACAAAATATAAAGGTGCACTGTGCATAGTGGAAATTCACTATACAAAGGTCCACTCCATTGTGCATGGTGGAAGTGCATCATACTAGGGTCAAATTCGCATAATGCATGATGAAAGTGCACCATACCATAGGGCACGGTGCATTGTGAATGGTGGAACTACATGATTCTAATGTGCAAGGTGCATAGTGGAAGTACACCATACTAAGGTGCAAAGTACAAGGAGGTGAGAGAGCACTATACCAAGTTACATTATGCATAGTGGAATTGCACTATACCAAGGCACACAATGCTTATTGCATGGTCGACCTACAAAATATAAAGGTGCACGTGCATAGTGGAAATTCACTATACAAAGGTCCACCGCCCATTGTGCATGGTGGAAGTGCATCATACTAGGGTCAAATTCGCATAATGCATGATGAAAGTGCACCTTACCATAGGGCACGGTGCATTGTGAATGGTGGAACTACATGATTCTAATGTGCAAGGTGCATAGTGGAAGTACACCATACTAAGGTGCAAAGTACAAGGAGGTGAGAGAGCACTATACCAAGTTACATTATGCATAGTGGAATTGCACTATACCAAGGCACACAATGCTTATTGCATGGTCGAACTACAAAATATAAAGGTGCACGTGCATAGTGGAAATTCACTATACAAAGGTCCACCGCCCATTGTGCATGGTGGAAGTGCATCATACTAGGGTCAAATTCGCATAATGCATGATGAAAGTGCACCTTACCATAGGGCACGGTGCATTGTGAATGGTGGAACTACATGATTCTAATGTGCAAGGTGCATAGTGGAAGTACACCATACTAAGGTGCAAAGTACAAGGAGGTGAGAGAGCACTATACCAAGTTACATTATGCATAGTGGAATTGCACTATACCAAGGCACACAATGCTTATTGCATGGTCGACCTACAAAATATAAAGGTGCACCGTGCATAGTGGAAATTCACTATACAAAGGTCCACCGCCCATTGTGCATGGTGGAAGTGCATCATACTAGGGTCAAATTCGCATAATGCATGATGAAAGTGCACCATACCATAGGGCACGGTGCATTGTGAATGGTGGAACTACATGATTCTAATGTGCAAGGTGCATAGTGGAAGTACACCATACTAAGGTGCAAAGTACAAGGAGGTGAGAGAGCACTATACCAAGTTACATTATGCATAGTGGAATTGCACTAGACCAAGGCACACAATGCTTATTGCATGGTCGAACTACAAAATATAAAGGTGCACTGTGCATAGTGGAAATTCACTATACAAAGGTCCACCGTCCATTGTGCATGGTGGAAGTGCATCATACTAGGGTCAAATTCGCATAATGCATGATGAAAGTGCACCATACCATAGGGCACGGTGCATTGTGAATGGTGGAACTACATGATTCTAATGTGCAAGGTGCATAGTGGAAGTACACCATACTAAGGTGCAAAGTACAAGGAGGTGAGAGAGCACTATACCAAGTTACATTATGCATAGTGGAATTGCACTATACCAAGGCACACAATGCTTATTGCATGGTCGACCTACAAAATATAAAGGTGCACTGTGCATAGTGGAAATTCACTATACAAAGGTCCACTGCCCATTGTGCATGGTGGAAGTGCATCATACTAGGGTCAAATTCGCATAATGCATGATGAAAGTGCACCATACCATAGGGCACGGTGCATTGTGAATGGTGGAACTACATGATTCTAATGTGCAAGGTGCATAGTGGAAGTACACCATACTAAGGTGCAAAGTACAAGGAGGTGAGAGAGCACTATACCAAGTTACATTATGCATAGTGGAATTGCACTAGACCAAGGCACACAATGCTTATTGCATGGTCGAACTACAAAATATAAAGGTGCACGTGCATAGTGGAAATTCACTATACAAAGGTCCACTCTATTGTGCATGGTGGAAGTGCATCATACTAGGGTCAAATTCGCATAATGCATGATGAAAGTGCACCTTACCATAGGGCACGGTGCATTGTGAATGGTGGAACTACATGATTCTAATGTGCAAGGTGCATAGTGGAAGTACACCATACTAAGGTGCAAAGTACAAGGAGGTGAGAGAGCACTATACCAAGTTACATTATGCATAGTGGAATTGCACTATACCAAGGCACACAATGCTTATTGCATGGTCGACCTACAAAATATAAAGGTGCACGTGCATAGTGGAAATTCACTATACAAAGGTCCACCGCCCATTGTGCATGGTGGAAGTGCATCATACTGGGTCAAATTCGCATAATGCATGATGAAAGTGCACCATACCATAGGGCACGGTGCATTGTGAATGGTGGAACTACATGATTCTAATGTGCAAGGTGCATAGTGGAAGTACACCATACTAAGGTGCAAAGTACAAGGAGGTGAGAGAGCACTATACCAAGTTACATTATGCATAGTGGAATTGCACTAGACCAAGGCACACAATGCTTATTGCATGGTCGAACTACAAAATATAAAGGTGCACGTGCATAGTGGAAATTCACTATACAAAGGTCCACGTCCATTGTGCATGGTGGAAGTGCATCATACTAGGGTCAAATTCGCATAATGCATGATGAAAGTGCACCTTACCATAGGGCACGGTGCATTGTGAATGGTGGAACTACATGATTCTAATGTGCAAGGTGCATAGTGGAAGTACACCATACTAAGGTGCAAAGTACAAGGAGGTGAGAGAGCACTATACCAAGTTACATTATGCATAGTGGAATTGCACTAGACCAAGGCACACAATGCTTATTGCATGGTCGAACTACAAAATATAAAGGTGCACCATGCAGTGGAAATTCACTATACAAAGGTCCACCCCATTGTGCATGGTGGAAGTGCATCATACTAGGGTCAAATTCGCATAATGCATGATGAAAGTGCACCATACCATAGGGCACGGTGCATTGTGAATGGTGGAACTACATGATTCTAATGTGCAAGGTGCATAGTGGAAGTACACCATACTAAGGTGCAAAGTACAAGGAGGTGAGAGAGCACTATACCAAGTTACATTATGCATAGTGGAATTGCACTAGACCAAGGCACACAATGCTTATTGCATGGTCGACCTACAAAATATAAAGGTGCACTGTGCATAGTGGAAATTCACTATACAAAGGTCCACCCCATTGTGCATGGTGGAAGTGCATCA
Organism: Linum usitatissimum; assembly: GCA_030674075.2. NCBI lineage: Eukaryota > Viridiplantae > Streptophyta > Magnoliopsida > Malpighiales > Linaceae > Linum > Linum usitatissimum. The sequence goes on from JAUJYP020000698.1 coordinate 243,612, forward strand.
TACTAGGGTCAAATTCGCATAATGCATGATGAAAGTGCACCATACCATAGGGCACGGTGCATTGTGAATGGTGGAACTACATGATTCTAATGTGCAAGGTGCATAGTGGAAGTACACCATACTAAGGTGCAAAGTACAAGGAGGTGAGAGAGCACTATACCAAGTTACATTATGCATAGTGGAATTGCACTATACCAAGGCACACAATGCTTATTGCATGGTCGAACTACAAAATATAAAGGTGCACCGTGCATAGTGGAAATTCACTATACAAAGGTCCACTGCCCATTGTGCATGGTGGAAGTGCATCATACTAGGGTCAAATTCGCATAATGCATGATGAAAGTGCACCATACCATAGGGCACGGTGCATTGTGAATGGTGGAACTACATGATTCTAATGTGCAAGGTGCATAGTGGAAGTACACCATACTAAGGTGCAAAGTACAAGGAGGTGAGAGAGCACTATACCAAGTTACATTATGCATAGTGGAATTGCACTAGACCAAGGCACACAATGCTTATTGCATGGTCGACCTACAAAATATAAAGGTGCACGTGCATAGTGGAAATTCACTATACAAAGGTCCACTGCCCATTGTGCATGGTGGAAGTGCATCATACCGGGTCAAATTCGCATAATGCATGATGAAAGTGCACCATACCATAGGGCACGGTGCATTGTGAATGGTGGAACTACATGATTCTAATGTGCAAGGTGCATAGTGGAAGTACACCATACTAAGGTGCAAAGTACAAGGAGGTGAGAGAGCACTATACCAAGTTACATTATGCATAGTGGAATTGCACTATACCAAGGCACACAATGCTTATTGCATGGTCGAACTACAAAATATAAAGGTGCACTGTGCATAGTGGAAATTCACTATACAAAGGTCCACTATCATTGTACATGGTGGAAGTGCATCATACTAGGGTCAAATTCGCATAATGCATGATGAAAGTGCACCTTACCATAGGGCACGGTGCATTGTGAATGGTGGAACTACATGATTCTAATGTGCAAGGTGCATAGTGGAAGTACACCATACTAAGGTGCAAAGTACAAGGAGGTGAGAGAGCACTATACCAAGTTACATTATGCATAGTGGAATTGCACTAGACCAAGGCACACAATGCTTATTGCATGGTCGACTACAAAATATAAAGGTGCACGTGCATAGTGGAAATTCACTATACAAAGGTCCACTGCCCATTGTGCATGGTGGAAGTGCATCATACTAGGGTCAAATTCGCATAATGCATGATGAAAGTGCACCATACCATAGGGCACGGTGCATTGTGAATGGTGGAACTACATGATTCTAATGTGCAAGGTGCATAGTGGAAGTACACCATACTAAGGTGCAAAGTACAAGGAGGTGAGAGAGCACTATACCAAGTTACATTATGCATAGTGGAATTGCACTATACCAAGGCACACAATGCTTATTGCATGGTCGACCTACAAAATATAAAGGTGCACCGTGCATAGTGGAAATTCACTATACAAAGGTCCACCGCCCATTGTGCATGGTGGAAGTGCATCATACTAGGGTCAAATTCGCATAATGCATGATGAAAGTGCACCATACCATAGGGCACGGTGCATTGTGAATGGTGGAACTACATGATTCTAATGTGCAAGGTGCATAGTGGAAGTACACCATACTAAGGTGCAAAGTACAAGGAGGTGAGAGAGCACTATACCAAGTTACATTATGCATAGTGGAATTGCACTAGACCAAGGCACACAATGCTTATTGCATGGTCGAACTACAAAATATAAAGGTGCGTGCATAGTGGAAATTCACTATACAAAGGTCCACTGCCCATTGTGCATGGTGGAAGTGCATCATACTAGGGTCAAATTCGCATAATGCATGATGAAAGTGCACCATACCATAGGGCACGGTGCATTGTGAATGGTGGAACTACATGATTCTAATGTGCAAGGTGCATAGTGGAAGTACACCATACTAAGGTGCAAAGTACAAGGAGGTGAGAGAGCACTATACCAAGTTACATTATGCATAGTGGAATTGCACTAGACCAAGGCACACAATGCTTATTGCATGGTCGACTACAAAATATAAAGGTGCACTGTGCATAGTGGAAATTCACTATACAAAGGTCCACCGCCCATTGTGCATGGTGGAAGTGCATCATACTAGGGTCAAATTCGCATAATGCATGATGAAAGTGCACCATACCATAGGGCACGGTGCATTGTGAATGGTGGAACTACATGATTCTAATGTGCAAGGTGCATAGTGGAAGTACACCATACTAAGGTGCAAAGTACAAGGAGGTGAGAGAGCACTATACCAAGTTACATTATGCATAGTGGAATTGCACTATACCAAGGCACACAATGCTTATTGCATGGTCGACCTACAAAATATAAAGGTGCACGTGCATAGTGGAAATTCACTATACAAAGGTCCACCGCCATTGTGCATGGTGGAAGTGCATCATACTAGGGTCAAATTCGCATAATGCATGATGAAAGTGCACCATACCATAGGGCACGGTGCATTGTGAATGGTGGAACTACATGATTCTAATGTGCAAGGTGCATAGTGGAAGTACACCATACTAAGGTGCAAAGTACAAGGAGGTGAGAGAGCACTATACCAAGTTACATTATGCATAGTGGAATTGCACTAGACCAAGGCACACAATGCTTATTGCATGGTCGAACTACAAAATATAAAGGTGCACCGTGCATAGTGGAAATTCACTATACAAAGGTCCACCTATTGTGCATGGTGGAAGTGCATCATACTAGGGTCAAATTCGCATAATGCATGATGAAAGTGCACCATACCATAGGGCACGGTGCATTGTGAATGGTGGAACTACATGATTCTAATGTGCAAGGTGCATAGTGGAAGTACACCATACTAAGGTGCAAAGTACAAGGAGGTGAGAGAGCACTATACCAAGTTACATTATGCATAGTGGAATTGCACTATACCAAGGCACACAATGCTTATTGCATGGTCGACCTACAAAATATAAAGGTGCACGTGCATAGTGGAAATTCACTATACAAAGGTCCACTGCCCATTGTGCATGGTGGAAGTGCATCATACCAGGGTCAAATTCGCATAATGCATGATGAAAGTGCACCATACCATAGGGCACGGTGCATTGTGAATGGTGGAACTACATGATTCTAATGTGCAAGGTGCATAGTGGAAGTACACCATACTAAGGTGCAAAGTACAAGGAGGTGAGAGAGCACTATACCAAGTTACATTATGCATAGTGGAATTGCACTAGACCAAGGCACACAATGCTTATTGCATGGTCGAACTACAAAATATAAAGGTGCACTGTGCATAGTGGAAATTCACTATACAAAGGTCCACTCCATTGTGCATGGTGGAAGTGCATCATACTAGGGTCAAATTCGCATAATGCATGATGAAAGTGCACCATACCATAGGGCACGGTGCATTGTGAATGGTGGAACTACATGATTCTAATGTGCAAGGTGCATAGTGGAAGTACACCATACTAAGGTGCAAAGTACAAGGAGGTGAGAGAGCACTATACCAAGTTACATTATGCATAGTGGAATTGCACTAGACCAAGGCACACAATGCTTATTGCATGGTCGACCTACAAAATATAAAGGTGCACGTGCATAGTGGAAATTCACTATACAAAGGTCCACTCCATTGTGCATGGTGGAAGTGCATCATACTAGGGTCAAATTCGCATAATGCATGATGAAAGTGCACCATACCATAGGGCACGGTGCATTGTGAATGGTGGAACTACATGATTCTAATGTGCAAGGTGCATAATTGGAAGTACACCATACTAAGGTGCAAAGTACAAGGAGGTGATAGAGCAATATAGCGAGTTACATTGTGCATAGTGGAATTCCATGATACCAAGGCACACAATGCTTATTGCATGGTCGAACTACAAAATATAAAGGTGCATCGTGCATAGTGGAAATTCCCTATACAGAGGTCCACCCCATTGTGCATGGTCGAATTGCATCATACTAGGGTTAAATTCGAATAATGCATGATGAAAGTGCACCTTACCATAATGGCACGATCCATTGTGAATGGTGGAACTACATGATTCTAATGTGCAAGGTGCATAGTGGAAGTACACCATACTAAGGTGCAAAGTACAAGGAGGTGAGAGAGCACTATACCAAGTTACATTATGCATAGTGGAGTTCCACAACACGAAGGCACACAATGCTTATTGCATGGTCGACCTACAAAATATAAATGTGTACGTGCATAGTTGATTTTCACTATACAAAGGTCTACCCATTGTGCATAGTGAAAATGCCTCATACCAAGGTCAAATTCGCGTAATGCACAATGAAAGTGCGGCATAGCGTAGGGCACGGTGCATTGTGAATGGTTGAACTACAAGATTCTAATGTGCAAGGTGCATAGTGGAAGTACACCATACTAAGATGCAAAGTACAAGGAGGTGATAGAGCACTATACCGAGTTACATTATGCATAGTGGAATTCCACAATACCAAGGCACACAATGCTTATAGCAAGGTCGACCTACAAAATATAAATGTGCACTGTGCATAGTGGAAATTCACTATACACAGGTCCTCTATCCAGTAGTGCATGGTCGAATTGCATCATACTAGGGTTAAATTCGCATAATTCATGATGAAAGTGCACCTTACCATAGGGCACGGTCCATTGTCAATGGTGGAACTACATGATTCTAATGTGCAAGGTGCATAGTGGAAGTAGACCATACTAAGGTGGAAAGTACAAGAAGGTGAGAAACCCTGACCAATTTACATTATGCATAGTGGAAGTCCACAACACCAAGGCACACAATGCTTATTGCGTGGTCGACCTACAAAATATAAATGTGCCCTGTACATAGTTGATATTCACTATACAAAGGTCCCAACTGCCCATTGTGCATGGTGGAAATGCATCATACCGAGGTCAAATTCACATAATGCATAATGAAAGTGCACCATACCGTAGGGCACGGCGCATTGTGAATGGTTGAACTACAAGTTTCTAATGTTCAAGTTGCATAGTGGAAGTACACCATACTAAGGTGCGAAGTACAAAGAGGTGATAGAGCCCTATACCGAGTTACATTATGCATATTGGAATTCCACAATACCAAGGCAAACAATGCTTATTGCGTGGTCGAACTACAAAATATAAAGGTGCATTGCGCGTAGTGGAAATTCACTATACGGGATGTCCCTTCTATTGTACATGGTGGAAGTGCATCATACTAGGGTCAAATTCGCATAATGCACGATGAAAGTGCACTTTACCATAGGGCACGGTGCATTGTGAATGGTTGAGCTACATGATTCTAATGTGCAAGGTGCGTAGTGGAAGTACACCATACTAAGGTGCAAAGTAGAAGGAGGTGAGAGAGCCCTATACCAAGTTATATTATGCATAGTGGAATTCCACAATATCAAGGCACACAATGCTTATTGCATGGTCGACCTACAAAATATAAATGTGCACGTGCGTAGTGGAAATTCACTATGCACGGGTCCCTTGTCTATTGTACATGGTCGAATTGCATCATACTAGGGTTAAATTCGCATAAATCATGATGAAAGTGCACCTTACCATAGGGCACGGTCCATTGTGAATGGTGGAACTATATGATTCTAATGTGCAAGGTGCATAGTGGAAGTAGACCATACTAAGGTGGAAAGTACAAGAAGGTGAGAGAGCAGCATACCAAGTTACATTATGCATAGTGGAATTCCACAACACCAAGGCACACATGCTTATTGCATGGTCGACCTACAAAATATAAATGTGCACTGTACATAGTTGATACTCACTATACAAGGTCCTTGCCCATTGTGCATGGTGGAAATGCATCATACCAGGGTCAAATTCGCATAATGCATGATGAAAGTGCGGCATCGCGTAGGGCACGGTGCATTGTGAATGGTTGAACTACATGATTCTAATGTGCAAGGTGCATAGTGGAAGTACACCATACTAAGGTTTTAAGTACAAGGAGGTGATAGAACAATATACCGAGTTACATTATGCATAGTGGAATTCCACAATACCAAGGCACACTATGCTTATTGCATGGTCGAACTACAAAATATAAAGGTGCCGTACATGCATAGTAGAAATTCACTATACACGAGTCCACAAATGTACATTGTAGATGGTCGAATTGCATCATACTAGGGTTAAATTCGCATAATGCATGATGAAAGTGCACCTTACCATAGGGCACGATCCATTGTGAATGGTGGAACTACATGATTCTAATGTGCAAGGTGCATAGTGGAAGTACACCGTACTAAGGTGCAAAGTACGAGGAGGTGAGAGAGCACTATACCAAGTTACAATATGCATAGTGGGATTGCACTTGATCAAGGCATATAATGCTTATTGCATGGTCGAACTACAAAATATAAAGGTGCATTGCGCATAGTGGAAATTCACTATACGGATGTCCTTTGTCTATTGTACATGGTGGAAGTGCATTATACAAGGGTCAAATTCGCATAATGCACGATGAAAGTGCACCTTACCATAGGGCACGGTGCATTGTGAATGGTTGAGCTACATGATTCTAATGTGCAAGGTGCATAGTGGAAGTACACCATACTAAGGTGCAAAGTAGAAGGAGGTGAGAGAGCACTATACCAAGTTATATTATGCATAGTGGAATTCCACAATACCAAGGCACACAATGCTTATTTCTTGGTCGACCTACCAAATATAAATGTGCACTGTACATAGTTGATATTCACTATACAAAGGTCCACTTCCATTGTGCATGGTGGAAATGCATCATACCAGGGTCAAATTCGCATAATGCATAATGAAAGTGCAGCATACCGTAGGGCATGGTGCATTGTGAATGTTGAACTACATGATTCTAATGTGCAAGGTGCAAGTGGAAGTACACCATACTAAGGTGCAAAGTACAAAGAGGTGATAGAGCACTATACCGAGTTACATTATGCATAGTGGAATTCCACAATACGAAGGCACACAATGCTTATTGCATGGTCGAACTACAAAATATAAAGGTGCACTGTGCATAGTGGAAATTCACTATACACAGGTCCACTGTCTATTGTACATGGTGAATTGCATCATACTAGGGTTAAATTCGCATAATTCATGATGAAAGTGCCCCTTACCATAGGGCAGGGTCCATTGTGAATGGTGGAACTACATGCTTCTAATGTGCAAAGTGCATAGTGGAAGTAGACCATACTAAGGTGGAAAGTACAAGAAGGTGAGAGAGCAGCATACCAAGTTACATTATGCATAGTGGAATTCCACAACACCGAGGCACACAATGCTTATTGCATGGTCGACCTACAAAATATAAATGTGCACTGTACATAGTTGATATTCACTATACAAAGGTCCGTTGCCCATTGTGCATGGTGGAAATGCATCATACCGAGGTCAATTTCGCATAATGCATAATGAAAGTGCGGCATACCGTAGGGCACGGTGCATTGTGAATGGTTGAACTACATGATTCTAACGTGCAAGGTGCATAGTGGAAGTACACCATACTAAGGTGCAAAGTACAAGGAGGTGATAGAGCACTATAGCGAGTTACATTATGCATAGTGGAATTCCATGATACCAAGGCACATAATGCCTAGTGCATGGTCGAACTACAAAATATAAAGGTGCACTGTGCATAGTGGAAATTCACTATACACACGTCCACTGTCCATCTGTGGAGTGGTCGAATTGCATCATACTAGGGTTAAATTCGCATAATGCATGATGAAAGTGCACTTACCATAGGGCACGATCCATTGTGAATGGTGGAACTACATGATTCGAATGTGCAAGGTGCATAGTGGAAGTACACCATACTAAGGTGCAAAGTCCAAGGAGGTGAGAGAGCACTATACCAAGTTACATTATGCATAGTGGAATTCCACAACACCAAGGCACACAATTCTTATTGCATGGTCGACCTACAAAATATAAATGTGCCCTTGCATAGTTGATATTCACTATACAAGGTCCATTCCCATTGTGCATGGTGGAAATGCATCATACCAGGGTCAAATTCGCATAATGCATAATGAAAGTGCAGCATACCGTAGGGCATGGTGCATTGTGAATGGTTGAACTACATGATTCTAATGTGCAAGGTGCATAGTGGAAGTACACCGTACTAAGGTGCAAAGTACAAGGAGGTGAGAGAGCACTATACCGAGTTACATTATGCGTAGTGGAATTCCACTATACGAAGGCACACAATGCTTATTGCATGGTCGAACTACAAAATATAAAGGTGCACTGTGCATAGTGGAAATTCACTATACACGGGTCCACTGTCCATGTGTACATGGTCGAATTGCATCATACTAGGGTTAAATTCGCATAATTCATGATGAAAGTGCCCCTTACCATAGGGCACGGTCCATTGTGAATGGTGGAACTACATGCTTCTAATGTGCAAAGTGCATAGTGGAAGTAGACCATACTAAGGTGGAAAGTACAAGAAGGTGAGAGAGCACTATACCAAGTTACATTATGCATAGTGGAATTCCACAACACCAAGGCACACAATGCTTATTGCATGGTCGACCTACAAAATATAAATGTGCACTGTACATAGTTGATATTCACTATACAAAGGTCCACTGCCCATTGTGCATGGTGGAAATGCATCATACCAGGAGTCCATTTCGCATAATGCCACATAATGAAAGTGCACATACGTAGGGCACAAGTGCATTGTGAATGGTTGAACTATATGATTCTAATGTGCAAGGTGCGTAGTGGAAGTACACCATACTAAGGTGCAAAGTACAAGGAGGTGATGAGAGCACTATCACCGAGTTACATTATGCATAGTGGAATTCCACAATGCAAAGCTGCAATGCTTATTGCATGGTCGAACTACAAAATATAAAGGTGCAGCGTTGTAGTGGAAATTCACTATACACGGAGTCCATTTGTAGGTGAGTGAATTGCATCATACTATGGTTAAATTCGCATAATGCATGATGAAAGTGCACCTTACCATAGGGCACGATCCATTGTGAATGGTGGAACTACATGATTCTAATGTGCAGGTGCGTAGTGGAAGTACACCATACTAAGGTGCAGTCCAAGGAGGTGAGGGCACCTATACCAAGTTACATTATGCATAGTGGAATTCCCCAACACAAGGCACACAATTCTTATTGCATGGTCGACCTACAAAATATAAATGTGCCTTGTGCATAGTTGATATTCACTATACAAGGTCCGCCATTGTGCATGGTGGAAATGCCTCATACCGGGGTCAAATTCGCATAATGCATAATGAAAGTGCAGCATACCGTAAGGGCACGGTGCATTGTGAATGGTTGAACTACATGATTCTAATGTGAAGGTGCATAGTGGAAGTACACCATACTAAGGTTTAAAGTACAAGGAGGTGAGAAACTTATACAAGATATATTATGCATAGTGGAATTCCACAATACCAAGGCACACAATGCTTATAGCAAGGTCGACCTACAAAATATAAGCGTACCTTGTGCATAGTGGAATTCACTATACACGGGTCCAGTTGTCTATTGTACATGGTGAATTGCATCGTACTAGGGTTAAATTCGCATAATTCATGATGAAAGTGCACCTTACCATAGGGCACGGTCCATTGTGAATGGTGGAGGACTATATGATTCTAATGTGCAAGGTGCGTGAGTGGAAGTAGACCATACTAAGGTGGAAAGTACAAGAAAGGTGAGAGAGCACTATACCAAGTTACATTATGCATAGTGGAATTCCACAACACCAAGGCACACAATACTTATTGCATGGTCGACCTACAAAATATAAATGTGCCGTACATAGTTGATATTCACTATACAAAGGTCGGTGCCCATTGTGCATGGTGGAAATGCATCATACCGAAGTCAAATTCGCATAATGCATAATGAAAGTGCACCATACCGTAGGGCACGGTGCATTGTGAATGGTTGAACTCAAGTTTCTAATGTGCAAGGTGCATAGTGGAAGTACACCATACTAAGGTGCAAAGTACAAGGAGGTGATAGAGCACTATACCGAGTTACATTATGCATATTGGAATTCCACAATACCAGAAAGAGGGCAAACAATGCTTATTGCATGGTCGAACTACAAAATATAAAGGTGCATTGCGCATAGGTGGAAATTCACTATACATATGTCCTTTGTCTATTGTACATGGTGGAAGTGCATCATACTAGGGTGATTCGCATAATGCACGATGAAAGTGCACCCTTACCATAGGGCACGGTGCATTGTGAATGGTTGAGCTACATGATTCTAATGTGCAAGGTGCATAGTGGAAGTACACCATAGTAAGGTGCAAAGTAGAAGGGAGGGTGAGAGAGCATTATACCAAGTTATATTATGCATAGTGGAATTCCACAATATCAAGGCACACAATGCTTATTGCATGGTCGACCTACAAAATATAAATGTGCCTTGTGCATAGTGGAAATTCACTATACACGAATGTACCTTTGTCTATTGTACATGGTGAATTGCATCATACTAGGGTTAAATTCGCATAAATCATGATGAAAGTGCACCTTACCATAGGGCACGGTCCATTGTGAATGGTGGAACTATATGATTCTAATGTGCAAGGTGCATAGTGGAAGTAGACCATACTAAGGTGGAAAGTACAAGAAGGTGAGAGAGCACTATACCAAGTTACATTATGCATAGTGGAATTCCACAACACCAAGGCACACAATGCTTATTGCATGGTCGACCTACAAAATATAAATGTGCACTGTACATAGTTGATATTCACTATACAAAGGTCCGTTGCCCATTGTGCATGGTGGAAATGCATCATACCAGGGTCAAATTCGCATAATGCATGATGAAAGTGCAGCATACCGTAGGGCACGGTGCATTGTGAATGGTTGAACTACATGATTCTAATGTGCAAGGTGCATAGTGGAAGTACACCATACTAAGGTTTAAAGTACAAGGAGGTGATAGAACAATATACCGAGTTACATTATGCATAGTGGAATTCCACAATACCAAGGCACACAATGCTTATTGCATGGTGGAACTACAAAATATAAAGGTGCACTGTGCATAGTAGAAATTCACTATACACGGAGTCCACTTGCTCTATTGTAGATGGTGAATTGCATCATACTAGGGTTAAATTCGCATAATGCATGATGAAAGTGCACCTTACCATAGGGCACGATCCATTGTGAATGGTGGAACTACATGATTCTAATGTGCAAGGTGCATAGTGGAAGTACACCATACTAAGGTGCAAAGTACAAGGAGGTGAGAGAGCACTATACCAAGTTACAATATGCATAGTGGAATTGCACTTGATCAAGGCATATAATGCTTATTGCATGGTCGAACTACAAAATATAAAGGTGCATTGCGCATAGTGGAAATTCACTATACAGATGTCCCTTGTCTATTGTACATGGTGGAAGTGCATCATACTAGGGTCAAATTCGCATAATGCACGATGAAAGTGCACCTTACCATAGGGCACGGTGCATTGTGAATGGTTGAGCTACATGATTCTAATGTGCAAGGTGCATAGTGGAAGTACACCATACTAAGGTGCAAAGTAGAAGGAGGTGAGAGAGCACTATACCAAGTTATATTATGCATAGTGGAATTCCACAATACCAAAGCACACAATGCTTATTGCATGGTCGACCTACAAAATATAAATGTGCACTGTACATAGTTGATATTCACTATACAAAGGTCCACTGCCCATTGTGCATGGTGGAAATGCATCATACCGGAGTCAAATTCGCATAATGCATAATGAAAGTGCGGCATACGTAGGGCATGGTGCATTGTGAATGGTTGAACTACATGATTCTAATGTGCAAGGTGCATAGTGGAAGTACACCATACTAAGGTGCAAAGTACAAGGAGGTGATAGAGCACTATACCGAGTTACATTATGCATAGTGGAATTCCACAATACGAAGGCACACCATGCTTATTGCATGGTCGAACTACAAAATATAAAGGTGCACTGTGCATAGTGGAAATTCACTATACACGGGTCCAGCATCTATTGTACATGGTGAATTGCATCATACTAGGGTTAAATTCGCATAATTCATGATGAAAGTGCCCCTTACCATAGGGCACGGTCCATTGTGAATGGTGGAACTACATGCTTCTAATGTGCAAAGTGCATAGTGGAAGTAGACCATACTAAGGTGGAAAGTACAAGAAGGTGAGAGAGCACTATACCAAGTTACATTATGCATAGTGGAATTCCACAACACCAAGGCACACAATGCTTATTGCATGGTCGACCTACAAAATATAAATGTGCCTTGTACATAGTTGATATTCACTATACAAAGGTCCGTGCCCATTGTGCATGGTGGAAATGCATCATACCGGGGTCAATTTCGCATAATGCATAATGAAAGTGCAGCATACCGTAGGGCACGGTGCATTGTGAATGGTTGAACTACATGATTCTAATGTGCAAGGTGCATAGTGGAAGTACACCATACTAAGGTGCAAAGTACAAGGAGGTGATAGAGCACTATACCGAGTTACATTATGCATAGTGGAATTCCACAATACCAAGGCACACAATGCTTATTGCATGGTCGAACTACAAAATATAAAGGTGCCTTGTGCATAGTGGAAATTCACTATACACGGGTCCGCTTCTCTATTGTAGGTGGTGAATTGCATCATACTAGGGTTAAATTCGCATAATGCATGATGAAAGTGCACCTTACCATAGGGCACGATCCATTGTGAATGGTGGAACTACATGATTCTAATGTGCAAGGTGCATAGTGGAAGTACACCATACTAAGGTGCAAAGGCCAAGGAGGTGAGAGAGCACTATACCAAGTTACATTATTCATAGTGGAATTCCACAACACGAAGGCACACAATTCTTATTGCATGGTCGACCTACAAAATATAAATGTGCACTGTGCATAGTTGATATTCACTATACAAAGGTCCGCTGCCCATTGTGGATGGTGGAAATGCCTCATACCGAGGTCAAATTCGCATAATGCATAATGAAAGTGCAGCATACCGTAGGGCACGGTGCATTGTGAATGGTTGAACTACATGATTCTAATGTGCAAGGTGCATAGTGGAAGTACACCATACTAAGGTTTAAAGTACAAGGAGGTGAGAGAGCACTATACCAAGTTATATTATGCATAGTGGAATTCCACAATACCAAGGCACACAATGCTTATAGCAAGGTCGACCTACAAAATATAAATGTGCACTGTGCATAGTGGAAATTCACTATACACAGGTCCACTGTCTATTGTACATGGTGAATTGCATCATACTAGGGTTAAATTCGCATAATTCATGATGAAAGTGCACCTTACCATAGGGCACGGTCCATTGTGAATGGTGGAACTACATGATTCTAATGTGCAAGGTGCATAGTGGAAGTAGACCATACTAAGGTGGAAAGTACAAGAAGGTGAGAGAGCACTATACCAAGTTACATTATGCATAGTGGAATTCCACAACACCAAGGCACACAATGCTTATTGCATGGTCGACCTACAAAATATAAATGTGCACTGTACATAGTTGATATTCACTATACAAAGGTCCGCTGCCCATTGTGCATGGTGGAAATGCATCATACCAGGGTCAAATTCGCATAATGCATAATGAAAGTGCACCATACCGTAGGGCACGGTGCATTGTGAATGGTTGAACTACAAGTTTCTAATGTGCAAGGTGCATAGTGGAAGTACACCATACTAAGGTGCAAAGTACAAGGAGGTGATAGAGCACTATACCGAGTTACATTATGCATATTGGAATTCCACAATACCAAGGCAAACAATGCTTATTGCATGGTCGAACTACAAAATATAAAGGTGCATTGCGCATAGTGGAAATTCACTATACAGATGTCCACTGTCTATTGTACATGGTGGAAGTGCATCATACTAGGGTCAAATTCGCATAATGCACGATGAAAGTGCACCTTACCATAGGGCACGGTGCATTGTGAATGGTTGAGCTACATGATTCTAATGTGCAAGGTGCAGAGTGGAAGTACACCATACTAAGGTGCAAAGTAGAAGGAGGTGAGAGAGCACTATACCAAGTTATATTATGCATAGTGGAATTCCACAATATCAAGGCACACAATGCTTATTGCATGGTCGACCTACAAAATATAAATGTGCACTGTGCATAGTGGAAATTCACTATACACAGGTACACTGTCTATTGTACATGGTGAATTGCATCATACTAGGGTTAAATTCGCATAAATCATGATGAAAGTGCACCTTACCATAGGGCACGGTCCATTGTGAATGGTGGAACTATATGATTCTAATGTGCAAGGTGCATAGTGGAAGTAGTCCATACTAAGGTGGAAAGTACAAGAAGGTGAGAGAGCACTATACCAAGTTACATTATGCATAGTGGAATTCCACAACACCAAGGCACACAATGCTTATTGCATGGTCGACCTACAAAATATAAATGTGCACTGTACATAGTTGATATTCACTATACAAAGGTCCGCTGCCCATTGTGCATGGTGGAAATGCATCATACCGGTGGTCAAATTCGCATAATGCATGATGAAAGTGCAGCATACCGTAGGGCACGGTGCATTGTGAATGGTTGAACTACATGATTCTAATGTGCAAGGTGCATAGTGGAAGTACACCATACTAAGGTGCAAAGTACAAGGAGGTGATAGAGCAGCACTATACCGAGTTACATTATGCATAGTGGAATTCCACAATACCAAGGCACACAATGCTTATTGCATGGTCGAACTACAAAATATAAAGGTGCACTGTGCATAGTAGAAATTCACTATACACGGAGTCCACTGTCTATTGTAGATGGTGAATTGCATCATACTAGGGTTAAATTCGCATAATGCATGATGAAAGTGCACCTTACCATAGGGCACGATCCATTGTGAATGGTGGAACTACATGATTCTAATGTGCAAGGTGCATAGTGGAAGTACACCATACTAAGGTGCAAAGTACAAGGAGGTGAGAGAGCACTATACCAAGTTACAATATGCATAGTGGAATTGCACTTGATCAAGGCATATAATGCTTATTGCATGGTCGAACTACAAAATATAAAGGTGCATTGCGCATAGTGGAAATTCACTATACAGATGTCCACTGTCTATTGTACATGGTGGAAGTGCATCATACTAGGGTCAAATTCGCATAATGCACGATGAAAGTGCACCTTACCATAGGGCACGGTGCATTGTGAATGGTTGAGCTACATGATTCTAATGTGCAAGGTGCATAGTGGAAGTACACCATACTAAGGTGCAAAGTAGAAGGAGGTGAGAGAGCACTATACCAAGTTATATTATGCATAGTGGAATTCCACAATACCGAGGCACACAATGCTTATTGCATGGTCGACCTACAAAATATAAATGTGCACTGTACATAGTTGATATTCACTATACAAAGGTCCATTTGCCCATTGTGCATGGTGGAAATGCATCATACCGGGGTCAAATTCGCATAATGCATAATGAAAGTGCAACATACCGTAGGGCATGGTGCATTGTGAATGGTTGAACTACATGATTCTAATGTGCAAGGTGCATAGTGGAGGTACACCATACTAAGGTGCAAAGTACAAGGAGGTGATAGAGCACTATACCGAGTTACATTATGCATAGTGGAATTCCACAATACGAAGGCACACAATGCTTATTGCATGGTCGAACTACAAAATATAAAGGTGCACTGTGCATAGTGGAAATTCACTATACACAGGTCCACTGTCTATTTTACATGGTGAATTGCATCATACTAGGGTTAAATTCGCATAATTCATGATGAAAGTGCCCCTTACCATAGGGCACGGTCCATTGTGAATGGTGGAACTACATGCTTCTAATGTGCAAAGTGCATAGTGGAAGTAGACCATACTAAGGTGGAAAGTACAAGAAGGTGAGAGAGCACTATACCAAGTTACATTATGCATAGTGGAATTCCACAACACCAAGGCACACAATGCTTATTGCATGGTCGACCTACAAAATATAAATGTGCCTTGTACATAGTTGATATTCACTATACAAAGGTCCAGTTGCCCATTGTGCATGGTGGAAATGCATCATACCAGGGTCAATTTCGCATAATGCATAATGAAAGTGCAGCATACCGTAGGGCACGGTGCATTGTGAATGGTTGAACTACATGATTCTAATGTGCAAGGTGCATAGTGGAAGTACACCATACTAAGGTGCAAAGTACAAGGAGGTGATAGAGCACTATACCGAGTTACATTATGCATAGTGGAATTCCACAATACCAAGGCACACAATGCTTATTGCATGGTCGAACTACAAAATATAAAGGTGACGTGCATAGTGGAAATTCACTATACACGGGTCCACGCTGTCTATTGTGGATGGTGAATTGCATCATACTAGGGTTAAATTCGCATAATGCATGATGAAAGTGCACCTTACCATAGGGCACGATCCATTGTGAATGGTGGAACTACATGATTCTAATGTGCAAGGTGCATAGTGGAAGTACACCATACTAAGGTGCAAAGTCCAAGGAGGTGAGAGAGCACTATACCAAGTTACATTATGCATAGTGGAATTCCACAACACCAAGGCACACAATTCTTATTGCATGGTCGACCTACAAAATATAAATGTGCACTGTGCATAGTTGATATTCACTATACAAAGGTCCGCCATTGCCCATTGTGCATCGTGGAAATGCCTCATACCGAGGGTCAAATTCGCATAATGCATAATGAAAGTGCAGCATACCGTAGGGCACGGTGCATTGTGAATGGTTGAACTACATGATTCTAATGTGCAAGGTGCATAGTGGAAGTACACCATACTAAGGTGCAAAGTACAAGGAGGTGATAGAGCACTATACCGAGTTACATTATGCATAGTGGAATTCCACAATACCAAGGCACACAATGCTTATTGCATGGTCGAACTACAAAATATAAAGGTGCACTGTGCATAGTGGAAATTCACTATACACAGGTCCACTGTCTATTGTAGATGGTGAATTGCATCATACTAGGGTTAAATTCGCATAATGCATGATGAAAGTGCACCTTACCATAGGGCACGATCCATTGTGAATTGTGGAACTACATGATTCTAATGTGCAAGGTGCATAGTGGAAGTACACCATACTAAGGTTTAAAGTACAAGGAGGTGATAGAACACTATACCGAGTTACATTATGCATAGTGGAATTCCACAACACCAAGGCACACAATTCTTATTGCATGGTCGACCTACAAAATATAAATGTGCACTGTGCATAGTTGATATTCACTATACAAAGGTCCAGTTGCCCATTGTGCATGGTGGAAATGCCTCATACCGGGGTCAAATTCGCATAATGCATAATGAAAGTGCGGCATACCGTAGGGCACGGTGCATTGTGAATGGTTGAACTACATGATTCTAATGTGTAAGGTGCATAGTGGAAGTACACCATACTAAGGTGCAAAGTACAAGGAGGTGATAGAGCACTATACCGAGTTACATTATGCATAGTGGAATTCCACAATACCAAGGCACACAATGCTTATTGCATGGTCGAACTACAAAATATAAAGGTGCACTGTGCATAGTGGAAATTCACTATACACAGGTCCACTGTCTATTGTAGATGGCGAATTGCATCATACTAGGGTTAAATTCGCATAATGCATGATGAAAGTGCACCTTACCATAGGGCACGATCCATTGTGAATGGTGGAACTACATGATTCTAATGTGCAAGGTGCATAGTGGAAGTACACCATACTAAGGTTTAAAGTACAAGGAGGTGATAGAACACTATACCAAGTTACATTATGCATAGTGGAATTCCACAACACCAAGGCACACAATGCTTATTGCATGGTCGACCTACAAAATATAAATGTGCACTGTACATAGTTGATATTCACTATACAAAGGTCCGCTGCCCATTGTGCATGGTGGAAATGCATCATACCAGGGTCAATTTCGCATAATGCATAATGAAAGTGCAGCATACCGTGGGGCACGGTGCATTGTGAATGGTTGAACTACATGATTCTAATGTGCAAGGTGCATAGTAGAAGTACACCATACTAAGGTGCAAAGTACAAGGAGGTGATAGAGCACTATACCGAGTTACATTATGCATAGTGGAATTCCACAATACCAAGGCACACAATGCTTATTGCATGGTCGAACTACAAAATATAAAGGTGCACTGTGCATAGTGGAAATTCACTATAAATAGGTCCACTATTTATTTCACATGGTGGAAGTGCATCACACTAGCGTCAAATTTGCATAATGCATGATGAAAGTGCACCTTACCATAGGGAACGGTGCATTGTGAATGGTTGAACTACATGATTCTAACGTGCAAGGTGCATAGTAGAAGTATACCATACTAAGGTCCAAAGTACAAGATGATGAGAGAGCACTATACCAAGTTACATTATGCATAATGGAATTGCACGATACCAAGGATCAGAATGCTTATTTCATGGTCGAACTACAAAAATATAAAGGTGCAGTTTGCATAGTGGAAATTCACTATAGAAAGGTCCACTGCCCATTGTGCATGGTATAAGTGTATCATACCAGGGTCAAATTTGCATAATGGATGATGAAACTGCATTATACCATAGGGCACGGTGCATTGTGAATGGTGGAACTACATGATTCTAATGTGCAAGGTGCATAGTGGAAGTACACCATACTAAGGTGGAAAGTACGAGGAGGTGAGAGAGCACTATACCGAGTTACATTATGCTTATTGCATTGTTGACCTATAAAATATAAAGGTGCACTGTGCATAGTGGAAATTCACTATACACAGGTCCACTATCTATTGTACATGGTCGCAGTGCATCACAGTAGGGTCTAATTCACATAATGAATGATGAAAATGCACCATACCATAGGCCAGGTGCATTGTGATTTGTGGAACTAAAAGATTCTAATGTGCAAGGTGCATAGTGGAAGTACACCATACTAAGGTGCAAAGTACAAGGAGGTGAGAGAGCACTATATCAAGTTACATTATGCATAGTGGAATTGCACTAGATCAAGGCACGCAATGCTTATTGTATGGTCGACCTATAAAATATAATTGGGCACTGTGCATTGTGGAATTTCACTATACACAGGTCCACTATCTATTGCACATGGTCGAAGTGCATCACACTAGTGTCAAATTTGCATAATGCATGATGAAACTGCACCATACCATAGGGCACGGTGCATTGTGAATGGTGCAACTACATGATTCTAATGTGAAAGGTGCATAGTGGATGTCCACCATACTAAGGTGCAAAGTACAAGGAGGTGAGAGAGCACTATACAAAGTTACATTTTGCATAGTGGAATTCCACAATACCAAGACACACACTGCTTATTGCATGGTCGACCTACAAAATATATATGTGCATAGTGCATAGTTGATATTCACTATACAGAGGTCCGCTGCCCATTGTGCATGGTGCAAGTGCATCATTCCACGCTCAAATTCGCATAATGGATGATGAAAGTGCACCATACCATAGGGAACGGTGTATTGCGTATGGCGAAACTACATGATTCTAATGTGCAAGGTGCATAGTGGAAGTACACCATAGTTAGGTGCAAAGTACGACGAGGTGAGAGAGCACTATACCGAGTTAAATTATGCTTATTGCATTGTTGACCTATAAAATATAAAGGTGCACTATGCATAGTGGAAATTCACTATACACAGGTCCACTATCTATTGTACATGGTCGCAGTGCATCACAGTAGGGTCTAATTCACATAATGAATGATGAAAATGCACCATACCATAGGCCAGGTGCATTGTGATTTGTGGAACTAAAACATTCTAATGTGCAAGGTGCATAGTGGAAGTACACCATACTAAGGTGCAAAGTACAAGGAGGTGAGAGAGCACTATATCAAGTTACATTATGCATAGTGGAATTGCACTAGATCAAGGCACGCAATGCTTATTGTATGGTCGACCTATAAAATATAATTGGGCATCGTGCATTGTGGAATTTCACTATACACAGGTCCACTATTTATTGCACATGGTCGAAGTGCATCACACTAGTGTCAAATTTGCATAATGCATGATGAAAGTGCACCATACCATAGGGCACGGTGCATTGTGAATGGTGCAACTACATGATTCTAATGTGAAAGGTGCATAGTGGATGTACACCATACTAAGGTGCAAAGTACAAAGACGTGAGAGAGCACTATACAAAGTTACATTATGCATAGTGGAATTCCACAATACCAAGACACACACTGCTTATTGCATGGTCGACCTACAGAATATATATGTGCATAGTGCATAGTTGATATTCACTATACAAAGGTCCGCTGCCCATTGTGCATGGTGCAAGTGCATCATTCCACGCTCAAATTCGCATAATGGATGATGAAAGTGCACCATACCATAGGGAACGGTGTATTGCGTATGGCGAAACTACATGATTCTAATGTGCAAGGTGCATAGTGGAAGTACACCATAGTTAGGTGCAAAGTACGAGGAGGTGAGAGAGCACTATACCGAGTTAAATTATGCTTATTGCATTGTTGACCTATAAAATATAAAGGTGCACTATGCATAGTGGAAATTCACTATACACGGGTCCACTATCTATTGTACATGGTCGCGGTGCATCACGGTAGGGTCTAATTCACATAATGAATGATGAAAATGCACCATACCATAGGCCGGGTGCATTGTGATTTGTGGAACTAAAAGATTCTAATGTGCAAGGTGCATAGTGGAAGTACACCATACTAAGGTGCAAAGTACAAGGAGGTGAGAGAGCACTATATCAAGTTACATTATGCATAGTGGAATTGCACTAGATCAAGGCACGCAATGCTTATTGTATGGTCGACCTATAAAATATAATTGGGCACTTGTGCATTGTGGAATTTCACTATACACAGGTCCACTATTTATTGCACATGGTCGAAGTGCATCACACTAGTGTCAAATTTGCATAATGCATGATGAAAGTGCACCATACCATAGGGCACGGTGCATTGTGAATGGTGCAACTACATGATTCTAATGTGAAAGGTGCATAGTGGATGTACACCATACTAAGGTGCAAAGTACAAAGACGTGAGAGAGCACTATACAAAGTTACATTATGCATAGTGGATTTCCACAATACCAAGACACACACTGCTTATTGCATGGTCGACCTACAAAATATATATGTGCATAGTGCATAGTTGATATTCACTATACAAAGGTCCGCTGCCCATTGTGCATGGTGCAAGTGCATCATTCCACGCTCAAATTCGCATAATGGATGATGAAAGTGCACCATACCATAGGGAACGGTGTATTGCGTATGGCAAAAACTACATGATTCTAATGTGCAAGGTGCATAGTGGAAGTACACCATACTTAGGTGCAAAGTACAAGGAGGCGAGAGAGCACTATACCGAGTTACATTATGCATAGTGGAATTGCACTAGATCAAGGCACACTATGCTTATTGCATGGTCGAACTACCAAATATAAAGGTGCACTGTGCATAGTCGAAATTCACTATACGCAGGTCCACTATCTATTGCACATGCTCGAAGTGCATCACACTAGTGTCAAATTTGCAAAATGCATGATGAAAGTGCACCTTACCATAGGGAACCGTGCATTGTGAATGGATGAACTACATGATTCTAATGTGCAAGGTGCATAGTGGAAGTACACCATACTAAGGTGCATAGTACATGGAGATGAGAGAGGACTATGCCAAGTTACATTATGCATAGTGGAATTGCACAATACCAAGGCATAGAATGCTTATTGCATGGTCGAACTACAAAAGATAAAGGTGCACTTTGCATAGTGGAAATTCACTATACAACGGTCCACTGCCCATTGTGCATGGTGGAAGTGCATCATACCAGGGTCAAATTTGCATAATGCATAATGAAAGTGCACCATACCATAGGCCACGGTGCATTGCGAATGGTGGAACTACATGATTCTAATGTGCAAGGTGCATAGTGAAAGTACACCATACAAAGGTGCAAAGTACAAAGAGGTGAGAGAGCATTATACAAAGTTACATTATGCATAGTGGAATTGCACTAGATCAAGGCACACAATGCTTATTGCATGGTCGATCTACCAAAGATAAACGTGCACGGTGCATAGTGGAAATTCACTATTCACAGGTCCACTATCTATTGTACATGGTCGAAGTGCATCACACTAGGGTCAAATTTGCATAATGCATGATGAAAGTCCACCTTACCATAGGGAATGGTGCACTGTGAATGGTTGAACTACATGGTTTTAATGTGCGAGGTGCATAGTGGAAGTACACCATACTAAGGAGCAAAGAACAAGGAGGTGAGAGAGCAGTATACCAAGTTACATTATGCATAGTGGAATTGCACAATACCAAAGTACACTATGCTTATTGCATGGTCGAACTATAAAATATAAAGGTGCACTATGCATAGTGGAAATTTACTATACAAATGTCCACCGCCCATTGTGCATGGTGCAAGTGCATGATAACAGTGTCAAATTCGCATAATGCATGACAAAAGTGCACCATACCATAGGGCAAGGTGCATTGTGATTTGTGGAACTACATGATTCTAATGTGCAAGGTGCATAGTGGAAGTACACCATACTAAGGTGTAAAGTACAAGGAGGTGAGAGAGCACTATACCGAGTTACATTATGCATAGTGGAATTGCACTAAATCAAGGCACACAATGCTTATTTCATGGTCGAACTATGAAATTTAAAGGTGCGATGTGAATAGTTGAAATTCACTATACACAGGTCCAATGTCTATTGTACATGGTGCAAGTGCATCACACTAGGGTCAAATTCACATACTGCATGTTGAAACTGCACCTTACGATAGAGATCGGTGCATTATGAATGGTTGAACTACATGATTCTAATGTGCAAGGTGCATAGTGGAAGTACACCATACTAAGGTGCAAAGTACAATGTCGTGTGAGAGCACTATACCAAGTTACATTATGCATAGTGGAATTCCACAATAGCAAGGCACACAATGCTTATTGCATGGTCGAACTACAAAATATAAATGTGCACTATGCATAGTTGATACTCCCTAAGGCTGCATAGTGGAAGTACACCACGATAAGGTGCAAAGTATAAGGAGGTGAGAGATCACTATACTACGTTAAATTATGCATAGTGGAATTCCAATAGACAAAGGCACACAAGGCTTATTGCACGGTCGACCTACAAAATAAAAAGGTGCACTGTGCATTGAGGAAATCTACGATACAAAGGTCCACTACCCATTGTGCATGGTGGAAGTGCATCATACAAGGGTCAAATTCGCATAATGGATGTTGAAAGTGCACCATACCATAGGGCACGGTCCATTGTGAATGGTGGAACTATATGATGCTAATGTGCAAAGTGCATAGTGGAAGTACACAATACTAAGGTGCAAAGTACAAGGAGGTGAGAGAGCATTATACCAACTTAAATTATGCATTGTGGAATTGCAATAGACAAAGGGACACAAGGCTTATTGCATGGTCGACATACAAAATATAAAGCTGCACTGTGCATACTGGAAATTTACAATACAAAGGTCCACTGTCCATTATTCATGGTGGAAGTGCTTCATACCAAGATCAAATTCGCATAATGGATAATGAAAGTGCACCGTACCATAGGGCACGGTGCATTCTGAATGGTGGAACTACATGATTCTAATGTGCAAGGCTACATAGTGGAAGTACACCATACTAAGGTGCAAAGTATAAGGAGGTGAGAGAGCACTATACTAAGTTAAATTATGCATAGTGGAATTCCAATAGACAAAGGCACACAAGGCTTATTGCATGGTCGACGTACAAAATAAAAAGGTGCATTGTGCATCAGGGAAATCTACGATACAAAGGTCCACTGCCCATTGTGCATGGTGGAAGTGCATCATACCAGGGTCAAATTCGCATAATGGATGTTGAAAGTGTACCGTACCATAGGGCACGGTGCATTGTGAATGGTGGAACTACATGATTCTACTGTGCAAGGTGCATAGTGGAAGTACACAATACTAAGGTCCAAAGTACAAGGAGTTGAGAGAGCATTATACCAAGTTACATTATGCATTGTGGAATTGCAATAGAAAAAGGCACACAAGGCTTATTGCATGGTCGACCTACAAAATATAAAGCTGCACTGTGTATACTGGAAATTTACGATACAAAGGTCCACTGTCCATTATGCATGGTGGAAGTGCATCATACTATGGTCAAATTCGCATAATGGATGATGAAAGTGCACCGTACCATAGGGCACGGTGCATTGTGAATGGTGGAACTACATGATTCTAATGTGCAAGGTGCATAGTGGAAGTACACCATACTAAGGTGCAAAGTATAAGGAGGTGAGAGAGCACTATACTAAGTTAAATTATGCATAGTGGAATTCCAATAGACAAACGCACACAAGGCTTATTGCATGGTCGACCTACAAAATAAAAAGGTGCACTGTGCATTGTGGAAATCTACGATACAAAGGTCCACTGCCCATTGTGCATGGTGGAAGTGCATCATACCATGGTCAAATTCGCATAATGGATGTGGAAAGTGCACCGTACCATAGGGCAAGGTGCATTGTGAATGGTGGAACTACATGATTCTAATGTGCAAGGTGCATAGTGGAAGTACACAATAATAAGGTGCAAAGTACAAGGAGGTGAGAGAGCAATATACCAAGTTACATTATGCATTGTGGAATTGCAATAGAAAAAGGCACACAAGGCTTATTGCATGGTCGACCTACAAAATATAAAGCTGCACTGTGTACACAGGAAATTTATGATACAAAGGTCCACTGTCCATTATGCATGGTGGAAGTGCATCATACCATGGTCAAATTCACATAATGGATGATGAAAGTGCACCGTACCATAGGGCACGGTGCATTGTGAATGGTGGAACTACATGATTCTAATGTGCAAGGTGCATAGTGGAAGTACACCATACTAAGGTGCAAAGTATAAGGAGGTGAGAGAGCACTATACTAAGTTAAATTATGCATAGTGGAATTCCAATAGACAAAGGCACACAAGGCTTATTGCATGGTCGACCTACAAAATAAAAAGGTGCACTGTGCATTGTGGAAATCTACGATACAATGGTCCACTGCCCATTGTGCATGGTGGAAGTGCATCATACCAGGGTCAAATTCGCATAATGGATGTTGAAAGTGCACCATACCATAGGGCACGGTGCATTGTGAATGGTGGAACTACATGATGCTAATGTGCAAAGTGCATAGTGGAAGTACACAATACTAAGGTGCAAAGTACAAGGAGGTGAGAGAGCATTATACCAAGTTAAATTATGCATTGTGGAATTGCAATAGACAAAGGGACACAAGGCTTATTACATGGTCGACCTACAAAATATAAAGCTGCACTGTGCATACTGGAAATTTATCATACAAAGGTCACTGTCCATTATTCATGGTGGAAGTGCATCATACCATGGTCAAATTCGCATAATGGATGATGAAAGTGCACCGTACCATAGGGCACGGTGCATTGTGAAAGGTGGAACTACATGATTCTAATGTGCAAGGTGCATAGTGGAAGTACACAATACTAAGGTGCAAAGTACAAGGAGGTGAGAGAGCATTATACCAAGTTACATTATGCATTGTGGAATTGCAATAGAGAAAGGCACACAAGGCTTGTTGCATGGTCGACCTACAAAATATAAAGCTGCACTGTGCATACCTGAAATTTACGATACAAAGGTCCACTGTCCATTATGCATGGTGGAAGTGCATCATACCATGGTAAAATTCGCATAATGGATGATGAAAGTGCACAGTACCATAGGGCACGGTGCATTCTGAATGGTGGAACTACATGATTCTAATGTGCAAGGCTGCATAGTGGAAGTACACCATACTAAGGTGCAAAGTATAAGGAGGTGAGAGAGCACTATACTAAGTTAAATTATGCATAGTGGAATTCCAATAGACAAAGGCACACAAGGATTATTGCATGGTCGACCTACAAAATAAAAAGGTGCACTGTGCATAAGGGAAATCTACGATACAAAGGTCCACTGCCCATTGTGCATGGTGGAAGTGCATCATACTAGGGTAAAATTCGCATAATGGATGTCGAAAGTGCACCATACCATAGGGCACGGTGCATTGTGAATGGTGGAACTATATGATGCTAATGTCCAAAGTGCATAGTGGAAGTACACAATACTAAGGTGCAAAGTACAAGGAGGTGAGAGAGCATTATACCAAGTTAAATTATGCATTGTGGAATTGCAATAGACAAAGGGACACAAGGCTTATTGCATGGTCGACCTACAAAATATAAAGATGCACTGTGCATACTGGAAATTTACGATACAAAGGTCCACTATCCATTATTCATGGTGGAAGTGCATCATACCATGGTCAAATTCGCATAATGGATGATGAAAGTGCACCGTACCATAGGGCACGGTGCATTGTGAATGGTGGAACTACATGATTCTAATGTGCAAGGTGCATAGTGGAAGTACACAATACTAAGGTGCAAAGTACAAGGAGGTGAGAGAGCATTATACCAAGTTACATTATGCATTGTGGAATTGCAATAGACAAAGGCACACAAGGCTTATTGCATGGTCGACCTAAAAAATATAAAGATACACTATGAATAGTGAAAAATCACTATACAAAGGTCCATTGCCCATTGTGGATGGTGGATGTGCATCATACCTGGATCAAATTCGCATAATGGATGATGAAAGTGCACCTTACCATAGGGCACAGTGCTTTGTGAATGGTGGAACTACATGATTCTAATGTGCAAGGTGCATAGTGGAAGTACACCATACTAAGGTGCAAAGTATAAGGAGGGGAGAGAGCATTATACCAAGTTACATTATCCATAGTGGAATTGCAATAGGCCAAGGCACAGAATGCTTATTGCATGGTCGACCTACAAAATATAAAGGTGAACTGTGCATAGTGGAAATCCACTATACAAAGGTCCACTACCCATTGTGCATGGTGGAAGTGCATCATACCAGGGTCCAATTCACATAATAGAAGATGAAAGTGCACCATACCATAGGGAACGGTGCATTGTGAATGGTGGAACTACATGATGCTAATGTGCAAGGTGCATAGTGGAAGTACACAATACTAAGGTGCAAAGTACAAGGAGGTGAGAGAGCATTATACCAAGTTACATTATGCATTGTGGAATTGCAATAGACAAAGGCACATAAGGCTTATTGCATGGTCGACCTACAAAATATAAAGCTGCACTGTGCATAGTGGAAATCTACGATACAAAGGTCCACTGTCCATTATGCATGGTGGAAGTGCATAATACCATGGTCAAATTCACATAATGGATGATGAAAGTGCACCGTTCCATAAGGCACGGTACATTGTGAATGGTGGAACTACATGATTCTAATGTGCAAGGTGCATAGTGGAAGTACACAATACTAAGGTGCAAAGTACAAGGAGGTGAGAGAGCATTATACCAAGTTACATTATGCATTGTGGAATTGGAATAGACAAAGGCATACAAGGCTTATTGCATGGTCGACCTACAAAATATAAAGCTGCACTGTGCATACTGGAAATTTACGATACAAAGGTCCACTGCCCATTGTGCATGGTGGAAGTGCATCATAGCGTGGTCAAATTCGCATAGTGGATGATGAAAGTGCACCGTACCATAGGGAAAGGTGCATTGTGAATGGTGGAACTACATGATTCTAATGTGCAAGGCTGCATAGTGGAAGTACACCATACTAAGGTGCAAAGTATAAGGAGGTGAGAGAGCAATATACTAAATTAAATTATGCATAGTGGAATTCCAGTAGACAAAGGCACATATGGCTTATTGCATGGTCGACCTACGAAATATAAAGCTCCCCTTGTGCATAGTGGAAATCTACGATACAAAGGTCCACCGTCCATTATGCATGGTGGAAGTGCATAATACCATGGTCAAATTCGCATAATGGATGATGAAAGTCCACCGTTCCATAGGGCACGGTGCATTGTGAATGGTGGAACTACATGATTCTAATGTGCAAGGTGCATAGTGGAAGTACACAATACTAAGGTGCAAAGTACAAGGAGGTGAGAGAGCATTATACCAAGTTACATTATGCATTGTGGAATTGCAATAGAAAAAGGCACACAAGGCTTATTGCATGGTCGACCTACAAAATATAAAGATGCACTGTGCATACTGGAAATTTACAATACAAAGGTCCACTGTCCATTATTCATGGTGGAAGTGCATCATACCATGATCAAATTCGCATAATGGATAATGAAAGTGCACCGTACCATAGGGCACGGTGCATTCTGAATGGTGGAACTACATGATTCTAATGTGCAAGGCTACATAGTGGAAGTACACCATACTAAGGTGCAAAGTATAAGGAGGTGAGAGAGCACTATACTAAGTTAAATTATGCATAGTGGAATTCCAATAGACAAAGGCACACAAGGCTTATTGCATGGTCGACGTACAAAATATAAAGCTGCACTGTGCATAGTGGAAATCTACGATACAAAGGTCCACTGTCAATTATGTATGGTGGAAGTGCATAATACCATGGTCAAATTCGCATAATGGATGATGAAAGTGCACCGTTCCATAAGGCACGGTGCATTGTGAATGGTGGAACTACATAATTCTAATGTGCAAGGTGCATAGTGGAAGTACACAATACTAAGGTGCAAAGTACAAGGAGGTGAGAGAGCATTATACCAAGTTACATTATGCATTGTGGAATTGGAATAGACAAAGGCATACAAGGCTTATTGCATGGTCGCCCTCTAAAATATAAAACACACCTTGTGCATACTGGAAATTTACGATACAAAGGTCCACTGCCCATTGTGCATGGTGGAAGTGCATCATAGCGTGGTCAAATTCGCATAGTGGATGATGAAAGTGCACCGTACCATAGGGAAAGGTGCATTGTGAATGGTGGAACTACATGATTCTAATGTGCAAGGCTGCATAGTGGAAGAACACCATACTAAGGTGCAAAGTATAAGGAGGTGAGAGAGCAATATACTAAATTAAATTATGCATAGTGGAATTCCAATAGACAAAGGCACATAAGGCTTATTGCATGGTCGACCTACGAAATATAAAGCTCCAGCAGTGCATAGTGGAAATCTACGATACAAAGGTCCCACTTGTCCATTATGCATGGTGGAAGTGCATAATACCATGGTCAAATTCGCATAACGGATGATGGAAAGTCCACCGTTCCATAAGGCACGGTGCATTGTGAATGGTGGAACTACATGATTCTAATGTGCAAAGGTGCATAGTGGAAGTACACAATACTAAGGTGCAAAGTACAAGGAGGTGAGAGAGCATTATACCAAGTTACATTATGCATTGTGGAATTGCATAGAAAAAGGCACACAGAGGCTTATTGCATGGTCGACCTACAAAATATAAAGCGCACCTTGTGCATCTTGGAAATTTACAATACAAAGGTCCACGCATCCATTATTCATGGTGGAAGTGCATCATACCATGATCAAATTCGCATAATGGATAATGAAAGTGCACCGTACCATAGGGCACGGTGCATTACGAGATGGTGGAACTACATGATTCTAATGTGCAAGGCTACATAAGTGGAAGTACACCATACTAAGGTGCAAAGTATAAGGAGGTGAGAGAACCTTATACTAAGTTAAATTATGCATAGTGGAATTCCAATAGACAAAGGCACACAAGGCTTATTGCATGGTCGACGTACAAAATATAAAGGCTGCCTTGTGCATAGTGGAAATCTACGATACAAAGGTCCACTTGTCAATTATGTATGGTGGAAGTGCATAATACCATGGTCAAATTCGCATAATGGATGATGAAAGTGCACCGTTCCATAAGGCACGGTGCATTGTGAATGGTGGAACTACATAATTCTAATGTGCAAGGTGCATAGTGGAAGTACGACACAATACTAAAGGTGCAAAGTACAAGGAGGTGAGAGAGCATTATACCAAGTTACATTATGCATTGTGGAATTGGAATAGACAAAGGCATACAAGGCTTATTGCATGGTCGACCTACAAAATATAAAGTGCACTTCGTGCATGCTGGAAATTTACGATACAAAGGTCCACGCCCATTGTGCATGGTGGAAGTGCATCATAGCGTGGTCAAATTCGCATAGTGGATGATGAAAGTGCAGCGTACCATAGGGAAAGGTGCATTGTGAATGGTGGAACTACATGATTCTAATGTGCGAGGCTGCATAGTGGAAGTACACCATACTAAGGTGCAAAGTATAAGGAGGTGAGAGAGCAATATACTAAATTAAATTATGCATAGTGGAATTCCAATAGACAAAGGCACATAAGGCTTATTGCATGGTCGACCTACGAAATATAAAGCTCCACTGTGCATAGTGGAAATCTACGATACAAAGGTCCACTGTCCATTATGCATGGTGGAAGTGCATAATACCATGGTCAAATTCGCATAATGGATGATGAAAGTCCACCGTTCCATAAGGCACGGTGCATTGTGAATGGTGGAACTACATGATTCTAATGTGCAAGGTGCATAGTGGAAGTACACAATACTAAGGTGCAAAGTACAAGGAGGTGAGAGAGCATTATACCAAGTTACATTATGCATTGTGGAATTGCAATAGAAAAAGGCACCACAAGGCTTATTGCATGGTCGACCTACAAAATATAAAGGCACCTTGTGCATGCGGAAATTTACAATACAAAGGTCCATCGTCCATTATTCATGGTGGAAGTGCATCATACCATGATCAAATTCGCATAATGGATAATGAGAGAGTGCACCGTACCATAGGGCACGGTGCATTACAATGGTGGGAACTACATGATTCTAATGTGCAAGGCTACATAGTGGAAGTACACCATACTAAGGTGCAAAGTATAAGGAGGTGAGAGAGCCTATACTAAGTTAAATTATGCATAGTGGAATTCCAATAGACAAAGGCACACAAAGCTTATTGCATGGTCGACGTACAAAATAAAAAGGTGCATTGTGCATAAGGGAAATCTACGATACAAAGGTCCAATTGCCCATTGTGCATGGTGGAAGTGCATCATACCGAGGGTAATTCGCATAATGGATGTTGAAAGTGTAGCGTACCATAGGGCACGGTGCATTGTGAATGGTGGAACTACATGATTCTAATGTGCAAGGTGCATAGTGGGAAGTACCACAACTACTAAGGTGCAAAGTACAAGGAGGTGAGAGAGCATTATACCAAGTTACATTATGCATTGTGGAATTCCAATAGACAAAGGACACAAGGCTTATTACATGGTCGACCTACAAATATATAAAAAGCCCCACTGCCCATGCATCTTGGAAATTTATGATACAAAGGTCCACTGTCCATTATTGATGGTGGAAGTGCATCATACCATGGTCAAATTCGCATAATGGATGATGAAAGTGCACCGTACCATAGGGCACGGTGCATCGTGAAAGGTGGAACTACATGATTCTAATGTGCAAGGTACATAGTGGAAGTACACAATACTAAGGTGAAAGTACAAGGAGGTGAGAGAGCATTATACCAAGTTAAATTATGCATTGTGGAATTGCAATAGACAAAGGGACACAAGGCTTATTACATGGTCGACCTACAAATATATAAAGCTGCACTGTGCATAATGGAAATTTATGATACAAATGTCCACTGTCCATTATTCATGGTGGAAGTACATCATACCATGGTAAAATTCGCATAATGGATGATGAAAGTGCACAGTACCATAGGGCCTGATGCATTCTGAATGGTGGAACTACATGATTCTAATGTGCAAGGCTGCATAGTGGAAGTACACCATACTAAGGTGCAAAGTATAAGGAGGTGAGAGAGCATTATACCAAGTTAAATTATGCATTGTGGAATTGCAATAGACAAAGGCACACAAGGCTTATTGCATAGTCGACCTACAAAATATAAAGCTGCACTGTGTACACAGGAAATTTACGATACAAAGGTCCACTGTCCATTATGCATGGTGGAAGTGCATCATACCATGGTCAAATTCGCATAATGGATGATGAAAGTGCACCGTACCATAGGGCACGGTGCATTGTGAGTGGTGGAACTACATGATTCTAATGTGCAAGGTGCATAGTGGAAGTACACCATACTAAGGTGCAAAGTATAAGCAGGTGAGAGAGCACTATACTAAGTTAAATTATGCATAGTGGAATTCCAATAGACAAAGGCACACAAGGCTTATTGCATGGTCGACCTACAAAATAAAAAAGGTGCACTGTGCATTGTGGAAATCTACGATACAAAGGTCCACTGCCCATTGTGCATGGTGGAAGTGCATCATACCAGGGTCAAATTCGCATAATGGATGTTGAAAGTGCACCATACCATAGGGCACGGTGCATTGTGAATGGTGGAACTACATGATGCTAATGTGCAAAGTGCATAGTGGAAGTACACAATACTAAGGTGCAAAGTACAAGGAGGTGAGAGAGCATTATACCAAGTTAAATTATGCATTGTGGAATTGCAATAGACAAAGGCACACAAGGCTTATTGCATAGTCGACCTACAAAATATAAAGGCACATTGTGTACGGGAAATTTACGATACAAAGGTCCAGCGTCCATTATGCATGGTGGAAGTGCATCATACCATGGTCAAATTCGCATAATGGATGATGAAAGTGCACGATACCATAGGGCACGATGCATTGTGAATGGTGGAACTACATGATTCTAATGTGCAAGGGTGCATAGTGGAAGTACACCATACTAAGGTGCAAAGTATAAGGAGGTGAGAGAGCATTATACCAAGTTAAATTATGCATTGTGGAATTGCAATAGACAAAGGCACACAAGGCTTATTGCATAGTCGACCTACAAAATATAAAGGTGCACTTGTGTACACAGGAAATTTACGATACAAAGGTCCACTGTCCATTATGCATGGTGGAAGTGCATCATACCATGGTCAAATTCGCATAATGGATGATGAAAGTGCACCGTACCATAGGGCACGGTGCATTGTGAGTGGTGGAACTACATGATTCTAATGTGCAAGGTGTATAGTGGAAGTACACCATACTAAGGTGCAAAGTATAAGCAGGTGAGAGACCTTTATACTAAGTTAAATTATGCATAGTGGAATTGCAATAGACAAATGCACACGAGGCTTATTGCATGGTCGACCTACAAAATAAAATGGTGCACTTGTGCATTGTGGAAATCTACAATACAAAGGTCCACTGCCCATTGTGCATGGTGGAAGTGCATCATACCGGGGTCAAATTCGCATAATGGATGTTGAAAGTGCACCATACCATAGGGCACGGTGCATTGTGAATGGTGGAACTACATGATCCTCATGTGCAAAGTGCATAGTGGAAGTACACAATACTAAGGTGCAAAGTACAAGGAGGTGAGAGAGCATTATACCAAGTTAAATTATGCATTGTGGAATTGCAATAGACAAAGGGACACGAGGCTCATTACATGGTCGACCTACAAAATATAAACGTACACTGTGCTTACTTGAAATTTATGATACAAAGGTCCATTGTCCATTATTCATGGTGGAAGTGCATCATACCATAGTCAAATTCGCATAATGGATGATGAAATTGCACCGTACCATAGGGCACGGTGCATTGTGAATGGTGGAACTACATGATGCTAATGTGCAAAGTGCATAGTGGAAGTACACAATACTAAGGTGCAAAGTACAAGGAGGTGAGAGAGCATTATACCAAGTTAAATTATGCATTGTGGAATTGCAATAGACAAAGGGACCCAGAGCTTATTACATGGTCGACCTAGAAAATATAAAGGCTATACTTGTGCATGCGGGAAATTTATGATACGAAGGTCCAGCGTCCATTATTCATGGTGGAAGTGCATCATACCATGGTCAAATTCGCATAATGGATGATGAAATTGTCCCGTACCATAGGGCACGGTGCATTGTGAAAGGTGGAACTACATGATTCTAATGTGCTAGGTGCATAGTGGAAGTACGACGAAACTAAGGTGCCAAAGTCCAAGGAGGTGAGAGAGCATTATACCAAGTTACATTATGCATTGTGGAATTGCAATAGAGAAAAGCACAAAGGCTTGTTGCATGGTCGACCTACAAAATATAAAAAATGCGCTGTGCATACTTGAAATTTACGATACAAAGGGCCACTCCATTATGCATGGTGGAAGTGCATCATACCATGGTAAAATTCGCATATTGTATGATGAAGGTGCACGGTACCATAGGGCACGTTGCATTACGAATGGTGGAACTACGTGATTCTAATGTGCGAAGGCTACGTAGTGGAAGTACGCCACTCCTAAGGTGCAAAGTATAAGGAGGCGAGAGAGCAACATACTAAGTTAAATTATGCATGGTGGAATTCCAATAGACAAAGGCACACAAGGATTATTGCATGGTCGACCTACAAAATAAAAAGGTGCCTTGTGCGCCAGAGAGGAAATCTGCGATACAAAGGTCCGCCGATTTGTGCATGGTGGAAGTGCATCGTACTGAAGGTGAAATTCGCATAATGGATGTCGAAGGTGCACCGTACCATAGGATACGGTGCATTGTGAATGGTGGAACTACATGATTCTAATGTGCAAGGTGCATAGTGGAAGTACACCATACTAAGGTGCAAAGTACAAGGAGGTGAGAGAGCATTATACCAAGTTACATTATGCATAGTGGAATTGCAATAGACAAAGGCACACAATGCTTATTGCATGGTCGACCTACAAAATATAAAGGTGCACCGTGCATAGTGGAAATCTACTATACAAAGGTCCACTATCCATTATGCATGGTGGAAGTGCATCATACCATGGTCAAATTCGCATAATGGATGATGAAAGTGCACCATACCATAGGGCACGGTGCATTGTGAATGGTGGAACTACATGATTCTAATGTGCAAGGTGCATAGTGGAAGTACACCATACTAAGGTGCAAAGTACAAGGAGGTGAGAGAGCATTATACCAAGTTACATTATGCATAGTGGAATTGCAATAGACAAAGGCACACAATGCTTATTGCATGGTCGACCTACAAAATATAAAGGTGCACTGTGCATAGTGGAAATTTACTATACAAAGGTCCACGCCCATTGTGCATGGTGGAAGTGCATCATACCATGGTCAAATTCGCATAATGGATGATGAAAGTGCACCATACCATAGGGCACGGTGCATTGTGAATGGTGGAACTACATGATTCTAATGTGCAAGGTGCATAGTGGAAGTACACCATACTAAGGTGCAAAGTACAAGGAGGTGAGAGAGCATTATACCAAGTTACATTATGCATAGTGGAATTGCAATAGACAAAGGCACACAATGCTTATTGCATGGTCGACCTACAAAATATAAAGGTGCACTGTGCATAGTGGAAATTTACTATACAAAGGTCCACTGTCCATTATGCATGGTGGAAGTGCATCATACCATGGTCAAATTCGCATAATGGATGATGAAAGTGCACCATACCATAGGGCACGGTGCATTGTGAATGGTGGAACTACATGATTCTAATGTGCAAGGTGCATAGTGGAAGTACACCATACTAAGGTGCAAAGTACAAGGAGGTGAGAGAGCATTATACCAAGTTACATTATGCATAGTGGAATTGCAATAGACAAAGGCACACAATGCTTATTGCATGGTCGACCTACAAAATATAAAGGTGCACTGCATAGTGGAAATTTACTATACAAAGGTCCACTCCCATTGTGCATGGTGGAAGTGCATCATACCATGGTCAAATTCGCATAATGGATGATGAAAGTGCACCATACCATAGGGCACGGTGCATTGTGAATGGTGGAACTACATGATTCTAATGTGCAAGGTGCATAGTGGAAGTACACCATACTAAGGTGCAAAGTACAAGGAGGTGAGAGAGCATTATACCAAGTTACATTATGCATAGTGGAATTGCAATAGACAAAGGCACACAATGCTTATTGCATGGTCGACCTACAAAATATAAAGGTGCACTGTGCATAGTGGAAATTTACTATACAAAGGTCCACTGTCCATTGTGCATGGTGGAAGTGCATCATACCATGGTCAAATTCGCATAATGGATGATGAAAGTGCACCATACCATAGGGCACGGTGCATTGTGAATGGTGGAACTACATGATTCTAATGTGCAAGGTGCATAGTGGAAGTACACCATACTAAGGTGCAAAGTACAAGGAGGTGAGAGAGCATTATACCAAGTTACATTATGCATAGTGGAATTGCAATAGACAAAGGCACACAATGCTTATTGCATGGTCGACCTACAAAATATAAAGGTGCACTGTGCATAGTGGAAATTTACTATACAAAGGTCCACTGTCCATTATGCATGGTGGAAGTGCATCATACCATGGTCAAATTCGCATAATGGATGATGAAAGTGCACCATACCATAGGGCACGGTGCATTGTGAATGGTGGAACTACATGATTCTAATGTGCAAGGTGCATAGTGGAAGTACACCATACTAAGGTGCAAAGTACAAGGAGGTGAGAGAGCATTATACCAAGTTACATTATGCATAGTGGAATTGCAATAGACAAAGGCACACAATGCTTATTGCATGGTCGACCTACAAAATATAAAGGTGCACTGTGCATAGTGGAAATTTACTATACAAAGGTCCACTGCCCATTATGCATGGTGGAAGTGCATCATACCATGGTCAAATTCGCATAATGGATGATGAAAGTGCACCATACCATAGGGCACGGTGCATTGTGAATGGTGGAACTACATGATTCTAATGTGCAAGGTGCATAGTGGAAGTACACCATACTAAGGTGCAAAGTACAAGGAGGTGAGAGAGCATTATACCAAGTTACATTATGCATAGTGGAATTGCAATAGACAAAGGCACACAATGCTTATTGCATGGTCGACCTACAAAATATAAAGGTGCACTGTGCATAGTGGAAATTTACTATACAAAGGTCCACCCATTGTGCATGGTGGAAGTGCATC
The DNA here is from genome assembly GCA_030674075.2 of Linum usitatissimum. Lineage (NCBI taxonomy): Eukaryota > Viridiplantae > Streptophyta > Magnoliopsida > Malpighiales > Linaceae > Linum > Linum usitatissimum. The sequence goes on from JAUJYP020000698.1 coordinate 280,695, forward strand.
ATACCATGGTCAAATTCGCATAATGGATGATGAAAGTGCACCATACCATAGGGCACGGTGCATTGTGAATGGTGGAACTACATGATTCTAATGTGCAAGGTGCATAGTGGAAGTACACCATACTAAGGTGCAAAGTACAAGGAGGTGAGAGAGCATTATACCAAGTTACATTATGCATAGTGGAATTGCAATAGACAAAGGCACACAATGCTTATTGCATGGTCGACCTACAAAATATAAAGGTGCACTTGTGCATAGTGGAAATTTACTATACAAAGGTCCACTGCCATTGTGCATGGTGGAAGTGCATCATACCATGGTCAAATTCGCATAATGGATGATGAAAGTGCACCATACCATAGGGCACGGTGCATTGTGAATGGTGGAACTACATGATTCTAATGTGCAAGGTGCATAGTGGAAGTACACCATACTAAGGTGCAAAGTACAAGGAGGTGAGAGAGCACTATACCAAGTTACATTATGCATAGTGGAATTGCAATAGACCAAGGCACACAATGCTTATTGCATGGTCGACCTACAAAATATAAAGGTGCACTGTGCATAGTGGAAATTTACTATACAAAGGTCCACTGCCCATTGTGCATGGTGGAAGTGCATCATACCATGGTCAAATTCGCATAATGGATGATGAAAGTGCACCATACCATAGGGCACGGTGCATTGTGAATGGTGGAACTACATGATTCTAATGTGCAAGGTGCATAGTGGAAGTACACCATACTAAGGTGCAAAGTACAAGGAGGTGAGAGAGCACTATACCAAGTTACATTATGCATAGTGGAATTGCAATAGACCAAGGCACACAATGCTTATTGCATGGTCGACCTACAAAATATAAAGGTGCACTGTGCATAGTGGAAATTTACTATACAAAGGTCCATTCCATTGTGCATGGTGGAAGTGCATCATACCATGGTCAAATTCGCATAATGGATGATGAAAGTGCACCATACCATAGGGCACGGTGCATTGTGAATGGTGGAACTACATGATTCTAATGTGCAAGGTGCATAGTGGAAGTACACCATACTAAGGTGCAAAGTACAAGGAGGTGAGAGAGCATTATACCAAGTTACATTATGCATAGTGGAATTGCAATAGACAAAGGCACACAATGCTTATTGCATGGTCGACCTACAAAATATAAAGGTGCACTGTGCATAGTGGAAATTTACTATACAAAGGTCCACGCCCATTGTGCATGGTGGAAGTGCATCATACCATGGTCAAATTCGCATAATGGATGATGAAAGTGCACCATACCATAGGGCACGGTGCATTGTGAATGGTGGAACTACATGATTCTAATGTGCAAGGTGCATAGTGGAAGTACACCATACTAAGGTGCAAAGTACAAGGAGGTGAGAGAGCATTATACCAAGTTACATTATGCATAGTGGAATTGCAATAGACAAAGGCACACAATGCTTATTGCATGGTCGACCTACAAAATATAAAGGTGCACGTGCATAGTGGAAATTTACTATACAAAGGTCCACTATCCATTATGCATGGTGGAAGTGCATCATACCATGGTCAAATTCGCATAATGGATGATGAAAGTGCACCATACCATAGGGCACGGTGCATTATGAATGGTGGAACTACATGATTCTAATCTGCAAGGTGCATAGTGGAAGTACACCATACTAAGGTGCAAAGTACAAGGAGGTGAGAGAGCATTATACCAAGTTACATTATGCATAGTGGAATTGCAATAGACAAAGGCACACAATGCTTATTGCATGGTCGACCTACAAAATATAAAGGTGCACTGTGCATAGTGGAAATTTACTATACAAAGGTCCACTGCCCATTGTGCATGGTGGAAGTGCATCATACCATGGTCAAATTCGCATAATGGATGATGAAAGTGCACCATACCATAGGGCACGGTGCATTGTGAATGGTGGAACTACATGATTCTAATGTGCAAGGTGCATAGTGGAAGTACACCATACTAAGGTGCAAAGTACAAGGAGGTGAGAGAGCATATACCAAGTTACATTATGCATAGTGGAATTGCAATAGACAAAGGCACACAATGCTTATTGCATGGTCGACCTACAAAATATAAAGGTGCACTGTGCATAGTGGAAATTTACTATACAAAGGTCCACTGTCCATTATGCATGGTGGAAGTGCATCATACCATGGTCAAATTCGCATAATGGATGATGAAAGTGCACCATACCATAGGGCACGGTGCATTGTGAATGGTGGAACTACATGATTCTAATGTGCAAGGTGCATAGTGGAAGTACACCATACTAAGGTGCAAAGTACAAGGAGGTGAGAGAGCACTATACCAAGTTACATTATGCATAGTGGAATTGCAATAGACCAAGGCACACAATGCTTATTGCATGGTCGACCTACAAAATATAAAGGTGCATTGTGCATAGTGGAAATTTACTATACAAAGGTCCACTGTCCATTGTGCATGGTGGAAGTGCATCATACCATGGTCAAATTCGCATAATGGATGATGAAAGTGCACCATACCATAGGGCACGGTGCATTGTGAATGGTGGAACTACATGATTCTAATGTGCAAGGTGCATAGTGGAAGTACACCATACTAAGGTGCAAAGTACAAGGAGGTGAGAGAGCATTATACCAAGTTACATTATGCATAGTGGAATTGCAATAGACAAAGGCACACAATGCTTATTGCATGGTCGACCTACAAAATATAAAGGTGCACTGTGCATAGTGGAAATTTACTATACAAAGGTCCACTGCCCATTGTGCATGGTGGAAGTGCATCATACCATGGTCAAATTCGCATAATGGATGATGAAAGTGCACCATACCATAGGGCACGGTGCATTGTGAATGGTGGAACTACATGATTCTAATGTGCAAGGTGCATAGTGGAAGTACACCATACTAAGGTGCAAAGTACAAGGAGGTGAGAGAGCATTATACCAAGTTACATTATGCATAGTGGAATTGCAATAGACAAAGGCACACAATGCTTATTGCATGGTCGACCTACAAAATATAAAGGTGCACTGTGCATAGTGGAAATTTACTATACAAAGGTCCACTGTCCATTGTGCATGGTGGAAGTGCATCATACCATGGTCAAATTCGCATAATGGATGATGAAAGTGCACCATACCATAGGGCACGGTGCATTGTGAATGGTGGAACTACATGATTCTAATGTGCAAGGTGCATAGTGGAAGTACACCATACTAAGGTGCAAAGTACAAGGAGGTGAGAGAGCATTATACCAAGTTACATTATGCATAGTGGAATTGCAATAGACAAAGGCACACAATGCTTATTGCATGGTCGACCTACAAAATATAAAGGTGCACGTGCATAGTGGAAATTTACTATACAAAGGTCCACTGCCCATTGTGCATGGTGGAAGTGCATCATACCATGGTCAAATTCGCATAATGGATGATGAAAGTGCACCATACCATAGGGCACGGTGCATTGTGAATGGTGGAACTACATGATTCTAATGTGCAAGGTGCATAGTGGAAGTACACCATACTAAGGTGCAAAGTACAAGGAGGTGAGAGAGCATTATACCAAGTTACATTATGCATAGTGGAATTGCAATAGACAAAGGCACACAATGCTTATTGCATGGTCGACCTACAAAATATAAAGGTGCACTGTGCATAGTGGAAATTTACTATACAAAGGTCCACGTCCATTATGCATGGTGGAAGTGCATCATACCATGGTCAAATTCGCATAATGGATGATGAAAGTGCACCATACCATAGGGCACGGTGCATTGTGAATGGTGGAACTACATGATTCTAATGTGCAAGGTGCATAGTGGAAGTACACCATACTAAGGTGCAAAGTACAAGGAGGTGAGAGAGCATTATACCAAGTTACATTATGCATAGTGGAATTGCAATAGACAAAGGCACACAATGCTTATTGCATGGTCGACCTACAAAATATAAAGGTGCACTGCATAGTGGAAATTTACTATACAAAGGTCCACGCCATTGTGCATGGTGGAAGTGCATCATACCATGGTCAAATTCGCATAATGGATGATGAAAGTGCACCATACCATAGGGCACGGTGCATTGTGAATGGTGGAACTACATGATTCTAATGTGCAAGGTGCATAGTGGAAGTACACCATACTAAGGTGCAAAGTACAAGGAGGTGAGAGAGCATTATACCAAGTTACATTATGCATAGTGGAATTGCAATAGACAAGGCACACAATGCTTATTGCATGGTCGACCTACAAAATATAAAGGTGCACGTGCATAGTGGAAATTTACTATACAAAGGTCCACTATCCATTATGCATGGTGGAAGTGCATCATACCATGGTCAAATTCGCATAATGGATGATGAAAGTGCACCATACCATAGGGCACGGTGCATTGTGAATGGTGGAACTACATGATTCTAATGTGCAAGGTGCATAGTGGAAGTACACCATACTAAGGTGCAAAGTACAAGGAGGTGAGAGAGCATTATACCAAGTTACATTATGCATAGTGGAATTGCAATAGACAAAGGCACACAATGCTTATTGCATGGTCGACCTACAAAATATAAAGGTGCACGTGCATAGTGGAAATTTACTATACAAAGGTCCACTGCCCATTGTGCATGGTGGAAGTGCATCATACCATGGTCAAATTCGCATAATGGATGATGAAAGTGCACCATACCATAGGGCACGGTGCATTGTGAATGGTGGAACTACATGATTCTAATGTGCAAGGTGCATAGTGGAAGTACACCATACTAAGGTGCAAAGTACAAGGAGGTGAGAGAGCATTATACCAAGTTACATTATGCATAGTGGAATTGCAATAGATCAAGGCACACAATGCTTATTGCATGGTCGACCTACAAAATATAAAGGTGCACTGTGCATAGTGGAAATTTACTATACAAAGGTCCACTGTCCATTATGCATGGTGGAAGTGCATCATACCATGGTCAAATTCGCATAATGGATGATGAAAGTGCACCATACCATAGGGCACGGTGCATTGTGAATGGTGGAACTACATGATTCTAATCTGTAAGGTGCATAGTGGAAGTACACCATACTAAGGTGCAAAGTACAAGGAGGTGAGAGAGCATTATACCAAGTTACATTATGCATAGTGGAATTGCAATAGACAAAGGCACACAATGCTTATTGCATGGTCGACCTACAAAATATAAAGGTGCACCGTGCATAGTGGAAATTTACTATACAAAGGTCCACTGCCCATTGTGCATGGTGGAAGTGCATCATACCATGGTCAAATTCGCATAATGGATGATGAAAGTGCACCATACCATAGGGCACGGTGCATTGTGAATGGTGGAACTACATGATTCTAATGTGCAAGGTGCATAGTGGAAGTACACCATACTAAGGTGCAAAGTACAAGGAGGTGAGAGAGCATTATACCAAGTTACATTATGCATAGTGGAATTGCAATAGACAAAGGCACACAATGCTTATTGCATGGTCGACCTACAAAATATAAAGGTGCACGTGCATAGTGGAAATTTACTATACAAAGGTCCACTGCCCATTGTGCATGGTGGAAGTGCATCATACCATGGTCAAATTCGCATAATGGATGATGAAAGTGCACCATACCATAGGGCACGGTGCATTGTGAATGGTGGAACTACATGATTCTAATGTGCAAGGTGCATAGTGGAAGTACACCATACTAAGGTGCAAAGTACAAGGAGGTGAGAGAGCATTATACCAAGTTACATTATGCATAGTGGAATTGCAATAGACAAAGGCACACAATGCTTATTGCATGGTCGACCTACAAAATATAAAGGTGCACTGTGCATAGTGGAAATTTACTATACAAAGGTCCACTGCCCATTATGCATGGTGGAAGTGCATCATACCAGGGTCAAATTCGCATAATGTGTGATGAAAGTGCACCATACCATAGGGCAAGGTGCATTGTGAATTGTGGAACTACATGATTCTAATGTGCAAGGTGCATAGTGGAAGTACACCATACTAAGGTGCAAAGTACAAGGAGGTGAGAGAGCATTATACCAAGTTACATTATGCATAGTGGAATTGCAATAGACAAAGGCACACAATGCTTATTGCATGGTCGACCTACAAAATATAAAGGTGCACTTGTGCATAGTGGAAATTTACTATACAAAGGTCCACTATCCATTATGCATGGTGGAAGTGCATCATACCATGGTCAAATTCGCATAATGGATGATGAAAGTGCACCATACCATAGGGCACGGTGCATTATGAATGGTGGAACTACATGATTCTAATGTGCAAGGTGCATAGTGGAAGTACACCATACTAAGGTGCAAAGTACAAGGAGGTGAGAGAGCATTATACCAAGTTACATTATGCATAGTGGAATTGCAATAGACAAAGGCACACAATGCTTATTGCATGGTCGACCTACAAAATATAAAGGTGCACGTGCATAGTGGAAATTTACTATACAAAGGTCCACTACCCATTGTGCATGGTGGAAGTGCATCATACCATGGTCAAATTCGCATAATGGATGATGAAAGTGCACCATACCATAGGGCACGGTGCATTGTGAATGGTGGAACTACATGATTCTAATGTGCAAGGTGCATAGTGGAAGTACACCATACTAAGGTGCAAAGTACAAGGAGGTGAGAGAGCATTATACCAAGTTACATTATGCATAGTGGAATTGCAATAGACAAAGGCACACAATGCTTATTGCATGGTCGACCTACAAAATATAAAGGTGCACTGTGCATAGTGGAAATTTACTATACAAAGGTCCACTGTCCATTATGCATGGTGGAAGTGCATCATACCATGGTCAAATTCGCATAATGGATGATGAAAGTGCACCATACCATAGGGCACGGTGCATTGTGAATGGTGGAACTACATGATTCTAATCTGCAAGGTGCATAGTGGAAGTACACCATACTAAGGTGCAAAGTACAAGGAGGTGAGAGAGCATTATACCAAGTTACATTATGCATAGTGGAATTGCAATAGACAAAGGCACACAATGCTTATTGCATGGTCGACCTACAAAATATAAAGGTGCACTTGTGCATAGTGGAAATTTACTATACAAAGGTCCACTCCATTATGCATGGTGGAAGTGCATCATACCATGGTCAAATTCGCATAATGGATGATGAAAGTGCACCATACCATAGGGCACGGTGCATTGTGAATGGTGGAACTACATGATTCTAATGTGCAAGGTGCATAGTGGAAGTACACCATACTAAGGTGCAAAGTACAAGGAGGTGAGAGAGCATTATACCAAGTTACATTATGCATAGTGGAATTGCAATAGACAAAGGCAGAAAATGCTTATTGCATGGTCGACCTACAAAATATAAAGGTGCACGTGCATAGTGGAAATTTACTATACAAAGGTCCACTGCCCATTGTGCATGGTGGAAGTGCATCATACCATGGTCAAATTCGCATAATGGATGATGAAAGTGCACCATACCATAGGGCACGGTGCATTGTGAATGGTGGAACTACATGATTCTAATGTGCAAGGTGCATAGTGGAAGTACACCATACTAAGGTGCAAAGTACAAGGAGGTGAGAGAGCATTATACCAAGTTACATTATGCATAGTGGAATTGCAATAGACAAAGGCACACAATGCTTATTGCATGGTCGACCTACAAAATATAAAGGTGCACTTGTGCATAGTGGAAATTTACTATACAAAGGTCCACTGCCATTGTGCATGGTGGAAGTGCATCATACCATGGTCAAATTCGCATAATGGATGATGAAAGTGCACCATACCATAGGGCACGGTGCATTGTGAATGGTGGAACTACATGATTCTAATGTGCAAGGTGCATAGTGGAAGTACACCATACTAAGGTGCAAAGTACAAGGAGGTGAGAGAGCATTATACCAAGTTACATTATGCATAGTGGAATTGCAATAGACAAAGGCACACAATGCTTATTGCATGGTCGACCTACAAAATATAAAGGTGCACTTGTGCATAGTGGAAATTTACTATACAAAGGTCCACTGTCCATTATGCATGGTGGAAGTGCATCATACCATGGTCAAATTCGCATAATGGATGATGAAAGTGCACCATACCATAGGGCACGGTGCATTGTGAATGGTGGAACTACATGATTCTAATGTGCAAGGTGCATAGTGGAAGTACACCATACTAAGGTGCAAAGTACAAGGAGGTGAGAGAGCATTATACCAAGTTACATTATGCATAGTGGAATTGCAATAGACAAAGGCACACAATGCTTATTGCATGGTCGACCTACAAAATATAAAGGTGCACTTGTGCATAGTGGAAATTTACTATACAAAGGTCCACTGTCCATTGTGCATGGTGGAAGTGCATCATACCATGGTCAAATTCGCATAATGGATGATGAAAGTGCACCATACCATAGGGCACGGTGCATTGTGAATGGTGGAACTACATGATTCTAATGTGCAAGGTGCATAGTGGAAGTACACCATACTAAGGTGCAAAGTACAAGGAGGTGAGAGAGCATTATACCAAGTTACATTATGCATAGTGGAATTGCAATAGACAAAGGCACACAATGCTTATTGCATGGTCGACCTACAAAATATAAAGGTGCACTGTGCATAGTGGAAATTTACTATACAAAGGTCCACTTCCATTGCATGGTGGAAGTGCATCATACCATGGTCAAATTCGCATAATGGATGATGAAAGTGCACCATACCATAGGGCACGGTGCATTGTGAATGGTGGAACTACATGATTCTAATGTGCAAGGTGCATAGTGGAAGTACACCATACTAAGGTGCAAAGTACAAGGAGGTGAGAGAGCATTATACCAAGTTACATTATGCATAGTGGAATTGCAATAGACAAAGGCACACAATGCTTATTGCATGGTCGACCTACAAAATATAAAGGTGCACTGTGCATAGTGGAAATTTACTATACAAAGGTCCACTGTCCATTATGCATGGTGGAAGTGCATCATACCATGGTCAAATTCGCATAATGGATGATGAAAGTGCACCATACCATATGGCACGGTGCATTGTGAATGGTGGAACTACATGATTCTAATGTCCAAGGTGCATAGTGGAAGTACACCATACTAAGGTGCAAAGTACAAGGAGGTGAGAGAGCATTATACCAAGTTACATTATGCATAGTGGAATTGCAATAGACAAAGGCACACAATGCTTATTGCATGGTCGACCTACAAAATATAAAGGTGCACTTGTGCATAGTGGAAATTTACTATACAAAGGTCCACTGTCCATTGTGCATGGTGGAAGTGCATCATACCATGGTCAAATTCGCATAATGGATGATGAAAGTGCACCATACCATAGGGCACGGTGCATTGTGAATGGTGGAACTACATGATTCTAATGTGCAAGGTGCATAGTGGAAGTACACCATACTAAGGTGCAAAGTACAAGGAGGTGAGAGAGCATTATACCAAGTTACATTATGCATAGTGGAATTGCAATAGACCAAGGCACACAATGCTTATTGCATGGTCGACCTACAAAATATAAAGGTGCACGTGCATAGTGGAAATTTACTATACAAAGGTCCACTGTCCATTATGCATGGTGGAAGTGCATCATACCATGGTCAAATTCGCATAATGGATGATGAAAGTGCACCATACCATATGGCACGGTGCATTGTGAATGGTGGAACTACATGATTCTAATGTGCAAGGTGCATAGTGGAAGTACACCATACTAAGGTGCAAAGTACAAGGAGGTGAGAGAGCATTATACCAAGTTACATTATTCATAGTGGAATTGCAATAGACAAAGGCACACAATGCTTATTGCATGGTCGACCTACAAAATATAAAGGTGCACTGTGCATAGTGGAAATTTACTATACAAAGGTCCACCCCATTGTGCATGGTGGAAGTGCATCATACCATGGTCAAATTCGCATAATGGATGATGAAAGTGCACCATACCATAGGGCACGGTGCATTGTGAATGGTGGAACTACATGATTCTAATGTGCAAGGTGCATAGTGGAAGTACACCATACTAAGGTGCAAAGTACAAGGAGGTGAGAGAGCATTATACCAAGTTACATTATGCATAGTGGAATTGCAATAGACCAAGGCACACAATGCTTATTGCATGGTCGACCTACAAAATATAAAGGTGCACTTGTGCATAGTGGAAATTTACTATACAAAGGTCCACTGTCCATTATGCATGGTGGAAGTGCATCATACCATGGTCAAATTCGCATAATGGATGATGAAAGTGCACCATACCATATGGCACGGTGCATTGTGAATGGTGGAACTACATGATTCTAATGTGCAAGGTGCATAGTGGAAGTACACCATACTAAGGTGCAAAGTACAAGGAGGTGAGAGAGCATTATACCAAGTTACATTATGCATAGTGGAATTGCAATAGACAAAGGCACACAATGCTTATTGCATGGTCGACCTACAAAATATAAAGGTGCACTTGTGCATAGTGGAAATTTACTATACAAAGGTCCACGCCATTATGCATGGTGGAAGTGCATCATACCATGGTCAAATTCGCATAATGGATGATGAAAGTGCACCATACCATAGGGCACGGTGCATTGTGAATGGTGGAACTACATGATTCTAATGTGCAAGGTGCATAGTGGAAGTACACCATACTAAGGTGCAAAGTACAAGGAGGTGAGAGAGCATTATACCAAGTTACATTATGCATAGTGGAATTGCAATAGACAAAGGCACACAATGCTTATTGCATGGTCGACCTACAAAATATAAAGGTGCACTTGTGCATAGTGGAAATTTACTATACAAAGGTCCACGTCCATTATGCATGGTGGAAGTGCATCATACCATGGTCAAATTCGCATAATGGATGATGAAAGTGCACCATACCATATGGCACGGTGCATTGTGAATGGTGGAACTACATGATTCTAATGTGCAAGGTGCATAGTGGAAGTACACCATACTAAGGTGCAAAGTACAAGGAGGTGAGAGAGCATTATACCAAGTTACATTATGCATAGTGGAATTGCAATAGACAAAGGCACACAATGCTTATTGCATGGTCGACCTACAAAATATAAAGGTGCACTTGTGCATAGTGGAAATTTACTATACAAAGGTCCACTGTCCATTATGCATGGTGGAAGTGCATCATACCATGGTCAAATTCGCATAATGGATGATGAAAGTGCACCATACCATATGGCACGGTGCATTGTGAATGGTGGAACTACATGATTCTAATGTGCAAGGTGCATAGTGGAAGTACACCATACTAAGGTGCAAAGTACAAGGAGGTGAGAGAGCATTATACCAAGTTACATTATGCATAGTGGAATTGCAATAGACAAAGGCACACAATGCTTATTGCATGGTCGACCTACAAAAGATAAAGGTGCACTGTGCATAGTGGAAATTTACTATACAAAGGTCCACCCATTATGCATGGTGGAAGTGCATCATACCATGGTCAAATTCGCATAATGGATGATGAAAGTGCACCATACCATAGGGCACGGTGCATTGTGAATGGTGGAACTACATGATTCTAATGTGCAAGGTGCATAGTGGAAGTACACCATACTAAGGTGCAAAGTACAAGGAGGTGAGAGAGCATTATACCAAGTTACATTATGCATAGTGGAATTGCAATAGACAAAGGCACACAATGCTTATTGCATGGTCGACCTACAAAATATAAAGGTGCACTGTGCATAGTGGAAATTTACTATACAAAGGTCCACTCCATTGTGCATGGTGGAAGTGCATCATACCATGGTCAAATTCGCATAATGGATGATGAAAGTGCACCATACCATAGGGCACGGTGCATTGTGAATGGTGGAACTACATGATTCTAATGTGCAAGGTGCATAGTGGAAGTACACCATACTAAGGTGCAAAGTACAAGGAGGTGAGAGAGCATTATACCAAGTTACATTATGCATAGTGGAATTGCAATAGACAAAGGCACACAATGCTTATTGCATGGTCGACCTACAAAATATAAAGGTGCACGTGCATAGTGGAAATTTACTATACAAAGGTCCACGTCCATTATGCATGGTGGAAGTGCATCATACCATGGTCAAATTCGCATAATGGATGATGAAAGTGCACCATACCATATGGCACGGTGCATTGTGAATGGTGGAACTACATGATTCTAATGTGCAAGGTGCATAGTGGAAGTACACCATACTAAGGTGCAAAGTACAAGGAGGTGAGAGAGCATTATACCAAGTTACATTATGCATAGTGGAATTGCAATAGACAAAGGCACACAATGCTTATTGCATGGTCGACCTACAAAATATAAAGGTGCACTGTGCATAGTGGAAATTTACTATACAAAGGTCCACTGCCCATTGTGCATGGTGGAAGTGCATCATACCATGGTCAAATTCGCATAATGGATGATGAAAGTGCACCATACCATAGGGCACGGTGCATTGTGAATGGTGGAACTACATGATTCTAATGTGCAAGGTGCATAGTGGAAGTACACCATACTAAGGTGCAAAGTACAAGGAGGTGAGAGAGCATTATACCAAGTTACATTATGCATAGTGGAATTGCAATAGACCAAGGCACACAATGCTTATTGCATGGTCGACCTACAAAATATAAAGGTGCACTTGTGCATAGTGGAAATTTACTATACAAAGGTCCACTGTCCATTATGCATGGTGGAAGTGTATCATACCATGGTCAAATTCGCATAATGGATGATGAAAGTGCACCATACCATATGGCACGGTGCATTGTGAATGGTGGAACTACATGATTCTAATGTGCAAGGTGCATAGTGGAAGTACACCATACTAAGGTGCAAAGTACAAGGAGGTGAGAGAGCATTATACCAAGTTACATTATGCATAGTGGAATTGCAATAGACAAAGGCACACAATGCTTATTGCATGGTCGACCTACAAAATATAAAGGTGCACGTGCATAGTGGAAATTTACTATACAAAGGTCCACTGCCCATTGTGCATGGTGGAAGTGCATCATACCATGGTCAAATTCGCATAATGGATGATGAAAGTGCACCATACCATATGGCACGGTGCATTGTGAATGGTGGAACTACATGATTCTAATGTGCAAGGTGCATAGTGGAAGTACACCATACTAAGGTGCAAAGTACAAGGAGGTGAGAGAGCATTATACCAAGTTACATTATGCATAGTGGAATTGCAATAGACCAAGGCACACAATGCTTATTGCATGGTCGACCTACAAAATATAAAGGTGCACGTGCATAGTGGAAATTTACTATACAAAGGTCCACTGTCCATTATGCATGGTGGAAGTGCATCATACCATGGTCAAATTCGCATAATGGATGATGAAAGTGCACCATACCATATGGCACGGCGCATTGTGAATGGTGGAACTACATGATTCTAATGTGCAAGGTGCATAGTGGAAGTACACCATACTAAGGTGCAAAGTACAAGGAGGTGAGAGAGCATTATACCAAGTTACATTATTCATAGTGGAATTGCAATAGACAAAGGCACACAATGCTTATTGCATGGTCGACCTACAAAATATAAAGGTGCACGTGCATAGTGGAAATTTACTATACAAAGGTCCACTGCCCATTGTGCATGGTGGAAGTGCATCATACCATGGTCAAATTCGCATAATGGATGATGAAAGTGCACCATACCATAGGGCACGGTGCATTGTGAATGGTGGAACTACATGATTCTAATGTGCAAGGTGCATAGTGGAAGTACACCATACTAAGGTGCAAAGTACAAGGAGGTGAGAGAGCATTATACCAAGTTACATTATGCATAGTGGAATTGCAATAGACAAAGGCACACAATGCTTATTGCATGGTCGACCTACAAAATATAAAGGTGCACTGTGCATAGTGGAAATTTACTATACAAAGGTCCACTGTCCATTATGCATGGTGGAAGTGTATCATACCATGGTCAAATTCGCATAATGGATGATGAAAGTGCACCATACCATATGGCACGGTGCATTGTGAATGGTGGAACTACATGATTCTAATGTGCAAGGTGCATAGTGGAAGTACACCATACTAAGGTGCAAAGTACAAGGAGGTGAGAGAGCATTATACCAAGTTACATTATGCATAGTGGAATTGCAATAGACAAAGGCACACAATGCTTATTGCATGGTCGACCTACAAAATATAAAGGTGCACGTGCATAGTGGAAATTTACTATACAAAGGTCCACTGCCCATTGTGCATGGTGGAAGTGCATCATACCATGGTCAAATTCGCATAATGGATGATGAAAGTGCACCATACCATAGGGCACGGTGCATTGTGAATGGTGGAACTACATGATTCTAATGTGCAAGGTGCATAGTGGAAGTACACCATACTAAGGTGCAAAGTACAAGGAGGTGAGAGAGCACTATACCAAGTTACATTATGCATAGTGGAATTGCAATAGACCAAGGCACACAATGCTTATTGCATGGTCGACCTACAAAATATAAAGGTGCACTTGTGCATAGTGGAAATTTACTATACAAAGGTCCACTGTCCATTATGCATGGTGGAAGTGCATCATACCATGGTCAAATTCGCATAATGGATGATGAAAGTGCACCATACCATATGGCACGGTGCATTGTGAATGGTGGAACTACATGATTCTAATGTGCAAGGTGCATAGTGGAAGTACACCATACTAAGGTGCAAAGTACAAGGAGGTGAGAGAGCATTATACCAAGTTACATTATGCATAGTGGAATTGCAATAGACAAAGGCACACAATGCTTATTGCATGGTCGACCTACAAAATATAAAGGTGCACTTGTGCATAGTGGAAATTTACTATACAAAGGTCCACTGCCCATTGTGCATGGTGGAAGTGCATCATACCATGGTCAAATTCGCATAATGGATGATGAAAGTGCACCATACCATAGGGCACGGTGCATTGTGAATGGTGGAACTACATGATTCTAATGTGCAAGGTGCATAGTGGAAGTACACCATACTAAGGTGCAAAGTATAAGGAGGTGAGAGAGCACTATACCAAGTTACATTATGCATAGTGGAATTGCAATAGACAAAGGCACACAATGCTTATTGCATGGTCGACCTACAAAATATAAAGGTGCACGTGCATAGTGGAAATTTACTATACAAAGGTCCACTGTCCATTATGCATGGTGGAAGTGCATCATACCATGGTCAAATTCGCATAATGGATGATGAAAGTGCACCATACCATATGGCACGGTGCATTGTGAATGGTGGAACTACATGATTCTAATGTGCAAGGTGCATAGTGGAAGTACACCATACTAAGGTGCAAAGTACAAGGAGGTGAGAGAGCATTATACCAAGTTACATTATGCATAGTGGAATTGCAATAGACAAAGGCACACAATGCTTATTGCATGGTCGACCTACAAAATATAAAGGTGCACTTGTGCATAGTGGAAATTTACTATACAAAGGTCCACTGCCCATTGTGCATGGTGGAAGTGCATCATACCATGGATCAAATTCGCATAATGGATGATGAAAGTGCACCATACCATAGGGCACGGTGCATTGTGAATGGTGGAACTACATGATTCTAATGTGCAAGGTGCATAGTGGAAGTACACCATACTAAGGTGCAAAGTATAAGGAGGTGAGAGAGCACTATACCAAGTTACATTATGCATAGTGGAATTGCAATAGACCAAGGCACACAATGCTTATTGCATGGTCGACCTACAAAATATAAAGGTGCACGTGCATAGTGGAAATTTACTATACAAAGGTCCACGTCCATTATGCATGGTGGAAGTGTATCATACCATGGTCAAATTCGCATAATGGATGATGAAAGTGCACCATACCATATGGCACGGCGCATTGTGAATGGTGGAACTACATGATTCTAATGTGCAAGGTGCATAGTGGAAGTACACCATACTAAGGTGCAAAGTACAAGGAGGTGAGAGAGCATTATACCAAGTTACATTATGCATAGTGGAATTGCAATAGACAAAGGCACACAATGCTTATTGCATGGTCGACCTACAAAATATAAAGGTGCACTGTGCATAGTGGAAATTTACTATACAAAGGTCCACTGCCCATTGTGCATGGTGGAAGTGCATCATACCTGGATCAAATTCGCATAATGGATGATGAAAGTGCACCATACCATAGGGCACGGTGCATTGTGAATGGTGGAACTACATGATTCTAATGTGCAAGGTGCATAGTGGAAGTACACCATACTAAGGTGCAAAGTATAAGGAGGTGAGAGAGCACTATACCAAGTTACATTATGCATAGTGGAATTGCAATAGACCAAGGCACACAATGCTTATTGCATGGTCGACCTACAAAATATAAAGGTGCACTGTGCATAGTGGAAATTTACTATACAAAGGTCCACTGTCCATTATGCATGGTGGAAGTGTATCATACCATGGTCAAATTCGCATAATGGATGATGAAAGTGCACCATACCATATGGCACGGTGCATTGTGAATGGTGGAACTACATGATTCTAATGTGCAAGGTGCATAGTGGAAGTACACCATACTAAGGTGCAAAGTACAAGGAGGTGAGAGAGCATTATACCAAGTTACATTATGCATAGTGGAATTGCAATAGACAAAGGCACACAATGCTTATTGCATGGTCGACCTACAAAATATAAAGGTGCACTTGTGCATAGTGGAAATTTACTATACAAAGGTCCACTGCCCATTGTGCATGGTGGAAGTGCATCATACCATGGATCAAATTCGCATAATGGATGATGAAAGTGCACCATACCATAGGGCACGGTGCATTGTGAATGGTGGAACTACATGATTCTAATGTGCAAGGTGCATAGTGGAAGTACACCATACTAAGGTGCAAAGTATAAGGAGGTGAGAGAGCACTATACCAAGTTACATTATGCATAGTGGAATTGCAATAGACCAAGGCACACAATGCTTATTGCATGGTCGACCTACAAAATATAAAGGTGCACTGTGCATAGTGGAAATTTGCTATACAAAGGTCCACTCCATTGTGCATGGTGGAAGTGCATCATACCATGGTCAAATTCGCATAATGGATGATGAAAGTGCACCATACCATATGGCACGGCGCATTGTGAATGGTGGAACTACATGATTCTAATGTGCAAGGTGCATAGTGGAAGTACACCATACTAAGGTGCAAAGTACAAGGAGGTGAGAGAGCATTATACCAAGTTACATTATGCATAGTGGAATTGCAATAGACAAAGGCACACAATGCTTATTGCATGGTCGACCTACAAAATATAAAGGTGCACTGTGCATAGTGGAAATTTACTATACAAAGGTCCACTGCCCATTGTGCATGGTGGAAGTGCATCATACCTGGATCAAATTCGCATAATGGATGATGAAAGTGCACCATACCATAGGGCACGGTGCATTGTGAATGGTGGAACTACATGATTCTAATGTGCAAGGTGCATAGTGGAAGTACACCATACTAAGGTGCAAAGTACAAGGAGGTGAGAGAGCACTATACCAAGTTACATTATGCATAGTGGAATTGCAATAGACAAAGGCACACAATGCTTATTGCATGGTCGACCTACAAAATATAAAGGTGCACGTGCATAGTGGAAATTTACTATACAAAGGTCCACTGTCCATTGTGCATGGTGGAAGTGCATCATACCATGGTCAAATTCGCATAATGGATGATGAAAGTGCACCATACCATATGGCACGGTGCATTGTGAATGGTGGAACTACATGATTCTAATGTGCAAGGTGCATAGTGGAAGTACACCATACTAAGGTGCAAAGTACAAGGAGGTGAGAGAGCATTATACCAAGTTACATTATGCATAGTGGAATTGCAATAGACAAAGGCACACAATGCTTATTGCATGGTCGACCTACAAAATATAAAGGTGCACGTGCATAGTGGAAATTTACTATACAAAGGTCCACTCCATTGTGCATGGTGGAAGTGCATCATACCATGGTCAAATTCGCATAATGGATGATGAAAGTGCACCATACCATAGGGCACGGTGCATTGTGAATGGTGGAACTACATGATTCTAATGTGCAAGGTGCATAGTGGAAGTACACCATACTAAGGTGCAAAGTACAAGGAGGTGAGAGAGCATTATACCAAGTTACATTATGCATAGTGGAATTGCAATAGACAAGGCACACAATGCTTATTGCATGGTCGACCTACAAAATATAAAGGTGCACTGTGCATAGTGGAAATTTACTATACAAAGGTCCACTGCCCATTGTGCATGGTGGAAGTGCATCATACCATGGTCAAATTCGCATAATGGATGATGAAAGTGCACCATACCATAGGGCACGGTGCATTGTGAATGGTGGAACTACATGATTCTAATGTGCAAGGTGCATAGTGGAAGTACACCATACTAAGGTGCAAAGTACAAGGAGGTGAGAGAGCATTATACCAAGTTACATTATGCATAGTGGAATTGCAATAGACAAAGGCACACAATGCTTATTGCATGGTCGACCTACAAAATATAAAGGTGCACTGTGCATAGTGGAAATTTACTATACAAAGGTCCACTCCATTGTGCATGGTGGAAGTGCATCATACCATGGTCAAATTCGCATAATGGATGATGAAAGTGCACCATACCATATGGCACGGTGCATTGTGAATGGTGGAACTACATGATTCTAATGTGCAAGGTGCATAGTGGAAGTACACCATACTAAGGTGCAAAGTACAAGGAGGTGAGAGAGCATTATACCAAGTTACATTATGCATAGTGGAATTGCAATAGACAAAGGCACACAATGCTTATTGCATGGTCGACCTACAAAATATAAAGGTGCACGTGCATAGTGGAAATTTACTATACAAAGGTCCACTACCCATTGTGCATGGTGGAAGTGCATCATACCATGGTCAAATTCGCATAATGGATGATGAAAGTGCACCATACCATAGGGCACGGTGCATTGTGAATGGTGGAACTACATGATTCTAATGTGCAAGGTGCATAGTGGAAGTACACCATACTAAGGTGCAAAGTACAAGGAGGTGAGAGAGCATTATACCAAGTTACATTATGCATAGTGGAATTGCAATAGACCAAGGCACACAATGCTTATTGCATGGTCGACCTACAAAATATAAAGGTGCACGTGCATAGTGGAAATTTACTATACAAAGGTCCACCCCATTGTGCATGGTGGAAGTGCATCATACCATGGTCAAATTCGCATAATGGATGATGAAAGTGCACCATACCATATGGCACGGTGCATTGTGAATGGTGGAACTACATGATTCTAATGTGCAAGGTGCATAGTGGAAGTACACCATACTAAGGTGCAAAGTACAAGGAGGTGAGAGAGCATTATACCAAGTTACATTATGCATAGTGGAATTGCAATAGACAAAGGCACACAATGCTTATTGCATGGTCGACCTACAAAATATAAAGGTGCACTGTGCATAGTGGAAATTTACTATACAAAGGTCCACGCCCATTGTGCATGGTGGAAGTGCATCATACCATGGTCAAATTCGCATAATGGATGATGAAAGTGCACCATACCATAGGGCACGGTGCATTGTGAATGGTGGAACTACATGATTCTAATGTGCAAGGTGCATAGTGGAAGTACACCATACAAAGTAGGAGGTGAGAGAGGTTACATTATGCATAGTGGAATTGCAATTGCTTGCATGGTCGACCTACAAAATATAAAGGTGCACTGTGCATAGTGGAAATTTACTATACAAAGGTCCACTGCCATTGTGCATGGTGGAAGTGCATCATACCATCAAATTCGCATAATGGATGATGAAAGTGCACCATACCATAGGGCACGGTGCATTGTGAATGGTGGAACTACATGATTCTAATGTGCAAGGTGCATAGTGGAAGTACACCATACTAAGGTGCAAAGTACAAGGAGGTGAGAGAGCATTATACCAAGTTACATTATGCATAGTGGAATTGCAATAGACAAAGGCACACAATGCTTATTGCATGGTCGACCTACAAAATATAAAGGTGCACTGTGCATAGTGGAAATTTACTATACAAAGGTCCACTGTCCATTGTGCATGGTGGAAGTGCATCATACCATGGTCAAATTCGCATAATGGATGATGAAAGTGCACCATACCATAGGGCACGGTGCATTGTGAATGGTGGAACTACATGATTCTAATGTGCAAGGTGCATAGTGGAAGTACACCATACTAAGGTGCAAAGTACAAGGAGGTGAGAGAGCATTATACCAAGTTACATTAAGCATAGTGGAATTGCAATAGACAAAGGCACACAATGCTTATTGCATGGTCGACCTACAAAATATAAAGGTGCACCGTGCATAGTGGAAATTTACTATACAAAGGTCCACTGCCCATTGTGCATGGTGGAAGTGCATCATACCATGGTCAAATTCGCATAATGGATGATGAAAGTGCACCATACCATAGGGCACGGTGCATTGTGAATGGTGGAACTACATGATTCTAATGTGCAAGGTGCATAGTGGAAGTACACCATACTAAGGTGCAAAGTACAAGGAGGTGAGAGAGCACTATACCAAGTTACATTATGCATAGTGGAATTGCAATAGACCAAGGCACACAATGCTTATTGCATGGTCGACCTACAAAATATAAAGGTGCACTGTGCATAGTGGAAATTTACTATACAAAGGTCCACTGTCCATTGTGCATGGTGGAAGTGCATCATACCATGGTCAAATTCGCATAATGGATGATGAAAGTGCACCATACCATATGGCACGGTGCATTGTGAATGGTGGAACTACATGATTCTAATGTGCAAGGTGCATAGTGGAAGTACACCATACTAAGGTGCAAAGTACAAGGAGGTGAGAGAGCATTATACCAAGTTACATTATGCATAGTGGAATTGCAATAGACAAAGGCACACAATGCTTATTGCATGGTCGACCTACAAAATATAAAGGTGCACCGTGCATAGTGGAAATTTACTATACAAAGGTCCACGCCCATTGTGCATGGTGGAAGTGCATCATACCATGGTCAAATTCGCATAATGGATGATGAAAGTGCACCATACCATAGGGCACGGTGCATTGTGAATGGTGGAACTACATGATTCTAATGTGCAAGGTGCATAGTGGAAGTACACCATACTAAGGTGCAAAGTACAAGGAGGTGAGAGAGCACTATACCAAGTTACATTATGCATAGTGGAATTGCAATAGACCAAGGCACACAATGCTTATTGCATGGTCGACCTACAAAATATAAAGGTGCACGTGCATAGTGGAAATTTACTATACAAAGGTCCACTGTCCATTATGCATGGTGGAAGTGCATCATACCATGGTCAAATTCGCATAATGGATGATGAAAGTGCACCATACCATATGGCACGGCGCATTGTGAATGGTGGAACTACATGATTCTAATGTGCAAGGTGCATAGTGGAAGTACACCATACTAAGGTGCAAAGTACAAGGAGGTGAGAGAGCATTATACCAAGTTACATTATGCATAGTGGAATTGCAATAGACAAAGGCACACAATGCTTATTGCATGGTCGACCTACAAAATATAAAGGTGCACTGTGCATAGTGGAAATTTACTATACAAAGGTCCACTACCCATTGTGCATGGTGGAAGTGCATCATACCATGGTCCAATTCGCATAATAGATGATGAAAGTGCACCATACCATAGGGCACGGTGCATTGTGAATGGTGGAACTACATGATTCTAATGTGCAAGGTGCATAGTGGAAGTACACCATACTAAGGTGCAAAGTATAAGGAGGTGAGAGAGCACTATACCAAGTTACATTATGCATAGTGGAATTGCAATAGACCAAGGCACACAATGCTTATTGCATGGTCGACCTACAAAATATAAAGGTGCACGTGCATAGTGGAAATTTACTATACAAAGGTCCACTCCATTATGCATGGTGGAAGTGCATCATACCATGGTCAAATTCGCATAATGGATGATGAAAGTGCACCATACCATATGGCACGGTGCATTGTGAATGGTGGAACTACATGATTCTAATGTGCAAGGTGCATAGTGGAAGTACACCATACTAAGGTGCAAAGTACAAGGAGGTGAGAGAGCATTATACCAAGTTACATTATGCATAGTGGAATTGCAATAGACAAAGGCACACAATGCTTATTGCATGGTCGACCTACAAAATATAAAGGTGCACTGTGCATAGTGGAAATTTACTATACAAAGGTCCACCCCATTGTGCATGGTGGAAGTGCATCATACCATGGTCAAATTCGCATAATGGATGATGAAAGTGCACCATACCATAGGGCACGGTGCATTGTGAATGGTGGAACTACATGATTCTAATGTGCAAGGTGCATAGTGGAAGTACACCATACTAAGGTGCAAAGTACAAGGAGGTGAGAGAGCACTATACCAAGTTACATTATGCATAGTGGAATTGCAATAGACCAAGGCACACAATGCTTATTGCATGGTCGACCTACAAAATATAAAGGTGCACGTGCATAGTGGAAATTTACTATACAAAGGTCCACTGTCCATTGTGCATGGTGGAAGTGCATCATACCATGGTCAAATTCGCATAATGGATGATGAAAGTGCACCATACCATAGGGCACGGTGCATTGTGAATGGTGGAACTACATGATTCTAATGTGCAAGGTGCATAGTGGAAGTACACCATACTAAGGTGCAAAGTACAAGGAGGTGAGAGAGCACTATACCAAGTTACATTATGCATAGTGGAATTGCAATAGACCAAGGCACACAATGCTTATTGCATGGTCGACCTACAAAATATAAAGGTGCACGTGCATAGTGGAAATTTACTATACAAAGGTCCACTATCCATTGTGCATGGTGGAAGTGCATCATACCATGGTCAAATTCGCATAATGGATGATGAAAGTGCACCATACCATAGGGCACGGTGCATTGTGAATGGTGGAACTACATGATTCTAATGTGCAAGGTGCATAGTGGAAGTACACCATACTAAGGTGCAAAGTACAAGGAGGTGAGAGAGCATTATACCAAGTTACATTATGCATAGTGGAATTGCAATAGACAAAGGCACACAATGCTTATTGCATGGTCGACCTACAAAATATAAAGGTGCACGTGCATAGTGGAAATTTACTATACAAAGGTCCACGCCCATTGTGCATGGTGGAAGTGCATCATACCATGGTCAAATTCGCATAATGGATGATGAAAGTGCACCATACCATAGGGCACGGTGCATTGTGAATGGTGGAACTACATGATTCTAATGTGCAAGGTGCATAGTGGAAGTACACCATACTAAGGTGCAAAGTACAAGGAGGTGAGAGAGCATTATACCAAGTTACATTATGCATAGTGGAATTGCAATAGACAAAGGCACACAATGCTTATTGCATGGTCGACCTACAAAATATAAAGGTGCACTGTGCATAGTGGAAATTTACTATACAAAGGTCCACTGTCCATTGTGCATGGTGGAAGTGCATCATACCATGGTCAAATTCGCATAATGGATGATGAAAGTGCACCATACCATAGGGCACGGTGCATTGTGAATGGTGGAACTACATGATTCTAATGTGCAAGGTGCATAGTGGAAGTACACCATACTAAGGTGCAAAGTACAAGGAGGTGAGAGAGCATTATACCAAGTTACATTATGCATAGTGGAATTGCAATAGACAAAGGCACACAATGCTTATTGCATGGTCGACCTACAAAATATAAAGGTGCACTGTGCATAGTGGAAATTTACTATACAAAGGTCCACGCCCATTGTGCATGGTGGAAGTGCATCATACCATGGTCAAATTCGCATAATGGATGATGAAAGTGCACCATACCATAGGGCACGGTGCATTGTGAATGGTGGAACTACATGATTCTAATGTGCAAGGTGCATAGTGGAAGTACACCATACTAAGGTGCAAAGTACAAGGAGGTGAGAGAGCATTATACCAAGTTACATTATGCATAGTGGAATTGCAATAGACCAAGGCACACAATGCTTATTGCATGGTCGACCTACAAAATATAAAGGTGCACTGTGCATAGTGGAAATTTACTATACAAAGGTCCACTGTCCATTGTGCATGGTGGAAGTGCATCATACCATGGTCAAATTCGCATAATGGATGATGAAAGTGCACCATACCATAGGGCACGGTGCATTGTGAATGGTGGAACTACATGATTCTAATGTGCAAGGTGCATAGTGGAAGTACACCATACTAAGGTGCAAAGTACAAGGAGGTGAGAGAGCATTATACCAAGTTACATTATGCATAGTGGAATTGCAATAGACAAAGGCACACAATGCTTATTGCATGGTCGACCTACAAAATATAAAGGTGCACTTGTGCATAGTGGAAATTTACTATACAAAGGTCCACTGCCCATTGTGCATGGTGGAAGTGCATCATACCATGGTCAAATTCGCATAATGGATGATGAAAGTGCACCATACCATAGGGCACGGTGCATTGTGAATGGTGGAACTACATGATTCTAATGTGCAAGGTGCATAGTGGAAGTACACCATACTAAGGTGCAAAGTACAAGGAGGTGAGAGAGCATTATACCAAGTTACATTATGCATAGTGGAATTGCAATAGACCAAGGCACACAATGCTTATTGCATGGTCGACCTACAAAATATAAAGGTGCACTGTGCATAGTGGAAATTTACTATACAAAGGTCCACTGTCCATTGTGCATGGTGGAAGTGCATCATACCATGGTCAAATTCGCATAATGGATGATGAAAGTGCACCATACCATAGGGCACGGTGCATTGTGAATGGTGGAACTACATGATTCTAATGTGCAAGGTGCATAGTGGAAGTACACCATACTAAGGTGCAAAGTACAAGGAGGTGAGAGAGCATTATACCAAGTTACATTATGCATAGTGGAATTGCAATAGACAAAGGCACACAATGCTTATTGCATGGTCGACCTACAAAATATAAAGGTGCACTGTGCATAGTGGAAATTTACTATACAAAGGTCCACTGCCCATTGTGCATGGTGGAAGTGCATCATACCATGGTCAAATTCGCATAATGGATGATGAAAGTGCACCATACCATAGGGCACGGTGCATTGTGAATGGTGGAACTACATGATTCTAATGTGCAAGGTGCATAGTGGAAGTACACCATACTAAGGTGCAAAGTACAAGGAGGTGAGAGAGCATTATACCAAGTTACATTATGCATAGTGGAATTGCAATAGACAAAGGCACACAATGCTTATTGCATGGTCGACCTACAAAATATAAAGGTGCACCGTGCATAGTGGAAATTTACTATACAAAGGTCCACTGCCCATTGTGCATGGTGGAAGTGCATCATACCATGGTCAAATTCGCATAATGGATGATGAAAGTGCACCATACCATAGGGCACGGTGCATTGTGAATGGTGGAACTACATGATTCTAATGTGCAAGGTGCATAGTGGAAGTACACCATACTAAGGTGCAAAGTACAAGGAGGTGAGAGAGCATTATACCAAGTTACATTATGCATAGTGGAATTGCAATAGACAAAGGCACACAATGCTTATTGCATGGTCGACCTACAAAATATAAAGGTGCACTGTGCATAGTGGAAATTTACTATACAAAGGTCCACTGTCCATTGTGCATGGTGGAAGTGCATCATACCATGGTCAAATTCGCATAATGGATGATGAAAGTGCACCATACCATAGGGCACGGTGCATTGTGAATGGTGGAACTACATGATTCTAATGTGCAAGGTGCATAGTGGAAGTACACCATACTAAGGTGCAAAGTACAAGGAGGTGAGAGAGCATTATACCAAGTTACATTATGCATAGTGGAATTGCAATAGACAAGGCACACAATGCTTATTGCATGGTCGACCTACAAAATATAAAGGTGCACTGTGCATAGTGGAAATTTACTATACAAAGGTCCACTGCCCATTGTGCATGGTGGAAGTGCATCATACCATGGTCAAATTCGCATAATGGATGATGAAAGTGCACCATACCATAGGGCACGGTGCATTGTGAATGGTGGAACTACATGATTCTAATGTGCAAGGTGCATAGTGGAAGTACACCATACTAAGGTGCAAAGTACAAGGAGGTGAGAGAGCATTATACCAAGTTACATTATGCATAGTGGAATTGCAATAGACAAAGGCACACAATGCTTATTGCATGGTCGACCTACAAAATATAAAGGTGCACGTGCATAGTGGAAATTTACTATACAAAGGTCCACCCCATTGTGCATGGTGGAAGTGCATCATACCATGGTCAAATTCGCATAATGGATGATGAAAGTGCACCATACCATAGGGCACGGTGCATTGTGAATGGTGGAACTACATGATTCTAATGTGCAAGGTGCATAGTGGAAGTACACCATACTAAGGTGCAAAGTACAAGGAGGTGAGAGAGCATTATACCAAGTTACATTATGCATAGTGGAATTGCAATAGACAAAGGCACACAATGCTTATTGCATGGTCGACCTACAAAATATAAAGGTGCACGTGCATAGTGGAAATTTACTATACAAAGGTCCACCGTCCATTGTGCATGGTGGAAGTGCATCATACCATGGTCAAATTCGCATAATGGATGATGAAAGTGCACCATACCATAGGGCACGGTGCATTGTGAATGGTGGAACTACATGATTCTAATGTGCAAGGTGCATAGTGGAAGTACACCATACTAAGGTGCAAAGTACAAGGAGGTGAGAGAGCACTATACCAAGTTACATTATGCATAGTGGAATTGCAATAGACCAAGGCACACAATGCTTATTGCATGGTCGACCTACAAAATATAAAGGTGCACTGTGCATAGTGGAAATTTACTATACAAAGGTCCACTCCATTGTGCATGGTGGAAGTGCATCATACCATGGTCAAATTCGCATAATGGATGATGAAAGTGCACCATACCATAGGGCACGGTGCATTGTGAATGGTGGAACTACATGATTCTAATGTGCAAGGTGCATAGTGGAAGTACACCATACTAAGGTGCAAAGTACAAGGAGGTGAGAGAGCATTATACCAAGTTACATTATGCATAGTGGAATTGCAATAGACAAAGGCACACAATGCTTATTGCATGGTCGACCTACAAAATATAAAGGTGCACCGTGCATAGTGGAAATTTACTATACAAAGGTCCACGCCCATTGTGCATGGTGGAAGTGCATCATACCATGGTCAAATTCGCATAATGGATGATGAAAGTGCACCATACCATAGGGCACGGTGCATTGTGAATGGTGGAACTACATGATTCTAATGTGCAAGGTGCATAGTGGAAGTACACCATACTAAGGTGCAAAGTACAAGGAGGTGAGAGAGCACTATACCAAGTTACATTATGCATAGTGGAATTGCAATAGACAAAGGCACACAATGCTTATTGCATGGTCGACCTACAAAATATAAAGGTGCACTGTGCATAGTGGAAATTTACTATACAAAGGTCCACTGTCCATTGTGCATGGTGGAAGTGCATCATACCATGGTCAAATTCGCATAATGGATGATGAAAGTGCACCATACCATAGGGCACGGTGCATTGTGAATGGTGGAACTACATGATTCTAATGTGCAAGGTGCATAGTGGAAGTACACCATACTAAGGTGCAAAGTACAAGGAGGTGAGAGAGCACTATACCAAGTTACATTATGCATAGTGGAATTGCAATAGACCAAGGCACACAATGCTTATTGCATGGTCGACCTACAAAATATAAAGGTGCACTGTGCATAGTGGAAATTTACTATACAAAGGTCCACTGTCCATTGTGCATGGTGGAAGTGCATCATACCATGGTCAAATTCGCATAATGGATGATGAAAGTGCACCATACCATATGGCACGGTGCATTGTGAATGGTGGAACTACATGATTCTAATGTGCAAGGTGCATAGTGGAAGTACACCATACTAAGGTGCAAAGTACAAGGAGGTGAGAGAGCATTATACCAAGTTACATTATGCATAGTGGAATTGCAATAGACAAAGGCACACAATGCTTATTGCATGGTCGACCTACAAAATATAAAGGTGCACTGTGCATAGTGGAAATTTACTATACAAAGGTCCACTGCCATTGTGCATGGTGGAAGTGCATCATACCATGGTCAAATTCGCATAATGGATGATGAAAGTGCACCATACCATAGGGCACGGTGCATTGTGAATGGTGGAACTACATGATTCTAATGTGCAAGGTGCATAGTGGAAGTACACCATACTAAGGTGCAAAGTACAAGGAGGTGAGAGAGCATTATACCAAGTTACATTATGCATAGTGGAATTGCTATAGACAAAGGCACACAATGCTTATTGCATGGTCGACCTACAAAATATAAAGGTGCACTGTGCATAGTGGAAATTTTCTATACAAAGGTCCACTCCATTGTGCATGGTGGAAGTGCATCATACCATGGTCAAATTCGCATAATGGATGATGAAAGTGCACCATACCATAGGGCACGGTGCATTGTGAATGGTGGAACTACATGATTCTAATGTGCAAGGTGCATAGTGGAAGTACACCATACTAAGGTGCAAAGTACAAGGAGGTGAGAGAGCATTATACCAAGTTACATTATGCATAGTGGAATTGCAATAGACAAAGGCACACAATGCTTATTGCATGGTCGACCTACAAAATATAAAGGTGCACCGTGCATAGTGGAAATTTACTATACAAAGGTCCACTGCCCATTGTGCATGGTGGAAGTGCATCATACCATGGTCAAATTCGCATAATGGATGATGAAAGTGCACCATACCATAGGGCACGGTGCATTGTGAATGGTGGAACTACATGATTCTAATGTGCAAGGTGCATAGTGGAAGTACACCATACTAAGGTGCAAAGTACAAGGAGGTGAGAGAGCATTATACCAAGTTACATTATGCATAGTGGAATTGCAATAGACCAAGGCACACAATGCTTATTGCATGGTCGACCTACAAAATATAAAGGTGCATGCATAGTGGAAATTTACTATACAAAGGTCCACTGCCCATTGTGCATGGTGGAAGTGCATCATACCATGGTCAAATTCGCATAATGGATGATGAAAGTGCACCATACCATAGGGCACGGTGCATTGTGAATGGTGGAACTACATGATTCTAATGTGCAAGGTGCATAGTGGAAGTACACCATACTAAGGTGCAAAGTACAAGGAGGTGAGAGAGCATTATACCAAGTTACATTATGCATAGTGGAATTGCAATAGACCAAGGCACACAATGCTTATTGCATGGTCGACCTACAAAATATAAAGGTGCACTTGTGCATAGTGGAAATTTACTATACAAAGGTCCACCCCATTGTGCATGGTGGAAGTGCATCATACCATGGTCAAATTCGCATAATGGATGATGAAAGTGCACCATACCATAGGGCACGGTGCATTGTGAATGGTGGAACTACATGATTCTAATGTGCAAGGTGCATAGTGGAAGTACACCATACTAAGGTGCAAAGTACAAGGAGGTGAGAGAGCATTATACCAAGTTACATTATGCATAGTGGAATTGCAATAGACCAAGGCACACAATGCTTATTGCATGGTCGACCTACAAAATATAAAGGTGCACGTGCATAGTGGAAATTTACTATACAAAGGTCCACCCATTGTGCATGGTGGAAGTGCATCATACCATGGTCAAATTCGCATAATGGATGATGAAAGTGCACCATACCATAGGGCACGGTGCATTGTGAATGGTGGAACTACATGATTCTAATGTGCAAGGTGCATAGTGGAAGTACACCATACTAAGGTGCAAAGTACAAGGAGGTGAGAGAGCATTATACCAAGTTACATTATGCATAGTGGAATTGCAATAGACCAAGGCACACAATGCTTATTGCATGGTCGACCTACAAAATATAAAGGTGCACCGTGCATAGTGGAAATTTACTATACAAAGGTCCACTCCATTGTGCATGGTGGAAGTGCATCATACCATGGTCAAATTCGCATAATGGATGATGAAAGTGCACCATACCATAGGGCACGGTGCATTGTGAATGGTGGAACTACATGATTCTAATGTGCAAGGTGCATAGTGGAAGTACACCATACTAAGGTGCAAAGTACAAGGAGGTGAGAGAGCATTATACCAAGTTACATTATGCATAGTGGAATTGCAATAGACAAGGCACACAATGCTTATTGCATGGTCGACCTACAAAATATAAAGGTGCACGTGCATAGTGGAAATTTACTATACAAAGGTCCACTGCCCATTGTGCATGGTGGAAGTGCATCATACCATGGTCAAATTCGCATAATGGATGATGAAAGTGCACCATACCATAGGGCACGGTGCATTGTGAATGGTGGAACTACATGATTCTAATGTGCAAGGTGCATAGTGGAAGTACACCATACTAAGGTGCAAAGTACAAGGAGGTGAGAGAGCATTATACCAAGTTACATTATGCATAGTGGAATTGCAATAGACCAAGGCACACAATGCTTATTGCATGGTCGACCTACAAAATATAAAGGTGCACTGCATAGTGGAAATTTACTATACAAAGGTCCACCGTCCATTGTGCATGGTGGAAGTGCATCATACCATGGTCAAATTCGCATAATGGATGATGAAAGTGCACCATACCATAGGGCACGGTGCATTGTGAATGGTGGAACTACATGATTCTAATGTGCAAGGTGCATAGTGGAAGTACACCATACTAAGGTGCAAAGTACAAGGAGGTGAGAGAGCATTATACCAAGTTACATTATGCATAGTGGAATTGCAATAGACAAAGGCACACAATGCTTATTGCATGGTCGACCTACAAAATATAAAGGTGCACGTGCATAGTGGAAATTTACTATACAAAGGTCCACTCCATTGTGCATGGTGGAAGTGCATCATACCATGGTCAAATTCGCATAATGGATGATGAAAGTGCACCATACCATAGGGCACGGTGCATTGTGAATGGTGGAACTACATGATTCTAATGTGCAAGGTGCATAGTGGAAGTACACCATACTAAGGTGCAAAGTACAAGGAGGTGAGAGAGCATTATACCAAGTTACATTATGCATAGTGGAATTGCAATAGACCAAGGCACACAATGCTTATTGCATGGTCGACCTACAAAATATAAAGGTGCACCGTGCATAGTGGAAATTTACTATACAAAGGTCCACTGCCCATTGTGCATGGTGGAAGTGCATCATACCATGGTCAAATTCGCATAATGGATGATGAAAGTGCACCATACCATATGGCACGGTGCATTGTGAATGGTGGAACTACATGATTCTAATGTGCAAGGTGCATAGTGGAAGTACACCATACTAAGGTGCAAAGTACAAGGAGGTGAGAGAGCATTATACCAAGTTACATTATGCATAGTGGAATTGCAATAGACAAGGCACACAATGCTTATTGCATGGTCGACCTACAAAATATAAAGGTGCACGTGCATAGTGGAAATTTACTATACAAAGGTCCACTGCCCATTGTGCATGGTGGAAGTGCATCATACCATGGTCAAATTCGCATAATGGATGATGAAAGTGCACCATACCATAGGGCACGGTGCATTGTGAATGGTGGAACTACATGATTCTAATGTGCAAGGTGCATAGTGGAAGTACACCATACTAAGGTGCAAAGTACAAGGAGGTGAGAGAGCATTATACCAAGTTACATTATGCATAGTGGAATTGCAATAGACAAAGGCACACAATGCTTATTGCATGGTCGACCTACAAAATATAAAGGTGCACTGTGCATAGTGGAAATTTACTATACAAAGGTCCACTGCCCATTGTGCATGGTGGAAGTGCATCATACCATGGTCAAATTCGCATAATGGATGATGAAAGTGCACCATACCATAGGGCACGGTGCATTGTGAATGGTGGAACTACATGATTCTAATGTGCAAGGTGCATAGTGGAAGTACACCATACTAAGGTGCAAAGTACAAGGAGGTGAGAGAGCATTATACCAAGTTACATTATGCATAGTGGAATTGCAATAGACCAAGGCACACAATGCTTATTGCATGGTCGACCTACAAAATATAAAGGTGCACTGTGCATAGTGGAAATTTACTATACAAAGGTCCACTGCCCATTGTGCATGGTGGAAGTGCATCATACCATGGTCAAATTCGCATAATGGATGATGAAAGTGCACCATACCATAGGGCACGGTGCATTGTGAATGGTGGAACTACATGATTCTAATGTGCAAGGTGCATAGTGGAAGTACACCATACTAAGGTGCAAAGTACAAGGAGGTGAGAGAGCATTATACCAAGTTACATTATGCATAGTGGAATTGCAATAGACCAAGGCACACAATGCTTATTGCATGGTCGACCTACAAAATATAAAGGTGCACTGTGCATAGTGGAAATTTACTATACAAAGGTCCACTGCCCATTGTGCATGGTGGAAGTGCATCATACCATGGTCAAATTCGCATAATGGATGATGAAAGTGCACCATACCATAGGGCACGGTGCATTGTGAATGGTGGAACTACATGATTCTAATGTGCAAGGTGCATAGTGGAAGTACACCATACTAAGGTGCAAAGTACAAGGAGGTGAGAGAGCATTATACCAAGTTACATTATGCATAGTGGAATTGCAATAGACAAAGGCACACAATGCTTATTGCATGGTCGACCTACAAAATATAAAGGTGCACGTGCATAGTGGAAATTTACTATACAAAGGTCCACTACCCATTGTGCATGGTGGAAGTGCATCATACCATGGTCAAATTCGCATAATGGATGATGAAAGTGCACCATACCATAGGGCACGGTGCATTGTGAATGGTGGAACTACATGATTCTAATGTGCAAGGTGCATAGTGGAAGTACACCATACTAAGGTGCAAAGTACAAGGAGGTGAGAGAGCATTATACCAAGTTACATTATGCATAGTGGAATTGCAATAGACAAAGGCACACAATGCTTATTGCATGGTCGACCTACAAAATATAAAGGTGCACTGTGCATAGTGGAAATTTACTATACAAAGGTCCACTGCCCATTGTGCATGGTGGAAGTGCATCATACCATGGTCAAATTCGCATAATGGATGATGAAAGTGCACCATACCATAGGGCACGGTGCATTGTGAATGGTGGAACTACATGATTCTAATGTGCAAGGTGCATAGTGGAAGTACACCATACTAAGGTGCAAAGTACAAGGAGGTGAGAGAGCATTATACCAAGTTACATTATGCATAGTGGAATTGCAATAGACAAAGGCACACAATGCTTATTGCATGGTCGACCTACAAAATATAAAGGTGCACTGTGCATAGTGGAAATTTACTATACAAAGGTCCACTTGCCCATTGTGCATGGTGGAAGTGCATCATACCATGGTCAAATTCGCATAATGGATGATGAAAGTGCACCATACCATAGGGCACGGTGCATTGTGAATGGTGGAACTACATGATTCTAATGTGCAAGGTGCATAGTGGAAGTACACCATACTAAGGTGCAAAGTACAAGGAGGTGAGAGAGCATTATACCAAGTTACATTATGCATAGTGGAATTGCAATAGACCAAGGCACACAATGCTTATTGCATGGTCGACCTACAAAATATAAAGGTGCACCGTGCATAGTGGAAATTTACTATACAAAGGTCCACTGCCATTGTGCATGGTGGAAGTGCATCATACCATGGTCAAATTCGCATAATGGATGATGAAAGTGCACCATACCATAGGGCACGGTGCATTGTGAATGGTGGAACTACATGATTCTAATGTGCAAGGTGCATAGTGGAAGTACACCATACTAAGGTGCAAAGTACAAGGAGGTGAGAGAGCATTATACCAAGTTACATTATGCATAGTGGAATTGCAATAGACCAAGGCACACAATGCTTATTGCATGGTCGACCTACAAAATATAAAGGTGCACTGTGCATAGTGGAAATTTACTATACAAAGGTCCACTGTCCATTGTGCATGGTGGAAGTGCATCATACCATGGTCAAATTCGCATAATGGATGATGAAAGTGCACCATACCATAGGGCACGGTGCATTGTGAATGGTGGAACTACATGATTCTAATGTGCAAGGTGCATAGTGGAAGTACACCATACTAAGGTGCAAAGTACAAGGAGGTGAGAGAGCATTATACCAAGTTACATTATGCATAGTGGAATTGCAATAGACAAAGGCACACAATGCTTATTGCATGGTCGACCTACAAAATATAAAGGTGCACTGTGCATAGTGGAAATTTACTATACAAAGGTCCACTGCCCATTGTGCATGGTGGAAGTGCATCATACCATGGTCAAATTCGCATAATGGATGATGAAAGTGCACCATACCATAGGGCACGGTGCATTGTGAATGGTGGAACTACATGATTCTAATGTGCAAGGTGCATAGTGGAAGTACACCATACTAAGGTGCAAAGTACAAGGAGGTGAGAGAGCATTATACCAAGTTACATTATGCATAGTGGAATTGCAATAGACCAAGGCACACAATGCTTATTGCATGGTCGACCTACAAAATATAAAGGTGCACTGTGCATAGTGGAAATTTACTATACAAAGGTCCACTGTCCATTGTGCATGGTGGAAGTGCATCATACCATGGTCAAATTCGCATAATGGATGATGAAAGTGCACCATACCATAGGGCACGGTGCATTGTGAATGGTGGAACTACATGATTCTAATGTGCAAGGTGCATAGTGGAAGTACACCATACTAAGGTGCAAAGTACAAGGAGGTGAGAGAGCATTATACCAAGTTACATTATGCATAGTGGAATTGCAATAGACAAAGGCACACAATGCTTATTGCATGGTCGACCTACAAAATATAAAGGTGCACTGTGCATAGTGGAAATTTACTATACAAAGGTCCACTGCCCATTGTGCATGGTGGAAGTGCATCATACCATGGTCAAATTCGCATAATGGATGATGAAAGTGCACCATACCATAGGGCACGGTGCATTGTGAATGGTGGAACTACATGATTCTAATGTGCAAGGTGCATAGTGGAAGTACACCATACTAAGGTGCAAAGTACAAGGAGGTGAGAGAGCATTATACCAAGTTACATTATGCATAGTGGAATTGCAATAGACCAAGGCACACAATGCTTATTGCATGGTCGACCTACAAAATATAAAGGTGCACTGTGCATAGTGGAAATTTACTATACAAAGGTCCACGTCCATTGTGCATGGTGGAAGTGCATCATACCATGGTCAAATTCGCATAATGGATGATGAAAGTGCACCATACCATAGGGCACGGTGCATTGTGAATGGTGGAACTACATGATTCTAATGTGCAAGGTGCATAGTGGAAGTACACCATACTAAGGTGCAAAGTACAAGGAGGTGAGAGAGCATTATACCAAGTTACATTATGCATAGTGGAATTGCAATAGACAAAGGCACACAATGCTTATTGCATGGTCGACCTACAAAATATAAAGGTGCACTGTGCATAGTGGAAATTTACTATACAAAGGTCCACTGCCCATTGTGCATGGTGGAAGTGCATCATACCATGGTCAAATTCGCATAATGGATGATGAAAGTGCACCATACCATAGGGCACGGTGCATTGTGAATGGTGGAACTACATGATTCTAATGTGCAAGGTGCATAGTGGAAGTACACCATACTAAGGTGCAAAGTACAAGGAGGTGAGAGAGCATTATACCAAGTTACATTATGCATAGTGGAATTGCAATAGACAAAGGCACACAATGCTTATTGCATGGTCGACCTACAAAATATAAAGGTGCACGTGCATAGTGGAAATTTACTATACAAAGGTCCACTGTCCATTGTGCATGGTGGAAGTGCATCATACCATGGTCAAATTCGCATAATGGATGATGAAAGTGCACCATACCATAGGGCACGGTGCATTGTGAATGGTGGAACTACATGATTCTAATGTGCAAGGTGCATAGTGGAAGTACACCATACTAAGGTGCAAAGTACAAGGAGGTGAGAGAGCATTATACCAAGTTACATTATGCATAGTGGAATTGCAATAGACAAAGGCACACAATGCTTATTGCATGGTCGACCTACAAAATATAAAGGTGCACTGTGCATAGTGGAAATTTACTATACAAAGGTCCACTGCCCATTGTGCATGGTGGAAGTGCATCATACCATGGTCAAATTCGCATAATGGATGATGAAAGTGCACCATACCATAGGGCACGGTGCATTGTGAATGGTGGAACTACATGATTCTAATGTGCAAGGTGCATAGTGGAAGTACACCATACTAAGGTGCAAAGTACAAGGAGGTGAGAGAGCATTATACCAAGTTACATTATGCATAGTGGAATTGCAATAGACAAAGGCACACAATGCTTATTGCATGGTCGACCTACAAAATATAAAGGTGCACTTGTGCATAGTGGAAATTTACTATACAAAGGTCCACTGTCCATTGTGCATGGTGGAAGTGCATCATACCATGGTCAAATTCGCATAATGGATGATGAAAGTGCACCATACCATAGGGCACGGTGCATTGTGAATGGTGGAACTACATGATTCTAATGTGCAAGGTGCATAGTGGAAGTACACCATACTAAGGTGCAAAGTACAAGGAGGTGAGAGAGCATTATACCAAGTTACATTATGCATAGTGGAATTGCAATAGACAAAGGCAGACAATGCTTATTGCATGGTCGACCTACAAAATATAAAGGTGCACTGTGCATAGTGGAAATTTACTATACAAAGGTCCACTGCCATTGTGCATGGTGGAAGTGCATCATACCATGGTCAAATTCGCATAATGGATGATGAAAGTGCACCATACCATAGGGCACGGTGCATTGTGAATGGTGGAACTACATGATTCTAATGTGCAAGGTGCATAGTGGAAGTACACCATACTAAGGTGCAAAGTACAAGGAGGTGAGAGAGCATTATACCAAGTTACATTATGCATAGTGGAATTGCAATAGACAAAGGCACACAATGCTTATTGCATGGTCGACCTACAAAATATAAAGGTGCACTGTGCATAGTGGAAATTTACTATACAAAGGTCCACTGCCCATTGTGCATGGTGGAAGTGCATCATACCATGGTCAAATTCGCATAATGGATGATGAAAGTGCACCATACCATAGGGCACGGTGCATTGTGAATGGTGGAACTACATGATTCTAATGTGCAAGGTGCATAGTGGAAGTACACCATACTAAGGTGCAAAGTACAAGGAGGTGAGAGAGCATTATACCAAGTTACATTATGCATAGTGGAATTGCAATAGACAAAGGCACACAATGCTTATTGCATGGTCGACCTACAAAATATAAAGGTGCACTTGTGCATAGTGGAAATTTACTATACAAAGGTCCACTGTCCATT
The DNA here is from genome assembly GCA_030674075.2 of Linum usitatissimum. NCBI lineage: Eukaryota > Viridiplantae > Streptophyta > Magnoliopsida > Malpighiales > Linaceae > Linum > Linum usitatissimum. Next base: position 318,178 of record JAUJYP020000698.1, read on the forward strand.
GTGCATGGTGGAAGTGCATCATACCATGGTCAAATTCGCATAATGGATGATGAAAGTGCACCATACCATAGGGCACGGTGCATTGTGAATGGTGGAACTACATGATTCTAATGTGCAAGGTGCATAGTGGAAGTACACCATACTAAGGTGCAAAGTACAAGGAGGTGAGAGAGCATTATACCAAGTTACATTATGCATAGTGGAATTGCAATAGACAAAGGCACACAATGCTTATTGCATGGTCGACCTACAAAATATAAAGGTGCACTGTGCATAGTGGAAATTTACTATACAAAGGTCCACTGCCCATTGTGCATGGTGGAAGTGCATCATACCATGGTCAAATTCGCATAATGGATGATGAAAGTGCACCATACCATAGGGCACGGTGCATTGTGAATGGTGGAACTACATGATTCTAATGTGCAAGGTGCATAGTGGAAGTACACCATACTAAGGTGCAAAGTACAAGGAGGTGAGAGAGCATTATACCAAGTTACATTATGCATAGTGGAATTGCAATAGACAAAGGCACACAATGCTTATTGCATGGTCGACCTACAAAATATAAAGGTGCACTTGTGCATAGTGGAAATTTACTATACAAAGGTCCACTGCCCATTGTGCATGGTGGAAGTGCATCATACCATGGTCAAATTCGCATAATGGATGATGAAAGTGCACCATACCATAGGGCACGGTGCATTGTGAATGGTGGAACTACATGATTCTAATGTGCAAGGTGCATAGTGGAAGTACACCATACTAAGGTGCAAAGTACAAGGAGGTGAGAGAGCATTATACCAAGTTACATTATGCATAGTGGAATTGCAATAGACCAAGGCACACAATGCTTATTGCATGGTCGACCTACAAAATATAAAGGTGCACTGTGCATAGTGGAAATTTACTATACAAAGGTCCACTGTCCATTGTGCATGGTGGAAGTGCATCATACCATGGTCAAATTCGCATAATGGATGATGAAAGTGCACCATACCATAGGGCACGGTGCATTGTGAATGGTGGAACTACATGATTCTAATGTGCAAGGTGCATAGTGGAAGTACACCATACTAAGGTGCAAAGTACAAGGAGGTGAGAGAGCATTATACCAAGTTACATTATGCATAGTGGAATTGCAATAGACAAAGGCACACAATGCTTATTGCATGGTCGACCTACAAAATATAAAGGTGCACGTGCATAGTGGAAATTTACTATACAAAGGTCCACTGCCCATTGTGCATGGTGGAAGTGCATCATACCATGGTCAAATTCGCATAATGGATGATGAAAGTGCACCATACCATAGGGCACGGTGCATTGTGAATGGTGGAACTACATGATTCTAATGTGCAAGGTGCATAGTGGAAGTACACCATACTAAGGTGCAAAGTACAAGGAGGTGAGAGAGCATTATACCAAGTTACATTATGCATAGTGGAATTGCAATAGACAAAGGCACACAATGCTTATTGCATGGTCGACCTACAAAATATAAAGGTGCACTGTGCATAGTGGAAATTTACTATACAAAGGTCCACTGCCCATTGTGCATGGTGGAAGTGCATCATACCATGGTCAAATTCGCATAATGGATGATGAAAGTGCACCATACCATAGGGCACGGTGCATTGTGAATGGTGGAACTACATGATTCTAATGTGCAAGGTGCATAGTGGAAGTACACCATACTAAGGTGCAAAGTACAAGGAGGTGAGAGAGCATTATACCAAGTTACATTATGCATAGTGGAATTGCAATAGACAAAGGCACACAATGCTTATTGCATGGTCGACCTACAAAATATAAAGGTGCACTGTGCATAGTGGAAATTTACTATACAAAGGTCCACTGCCCATTGTGCATGGTGGAAGTGCATCATACCATGGTCAAATTCGCATAATGGATGATGAAAGTGCACCATACCATAGGGCACGGTGCATTGTGAATGGTGGAACTACATGATTCTAATGTGCAAGGTGCATAGTGGAAGTACACCATACTAAGGTGCAAAGTACAAGGAGGTGAGAGAGCATTATACCAAGTTACATTATGCATAGTGGAATTGCAATAGACAAAGGCACACAATGCTTATTGCATGGTCGACCTACAAAATATAAAGGTGCACTGTGCATAGTGGAAATTTACTATACAAAGGTCCACTGCCCATTGTGCATGGTGGAAGTGCATCATACCATGGTCAAATTCGCATAATGGATGATGAAAGTGCACCATACCATAGGGCACGGTGCATTGTGAATGGTGGAACTACATGATTCTAATGTGCAAGGTGCATAGTGGAAGTACACCATACTAAGGTGCAAAGTACAAGGAGGTGAGAGAGCATTATACCAAGTTACATTATGCATAGTGGAATTGCAATAGACAAAGGCACACAATGCTTATTGCATGGTCGACCTACAAAATATAAAGGTGCACTTGTGCATAGTGGAAATTTACTATACAAAGGTCCACTTGCCCATTGTGCATGGTGGAAGTGCATCATACCATGGTCAAATTCGCATAATGGATGATGAAAGTGCACCATACCATAGGGCACGGTGCATTGTGAATGGTGGAACTACATGATTCTAATGTGCAAGGTGCATAGTGGAAGTACACCATACTAAGGTGCAAAGTACAAGGAGGTGAGAGAGCATTATACCAAGTTACATTATGCATAGTGGAATTGCAATAGACAAAGGCACACAATGCTTATTGCATGGTCGACCTACAAAATATAAAGGTGCACTGTGCATAGTGGAAATTTACTATACAAAGGTCCACTGCCCATTGTGCATGGTGGAAGTGCATCATACCATGGTCAAATTCGCATAATGGATGATGAAAGTGCACCATACCATAGGGCACGGTGCATTGTGAATGGTGGAACTACATGATTCTAATGTGCAAGGTGCATAGTGGAAGTACACCATACTAAGGTGCAAAGTACAAGGAGGTGAGAGAGCATTATACCAAGTTACATTATGCATAGTGGAATTGCAATAGACAAAGGCACACAATGCTTATTGCATGGTCGACCTACAAAATATAAAGGTGCACTGTGCATAGTGGAAATTTACTATACAAAGGTCCACTGCCCATTGTGCATGGTGGAAGTGCATCATACCATGGTCAAATTCGCATAATGGATGATGAAAGTGCACCATACCATAGGGCACGGTGCATTGTGAATGGTGGAACTACATGATTCTAATGTGCAAGGTGCATAGTGGAAGTACACCATACTAAGGTGCAATGTACAAGGAGGTGAGAGAGCATTATACCAAGTTACATTATGCATAGTGGAATTGCAATAGACAAAGGCACACAATGCTTATTGCATGGTCGACCTACAAAATATAAAGGTGCACTGTGCATAGTGGAAATTTACTATACAAAGGTCCACTGCCCATTGTGCATGGTGGAAGTGCATCATACCATGGTCAAATTCGCATAATGGATGATGAAAGTGCACCATACCATAGGGCACGGTGCATTGTGAATGGTGGAACTACATGATTCTAATGTGCAAGGTGCATAGTGGAAGTACACCATACTAAGGTGCAAAGTACAAGGAGGTGAGAGAGCATTATACCAAGTTACATTATGCATAGTGGAATTGCAATAGACAAAGGCACACAATGCTTATTGCATGGTCGACCTACAAAATATAAAGGTGCACTGTGCATAGTGGAAATTTACTATACAAAGGTCCACTGCCCATTGTGCATGGTGGAAGTGCATCATACCATGGTCAAATTCGCATAATGGATGATGAAAGTGCACCATACCATAGGGCACGGTGCATTGTGAATGGTGGAACTACATGATTCTAATGTGCAAGGTGCATAGTGGAAGTACACCATACTAAGGTGCAAAGTACAAGGAGGTGAGAGAGCATTATACCAAGTTACATTATGCATAGTGGAATTGCAATAGACAAAGGCACACAATGCTTATTGCATGGTCGACCTACAAAATATAAAGGTGCACTGTGCATAGTGGAAATTTACTATACAAAGGTCCACTGCCCATTGTGCATGGTGGAAGTGCATCATACCATGGTCAAATTCGCATAATGGATGATGAAAGTGCACCATACCATAGGGCACGGTGCATTGTGAATGGTGGAACTACATGATTCTAATGTGCAAGGTGCATAGTGGAAGTACACCATACTAAGGTGCAAAGTACAAGGAGGTGAGAGAGCATTATACCAAGTTACATTATGCATAGTGGAATTGCAATAGACAAAGGCACACAATGCTTATTGCATGGTCGACCTACAAAATATAAAGGTGCACTGTGCATAGTGGAAATTTACTATACAAAGGTCCACTGCCCATTGTGCATGGTGGAAGTGCATCATACCATGGTCAAATTCTCATAATGGATGATGAAAGTGCACCATACCATAGGGCACGGTGCATTGTGAATGGTGGAACTACATGATTCTAATGTGCAAGGTGCATAGTGGAAGTACACCATACTAAGGTGCAAAGTACAAGGAGGTGAGAGAGCATTATACCAAGTTACATTATGCATAGTGGAATTGCAATAGACAAAGGCACACAATGCTTATTGCATGGTCGACCTACAAAATATAAAGGTGCACGTGCATAGTGGAAATTTACTATACAAAGGTCCACTGCCCATTGTGCATGGTGGAAGTGCATCATACCATGGTCAAATTCGCATAATGGATGATGAAAGTGCACCATACCATAGGGCACGGTGCATTGTGAATGGTGGAACTACATGATTCTAATGTGCAAGGTGCATAGTGGAAGTACACCATACTAAGGTGCAAAGTACAAGGAGGTGAGAGAGCATTATACCAAGTTACATTATGCATAGTGGAATTGCAATAGACAAAGGCACACAATGCTTATTGCATGGTCGACCTACAAAATATAAAGGTGCACGTGCATAGTGGAAATTTACTATACAAAGGTCCACTGCCATTGTGCATGGTGGAAGTGCATCATACCATGGTCAAATTCGCATAATGGATGATGAAAGTGCACCATACCATAGGGCACGGTGCATTGTGAATGGTGGAACTACATGATTCTAATGTGCAAGGTGCATAGTGGAAGTACACCATACTAAGGTGCAAAGTACAAGGAGGTGAGAGAGCATTATACCAAGTTACATTATGCATAGTGGAATTGCAATAGACAAAGGCACACAATGCTTATTGCATGGTCGACCTACAAAATATAAAGGTGCACTGTGCATAGTGGAAATTTACTATACAAAGGTCCACTGCCCATTGTGCATGGTGGAAGTGCATCATACCATGGTCAAATTCGCATAATGGATGATGAAAGTGCACCATACCATAGGGCACGGTGCATTGTGAATGGTGGAACTACATGATTCTAATGTGCAAGGTGCATAGTGGAAGTACACCATACTAAGGTGCAAAGTACAAGGAGGTGAGAGAGCATTATACCAAGTTACATTATGCATAGTGGAATTGCAATAGACAAAGGCACACAATGCTTATTGCATGGTCGACCTACAAAATATAAAGGTGCACTGTGCATAGTGGAAATTTACTATACAAAGGTCCACTGCCCATTGTGCATGGTGGAAGTGCATCATACCATGGTCAAATTCGCATAATGGATGATGAAAGTGCACCATACCATAGGGCACGGTGCATTGTGAATGGTGGAACTACATGATTCTAATGTGCAAGGTGCATAGTGGAAGTACACCATACTAAGGTGCAAAGTACAAGGAGGTGAGAGAGCATTATACCAAGTTACATTATGCATAGTGGAATTGCAATAGACAAAGGCACACAATGCTTATTGCATGGTCGACCTACAAAATATAAAGGTGCACTGTGCATAGTGGAAATTTACTATACAAAGGTCCACTGCCCATTGTGCATGGTGGAAGTGCATCATACCATGGTCAAATTCGCATAATGGATGATGAAAGTGCACCATACCATAGGGCACGGTGCATTGTGAATGGTGGAACTACATGATTCTAATGTGCAAGGTGCATAGTGGAAGTACACCATACTAAGGTGCAAAGTACAAGGAGGTGAGAGAGCATTATACCAAGTTACATTATGCATAGTGGAATTGCAATAGACAAAGGCACACAATGCTTATTGCATGGTCGACCTACAAAATATAAAGGTGCACGTGCATAGTGGAAATTTACTATACAAAGGTCCACTGCCCATTGTGCATGGTGGAAGTGCATCATACCATGGTCAAATTCGCATAATGGATGATGAAAGTGCACCATACCATAGGGCACGGTGCATTGTGAATGGTGGAACTACATGATTCTAATGTGCAAGGTGCATAGTGGAAGTACACCATACTAAGGTGCAAAGTACAAGGAGGTGAGAGAGCATTATACCAAGTTACATTATGCATAGTGGAATTGCAATAGACAAAGGCACACAATGCTTATTGCATGGTCGACCTACAAAATATAAAGGTGCACTGTGCATAGTGGAAATTTACTATACAAAGGTCCACTGCCCATTGTGCATGGTGGAAGTGCATCATACCATGGTCAAATTCGCATAATGGATGATGAAAGTGCACCATACCATAGGGCACGGTGCATTGTGAATGGTGGAACTACATGATTCTAATGTGCAAGGTGCATAGTGGAAGTACACCATACTAAGGTGCAAAGTACAAGGAGGTGAGAGAGCATTATACCAAGTTACATTATGCATAGTGGAATTGCAATAGACAAAGGCACACAATGCTTATTGCATGGTCGACCTACAAAATATAAAGGTGCACTGTGCATAGTGGAAATTTACTATACAAAGGTCCACCCATTGTGCATGGTGGAAGTGCATCATACCATGGTCAAATTCGCATAATGGATGATGAAAGTGCACCATACCATAGGGCACGGTGCATTGTGAATGGTGGAACTACATGATTCTAATGTGCAAGGTGCATAGTGGAAGTACACCATACTAAGGTGCAAAGTACAAGGAGGTGAGAGAGCATTATACCAAGTTACATTATGCATAGTGGAATTGCAATAGACAAAGGCACACAATGCTTATTGCATGGTCGACCTACAAAATATAAAGGTGCACGTGCATAGTGGAAATTTACTATACAAAGGTCCACCCATTGTGCATGGTGGAAGTGCATCATACCATGGTCAAATTCGCATAATGGATGATGAAAGTGCACCATACCATAGGGCACGGTGCATTGTGAATGGTGGAACTACATGATTCTAATGTGCAAGGTGCATAGTGGAAGTACACCATACTAAGGTGCAAAGTACAAGGAGGTGAGAGAGCATTATACCAAGTTACATTATGCATAGTGGAATTGCAATAGACAAAGGCACACAATGCTTATTGCATGGTCGACCTACAAAATATAAAGGTGCACTGTGCATAGTGGAAATTTACTATACAAAGGTCCACTGCCCATTGTGCATGGTGGAAGTGCATCATACCATGGTCAAATTCGCATAATGGATGATGAAAGTGCACCATACCATAGGGCACGGTGCATTGTGAATGGTGGAACTACATGATTCTAATGTGCAAGGTGCATAGTGGAAGTACACCATACTAAGGTGCAAAGTACAAGGAGGTGAGAGAGCATTATACCAAGTTACATTATGCATAGTGGAATTGCAATAGACAAAGGCACACAATGCTTATTGCATGGTCGACCTACAAAATATAAAGGTGCACTGTGCATAGTGGAAATTTACTATACAAAGGTCCACTGCCATTGTGCATGGTGGAAGTGCATCATACCATGGTCAAATTCGCATAATGGATGATGAAAGTGCACCATACCATAGGGCACGGTGCATTGTGAATGGTGGAACTACATGATTCTAATGTGCAAGGTGCATAGTGGAAGTACACCATACTAAGGTGCAAAGTACAAGGAGGTGAGAGAGCATATACCAAGTTACATTATGCATAGTGGAATTGCAATAGACAAAGGCACACAATGCTTATTGCATGGTCGACCTACAAAATATAAAGGTGCACTGTGCATAGTGGAAATTTACTATACAAAGGTCCACTTGCCCATTGTGCATGGTGGAAGTGCATCATACCATGGTCAAATTCGCATAATGGATGATGAAAGTGCACCATACCATAGGGCACGGTGCATTGTGAATGGTGGAACTACATGATTCTAATGTGCAAGGTGCATAGTGGAAGTACACCATACTAAGGTGCAAAGTACAAGGAGGTGAGAGAGCATTATACCAAGTTACATTATGCATAGTGGAATTGCAATAGACAAAGGCACACAATGCTTATTGCATGGTCGACCTACAAAATATAAAGGTGCACGTGCATAGTGGAAATTTACTATACAAAGGTCCACTGCCCATTGTGCATGGTGGAAGTGCATCATACCATGGTCAAATTCGCATAATGGATGATGAAAGTGCACCATACCATAGGGCACGGTGCATTGTGAATGGTGGAACTACATGATTCTAATGTGCAAGGTGCATAGTGGAAGTACACCATACTAAGGTGCAAAGTACAAGGAGGTGAGAGAGCATTATACCAAGTTACATTATGCATAGTGGAATTGCAATAGACAAAGGCACACAATGCTTATTGCATGGTCGACCTACAAAATATAAAGGTGCACTGTGCATAGTGGAAATTTACTATACAAAGGTCCACTGCCCATTGTGCATGGTGGAAGTGCATCATACCATGGTCAAATTCGCATAATGGATGATGAAAGTGCACCATACCATAGGGCACGGTGCATTGTGAATGGTGGAACTACATGATTCTAATGTGCAAGGTGCATAGTGGAAGTACACCATACTAAGGTGCAAAGTACAAGGAGGTGAGAGAGCATTATACCAAGTTACATTATGCATAGTGGAATTGCAATAGACAAAGGCACACAATGCTTATTGCATGGTCGACCTACAAAATATAAAGGTGCACTGTGCATAGTGGAAATTTACTATACAAAGGTCCACTGCCCATTGTGCATGGTGGAAGTGCATCATACCATGGTCAAATTCGCATAATGGATGATGAAAGTGCACCATACCATAGGGCACGGTGCATTGTGAATGGTGGAACTACATGATTCTAATGTGCAAGGTGCATAGTGGAAGTACACCATACTAAGGTGCAAAGTACAAGGAGGTGAGAGAGCATTATACCAAGTTACATTATGCATAGTGGAATTGCAATAGACAAAGGCACACAATGCTTATTGCATGGTCGACCTACAAAATATAAAGGTGCACGTGCATAGTGGAAATTTACTATACAAAGGTCCACCCATTGTGCATGGTGGAAGTGCATCATACCATGGTCAAATTCGCATAATGGATGATGAAAGTGCACCATACCATAGGGCACGGTGCATTGTGAATGGTGGAACTACATGATTCTAATGTGCAAGGTGCATAGTGGAAGTACACCATACTAAGGTGCAAAGTACAAGGAGGTGAGAGAGCATTATACCAAGTTACATTATGCATAGTGGAATTGCAATAGACAAAGGCACACAATGCTTATTGCATGGTCGACCTACAAAATATAAAGGTGCACTGTGCATAGTGGAAATTTACTATACAAAGGTCCACTGCCCATTGTGCATGGTGGAAGTGCATCATACCATGGTCAAATTCGCATAATGGATGATGAAAGTGCACCATACCATAGGGCACGGTGCATTGTGAATGGTGGAACTACATGATTCTAATGTGCAAGGTGCATAGTGGAAGTACACCATACTAAGGTGCAAAGTACAAGGAGGTGAGAGAGCATTATACCAAGTTACATTATGCATAGTGGAATTGCAATAGACAAAGGCACACAATGCTTATTGCATGGTCGACCTACAAAATATAAAGGTGCACGTGCATAGTGGAAATTTACTATACAAAGGTCCACTGCCCATTGTGCATGGTGGAAGTGCATCATACCATGGTCAAATTCGCATAATGGATGATGAAAGTGCACCATACCATAGGGCACGGTGCATTGTGAATGGTGGAACTACATGATTCTAATGTGCAAGGTGCATAGTGGAAGTACACCATACTAAGGTGCAAAGTACAAGGAGGTGAGAGAGCATTATACCAAGTTACATTATGCATAGTGGAATTGCAATAGACAAAGGCACACAATGCTTATTGCATGGTCGACCTACAAAATATAAAGGTGCACTGTGCATAGTGGAAATTTACTATACAAAGGTCCATTGCCCATTGTGCATGGTGGAAGTGCATCATACCATGGTCAAATTCGCATAATGGATGATGAAAGTGCACCATACCATAGGGCACGGTGCATTGTGAATGGTGGAACTACATGATTCTAATGTGCAAGGTGCATAGTGGAAGTACACCATACTAAGGTGCAAAGTACAAGGAGGTGAGAGAGCATTATACCAAGTTACATTATGCATAGTGGAATTGCAATAGACAAAGGCACACAATGCTTATTGCATGGTCGACCTACAAAATATAAAGGTGCACGTGCATAGTGGAAATTTACTATACAAAGGTCCACTGCCCATTGTGCATGGTGGAAGTGCATCATACCATGGTCAAATTCGCATAATGGATGATGAAAGTGCACCATACCATAGGGCACGGTGCATTGTGAATGGTGGAACTACATGATTCTAATGTGCAAGGTGCATAGTGGAAGTACACCATACTAAGGTGCAAAGTACAAGGAGGTGAGAGAGCATTATACCAAGTTACATTATGCATAGTGGAATTGCAATAGACAAAGGCACACAATGCTTATTGCATGGTCGACCTACAAAATATAAAGGTGCACTGTGCATAGTGGAAATTTACTATACAAAGGTCCACTGCCCATTGTGCATGGTGGAAGTGCATCATACCATGGTCAAATTCGCATAATGGATGATGAAAGTGCACCATACCATAGGGCACGGTGCATTGTGAATGGTGGAACTACATGATTCTAATGTGCAAGGTGCATAGTGGAAGTACACCATACTAAGGTGCAAAGTACAAGGAGGTGAGAGAGCATTATACCAAGTTACATTATGCATAGTGGAATTGCAATAGACAAAGGCACACAATGCTTATTGCATGGTCGACCTACAAAATATAAAGGTGCACTGTGCATAGTGGAAATTTACTATACAAAGGTCCACTGCCCATTGTGCATGGTGGAAGTGCATCATACCATGGTCAAATTCGCATAATGGATGATGAAAGTGCACCATACCATAGGGCACGGTGCATTGTGAATGGTGGAACTACATGATTCTAATGTGCAAGGTGCATAGTGGAAGTACACCATACTAAGGTGCAAAGTACAAGGAGGTGAGAGAGCATTATACCAAGTTACATTATGCATAGTGGAATTGCAATAGACAAAGGCACACAATGCTTATTGCATGGTCGACCTACAAAATATAAAGGTGCACTGTGCATAGTGGAAATTTACTATACAAAGGTCCATTGCCCATTGTGCATGGTGGAAGTGCATCATACCATGGTCAAATTCGCATAATGGATGATGAAAGTGCACCATACCATAGGGCACGGTGCATTGTGAATGGTGGAACTACATGATTCTAATGTGCAAGGTGCATAGTGGAAGTACACCATACTAAGGTGCAAAGTACAAGGAGGTGAGAGAGCATTATACCAAGTTACATTATGCATAGTGGAATTGCAATAGACAAAGGCACACAATGCTTATTGCATGGTCGACCTACAAAATATAAAGGTGCACGTGCATAGTGGAAATTTACTATACAAAGGTCCATTGCCCATTGTGCATGGTGGAAGTGCATCATACCATGGTCAAATTCGCATAATGGATGATGAAAGTGCACCATACCATAGGGCACGGTGCATTGTGAATGGTGGAACTACATGATTCTAATGTGCAAGGTGCATAGTGGAAGTACACCATACTAAGGTGCAAAGTACAAGGAGGTGAGAGAGCATTATACCAAGTTACATTATGCATAGTGGAATTGCAATAGACAAAGGCACACAATGCTTATTGCATGGTCGACCTACAAAATATAAAGGTGCACTGTGCATAGTGGAAATTTACTATACAAAGGTCCACTTGCCCATTGTGCATGGTGGAAGTGCATCATACCATGGTCAAATTCGCATAATGGATGCTGAAAGTGCATCATACCATAAGGCACGGTGCATTGTGAATGGTGGAACTACATGATTCTAATGTGCAAGGTGCATAGTGGAAGTACACCATACTAAGGTGCAAAGTATAAGGAGGTGAGAGAGCACTATACCAAGTTACATTATGCATAGTGGAATTGCAATAGACAAAGGCACACAATGCTTATTGCATGGTCGACCTACAAAATATAAAGGTGCACTGCATAGTGGAAATTTACTATACAAAGGTCCACTTGCCCATTGTGCATGGTGGAAGTGCATCATACCATGGTCAAATTCGCATAATGGATGATGAAAGTGCACCATACCATAGGGCACGGTGCATTGTGAATGGTGGAACTACATGATTCTAATGTGCAAGGTGCATAGTGGAAGTACACCATACTAAGGTGCAAAGTACAAGGAGGTGAGAGAGCATTATACCAAGTTACATTATGCATAGTGGAATTGCAATAGACAAAGGCACACAATGCTTATTGCATGGTCGACCTACAAAATATAAAGGTGCACTGTGCATAGTGGAAATTTACTATACAAAGGTCCACTGCCCATTGTGCATGGTGGAAGTGCATCATACCATGGTCAAATTCGCATAATGGATGATGAAAGTGCACCATACCATAGGGCACGGTGCATTGTGAATGGTGGAACTACATGATTCTAATGTGCAAGGTGCATAGTGGAAGTACACCATACTAAGGTGCAAAGTACAAGGAGGTGAGAGAGCATATACCAAGTTACATTATGCATAGTGGAATTGCAATAGACCAAGGCACACAATGCTTATTGCATGGTCGACCTACAAAATATAAAGGTGCACGTGCATAGTGGAAATTTACTATACAAAGGTCCACGTCCATTATGCATGGTGGAAGTGCATCATACCATGGTCAAATTCGCATAATGGATGATGAAAGTGCACCATACCATAGGGCACGGTGCATTGTGAATGGTGGAACTACATGATTCTAATGTGCAAGGTGCATAGTGGAAGTACACCATACTAAGGTGCAAAGTACAAGGAGGTGAGAGAGCATTATACCAAGTTACATTATGCATAGTGGAATTGCAATAGACAAAGGCACACAATGCTTATTGCATGGTCGACCTACAAAATATAAAGGTGCACTGTGCATAGTGGAAATTTACTATACAAAGGTCCACTGCCCATTGTGCATGGTGGAAGTGCATCATACCATGGTCAAATTCGCATAATGGATGATGAAAGTGCACCATACCATAGGGCACGGTGCATTGTGAATGGTGGAACTACATGATTCTAATGTGCAAGGTGCATAGTGGAAGTACACCATACTAAGGTGCAAAGTACAAGGAGGTGAGAGAGCATTATACCAAGTTACATTATGCATAGTGGAATTGCAATAGACCAAGGCACACAATGCTTATTGCATGGTCGACCTACAAAATATAAAGGTGCACTGTGCATAGTGGAAATTTACTATACAAAGGTCCACTCCCATTGTGCATGGTGGAAGTGCATCATACCATGGTCAAATTCGCATAATGGATGATGAAAGTGCACCATACCATAGGGCACGGTGCATTGTGAATGGTGGAACTACATGATTCTAATGTGCAAGGTGCATAGTGGAAGTACACCATACTAAGGTGCAAAGTACAAGGAGGTGAGAGAGCATTATACCAAGTTACATTATGCATAGTGGAATTGCAATAGACAAAGGCACACAATGCTTATTGCATGGTCGACCTACAAAATATAAAGGTGCACTGTGCATAGTGGAAATTTACTATACAAAGGTCCACTGCCCATTGTGCATGGTGGAAGTGCATCATACCATGGTCAAATTCGCATAATGGATGATGAAAGTGCACCATACCATAGGGCACGGTGCATTGTGAATGGTGGAACTACATGATTCTAATGTGCAAGGTGCATAGTGGAAGTACACCATACTAAGGTGCAAAGTACAAGGAGGTGAGAGAGCACTATACCAAGTTACATTATGCATAGTGGAATTGCAATAGACCAAGGCACACAATGCTTATTGCATGGTCGACCTACAAAATATAAAGGTGCACGTGCATAGTGGAAATTTACTATACAAAGGTCCACTGCCCATTGTGCATGGTGGAAGTGCATCATACCATGGTCAAATTCGCATAATGGATGATGAAAGTGCACCATACCATAGGGCACGGTGCATTGTGAATGGTGGAACTACATGATTCTAATGTGCAAGGTGCATAGTGGAAGTACACCATACTAAGGTGCAAAGTACAAGGAGGTGAGAGAGCATTATACCAAGTTACATTATGCATAGTGGAATTGCAATAGACTGAAGGGCACACAATGCTTATTGCATGGTCGACCTACAAAATATAAAGGTGCACTGTGCGTAGTGGAAATTTACTATACAAAGGTCCACTGTCCATTATGCATGGTGGAAGTGTATGATACCATTTTCAAATTCGCATAATTGATGATGAAAGTGCACCATACCATATGGCACGGTGCATTGTGAATGATGAAACTACATGATTCTAATGTGCAAGGTGCATAGTGGAAGTACACACATCTTAAGGTGCAAAAGTATAAGGTGGTGAGATAACCTTATACCAAGTTACATTATGCATGGTGGAATTGCAATAGACCAAGGCACACAATGCTTGTTGCATGGTGGAGCTACAAAATATAAAGGTGCAACGGCCATAGTGGAAATTTACTATACAAAGATCTCCTTGTCCAGTATAAATGGTGGAAGTGTATCGTACATACCATGGTCAAATTCGCATAATGGATGATGAAAGTGCACCATACCATATGGCACGGTGCATTGTGAATGGTGGAACTACATGATTCTAATGTGCAAGGTGCATAGTAGAAGTACACCATACTAAGGTGTAAAGTACAAGGAGGTGAGAGACCATTATACCAAGTTACGTTATGCATAGTGGAATTGCAATGAACGAAGGCACACGATGGCATTTTGCATGGTCGACCTACAAAATATAAAGGTACACGTATGCATAGTGGAAATTTACTATACACAGGTCCCTTGACCATTATGCATGGTGGAAGTGATTGATACCATGGTCAAATTCGCATAATTGATGATGAAAGTGTTGCATGCCATATGGCACGGTGCATTGTGAATGGTGGAACTACATGATTCTAATTTTTGAGGAGTTCGTAGTGGAAGTACACCATAGTAAGGTGTAAAGTACAAGGAGGTGAGAGAGCATGGTACCAAGTTACATTATGCATAGTGGAATTGCAATAGAGAAAGGCACACAATGCTTATTGCATGGTCGACTTCTGAAATATAAAGGTGCACTTGTCATAGGGGAAATTTACTATACAAAGGTCCAGCACCCATTGTGCATGGTGGAAGTGCATCATACTTTGGATCGGGTACATATTATGGATGATGAAAGTGCACCATACCATAGAACACGGTGCTTTGTGAATGGTGGAACTACATGATTCCTAATGTGCGAGGTGCGTAGTGGAAGTACACCATGCGGGGGTGTAAAGTACAAGGTGGTGAGAGAACGTTATACCCAGGATTACATTGTCCATGGTGAGATTGCAGTAGACAAAGGCACCTTATGCTTATTGCATGGTCGACCTACAAAATATAAAGGTGCCTTGTGCATAGTGGAAATTTACTATACCAAGGTCCACTACCCATTGTACATTGGTGGAATAGGATCATATGCATCTGGATCAAATTCACATAATGGATGATGAAAGTACTGTAGAATGCCATAGAGGGCTCAGTGCTTTGTGAATGGTGGAACTACATGATTCTAATGTGCAAGGTGCATAGTGGAAGTACACCTTTTTTGGGTGCAAAGTATAAGGTGGTGAGAGAGCACTATACCAGAGTTATATTATGCGTAGTTGAATTGCAATAGAGCGAGTCACTTATGATGCTTGTTGCATGGTAGAACTTACAAAATAAAAAGGTGCACGTAAGCAGGGTGGAAATTTACTATACAAAGGTCCAGCAGCCCATTATACATGGTGGAAGTGTATCATACCATGGAATTAAAACTCGCATAATGGATGATGAAAGTGCACATTACCATATGGCAAGGTGCGTTGTGAATGGTGGAACTACATGATTCTGTGCAAGGTGCATAGTGGAAGTACATCATACTAAGGTGCAAAGTACAAGGAGGTGAGGAGAGCATTATACAGTACATTATGCATAGTGGAATTTTGATAGAGAAGGCACGCGATGCTTTTATTGCGTAGTCGACCTACAAAATATAAAGGTGCGCTATGCGTAGTGAAATTTACTATACAAAGGTCCACTGCCCATTGTGCATGGTGGAAGTGCATCGTACCTGGATCAAATTCACATAATGGATGATGAAAGTGCACCATACCATATGGCATGGTGACTTTGCGGAATGGTGGAACTACATGATTCTAATGTGCGAGGTGCATAAGTGATGTACACTACACTAAGGTGCAAAGTATAAGGCGGTGAGAGAGCACTATACCAAGTTACATTATGCATAGTGGAATTGCAGTAGACAAAGGCACACAATGCTTATTGCATGGTCGACCTACAAAATATAAAGGTGCACTTGTGCATAGTGGAAATTTACTATACAAAGGTCCACTGTCCATTATGCATGGTGGAAGTGCATCATACCATGGTCAAATTCGCATAATGGATGATGAAAGTGCACCATACCATATGGCACGGTGCATTGTGAATGGTGGAACTACATGATTCTAATGTGCAAGGTGCATAGTGGAAGTACACCATACTAAGGTGCAAAGTACAAGGAGGTGAGAGAGCATTATACCAAGTTACATTATGCATAGTGGAATTGCAATAGACAAAGGCACACAATGCTTATTGCATGGTCGACCTACAAAATATAAAGGTGCACCGTGCATAGTGGAAATTTACTATACAAAGGTCCACTGCCCATTGTGCATGGTGGAAGTGCATCATACCTGGTCAAATTCGCATAATGGATGATGAAAGTGCACCATACCATAGGGCACGGTGCATTGTGAATGGTGGAACTACATGATTCTAATGTGCAAGGTGCATAGTGGAAGTACACCATACTAAGGTGCAAAGTACAAGGAGGTGAGAGAGCATTATACCAAGTTACATTATGCATAGTGGAATTGCAATAGACCAAGGCACACAATGCTTATTGCATGGTCGACCTACAAAATATAAAGGTGCACTTGTGCATAGTGGAAATTTACTATACAAAGGTCCACCCATTGTGCATGGTGGAAGTGCATCATACCATGGTCAAATTCGCATAATGGATGATGAAAGTGCACCATACCATAGGGCACGGTGCATTGTGAATGGTGGAACTACATGATTCTAATGTGCAAGGTGCATAGTGGAAGTACACCATACTAAGGTGCAAAGTACAAGGAGGTGAGAGAGCACTATACCAAGTTACATTATGCATAGTGGAATTGCAATAGACAAAGGCACACAATGCTTATTGCATGGTCGACCTACAAAATATAAAGGTGCACGTGCATAGTGGAAATTTACTATACAAAGGTCCATTGCCCATTGTGCATGGTGGAAGTGCATCATACCTGGATCAAATTCGCATAATGGATGATGAAAGTGCACCATACCATAGGGCACGGTGCATTGTGAATGGTGGAACTACATGATTCTAATGTGCAAGGTGCATAGTGGAAGTACACCATACTAAGGTGCAAAGTACAAGGAGGTGAGAGAGCATTATACCAAGTTACATTATGCATAGTGGAATTGCAATAGAAAGGCACACAATGCTTATTGCATGGTCGACCTACAAAATATAAAGGTGCACTGCATAGTGGAAATTTACTATACAAAGGTCCACTCCATTGTGCATGGTGGAAGTGCATCATACCATGGTCAAATTCGCATAATGGATGATGAAAGTGCACCATACCATAGGGCACGGTGCATTGTGAATGGTGGAACTACATGATTCTAATGTGCAAGGTGCATAGTGGAAGTACACCATACTAAGGTGCAAAGTACAAGGAGGTGAGAGAGCATTATACCAAGTTACATTATGCATAGTGGAATTGCAATAGACCAAGGCACACAATGCTTATTGCATGGTCGACCTACAAAATATAAAGGTGCACTGTGCATAGTGGAAATTTACTATACAAAGGTCCACTGCCCATTGTGCATGGTGGAAGTGCATCATACCATGGTCAAATTCGCATAATGGATGATGAAAGTGCACCATACCATAGGGCACGGTGCATTGTGAATGGTGGAACTACATGATTCTAATGTGCAAGGTGCATAGTGGAAGTACACCATACTAAGGTGCAAAGTACAAGGAGGTGAGAGAGCTTACCAAGTTACATTATGCATAGTGGAATTGCAATAGACCAAGGCACACAATGCTTATTGCATGGTCGACCTACAAAATATAAAGGTGCACTATGCATAGTGGAAATTTACTATACAAAGGTCAACTGCCCATTTTTGCATGGTGGAAGGGCATCATACCAGGGTCAAAGTCGCATAATGCATGATTGAAAGTGCACTATACTATAGGGCACGGTGCATTGTGAATGGTGGAACTACATGATTCTAATGTGCAAGGTGCATAGTGGAAGTACACCATACTAAGGTGCAAAGTACAAGGAGGTGAGAGAGCACTATACCAAGTTACATTATGCATAGTGGAATTGCAATAGACAAAGGCACACAATGCTTATTGCATGGTCGACCTACAAAATATAAAGGTGCACTGTGCATAGTGGAAATTTACTATACAAAGGTCCACCGCCCATTGTGCATGGTGGAAGTGCATCATACCTGGATCAAATTCGCATAATGGATGATGAAAGTGCACCATACCATAGGGCACGGTGCATTGTGAATGGTGGAACTACATGATTCTAATGTGCAAGGTGCATAGTGGAAGTACACCATACTAAGGTGCAAAGTACAAGGAGGTGAGAGAGCACTATACCAAGTTACATTATGCATAGTGGAATTGCAATAGACCAAGGCACACAATGCTTATTGCATGGTCGACCTACAAAATATAAAGGTGCAGTGCATAGTGGAAATTTACTATACAAAGGTCCATGCCCATTGTGCATGGTGGAAGTGCATCATACCTAGATGAACTTCGCATAATGGATGATGAAAGTGCACCATACCATAGGGCCGGTGCATTGTGAATGATGGAACTACATGATTCTAATGTGCAAGGTGCATAGTGGAAGTACACCATAATAAGGTGCAAAGTACAAGGAGGTGAGAGAGCATTATACTAAGTTACATTATGCGTAGTGGAATTGCAATAGATTAAGGCACACAATGCTTATTGCATGGTCGACCTACAAAATATAAAGGTGCACTGTGCATAGTGGAAATTCACTATACAAAGGTCCATTGCCCATTGTGCATGGTGGAAGTGCATCATACTGGGTCAAATTCGCATAATGGATGATGAAAGTGCACCATACCATAGGGCACGGTGCATTGTGAATGGTGGAACTACATGATTCTAATGTGCAAGGTGCATAGTGGAAGTACACCATACTAAGGTGCAAAGTACAAGGAGGTGAGAGAGCACTATACCAAGTTACATTATGCATAGTGGAATTGCAATAGACCAAGGCACACAATGCTTATTGCATGGTCGACCTACAAAATATAAA
>JAUJYP020000699.1:0-32971 GCA_030674075.2 Linum usitatissimum
GGTTTACGGTTTAGAGTTTCGGTTTTAGGTTTATGGTATAGATTTTAGGGTTTATAACATTTAGGGTTTAGGGTTTAGGGTTTGCGGTTTAGAGTTTAGGGTTTGGCGTTTAGAATGTAGGGTATATGGTTTAAGGTTTAGGTTTAGAGTTTTGTGTTTTGTTTTTAGGATTTAGGATATAGGGTTTAGGGTTTAGGGTTTATGGTTTAGTGTTTAGGGTGTAGAGGTTTAGAGTTTAGGTTTAGATTTTAGTGTTTTGTGTTTAGGATTTAGGATTTAGGGTTTAAGGTTTAGTGTTTATGGTTTAAAGGTTTAGATTTTATGTTTAGGGTTTAAGATTTAGGGTTTAAGGTTTAGGGTTTAGGCTTAAACCCTAAACCTAAACACTAAACCTTAAACACTAAACACTAAAATCTAAACCCTAAAACCTAAACACTAAACTCTATACCCCAAACACTAATCTCTAAACCCTTTTAAATCAGAAAACACTAAACCCTAAACCCTAACCACTAAAATCTAAACCCTAAACCCTAACCACTAAGCTCTAAACCCTAAACACTAACCCCTAAACCCTAAACACTAACTCTAATAAACGGCTTGGTCGAAAAACGTTTCGCTTCCAGTATTTTTGACATAACCGATCGCTCCGATGTCGAACCGTTTAGTTTTCCGACGAGAGGGCTCGCCGAGGAGAGGAGATTGAGGTCCGAATCACCGGGAAATGCCAAGGATTTATGCCAAGGAGTTCACCGCAAGACGCGTAGACTATGCGGTAGGTTCGTCGGGCTATCGAAGGCAACGGTGGAGGGAAGTGTTGCCTCGAAATAAATAAACAACATTCCTACTACTAGTAGTAATCGAAGTCACCAAAAGGATTGGAACCACACATTCATTGGAATAAATCAAAAGCTTTACCACTCCGCATTAATATCACTTTGATAATTATTGTATATGTATTATATTCTAACCGTAATAACGAGATTCAAATCCCACATATACAAAAACGTGTGTTAAGCTTTCTCTCTCTCTCCCTCCCATCAAATTGTGGATTCCCTTGTTCTCTTCTTCCTCTCTCTAATTCTTTGTAATAAAAAACTCCTTCCCTCCCCAAATCTCAATCGAAAGCAAACTCCATAAACTCCATATCCTACTAATCAATTGTCGCCTTCTAGCCACTACCCAAGGGCCAAAAGGATCAATCAATCCAAGAAGAAAGTAGCCGGTAGGAACTCTAATTTGTGGGTCCTACAAATTATAAATCAAAGGTAATATTGGTGTTTGCAATGAGGGTTACTAAACGACGCCCTAGTTTTCGAAATTAAACGACGCCCTACATTTATAATGACCTAAACGTCCATTCCGTAAAAATGAAAAACATAAAAAAGTTACTAGTTCAATCCAAAAATCCTTATTTCGTATGTTTTACTATGTTTTATTTGGTCGAAAACACTCTCGACGAACCACGGATCAAAATTGGAAAGGTACGAAATTGAATTTTGGATCTGAAAAAAAAAAAAAAAAAAAAAAAAACCAAACGAACCAACCGGACGTATCCGTCCGGGTCGCACCACCGGACGGACCGGTTGTCCGTCCGGACCACCCAGACGGAAATCCGGTCCGTCTGGTTATTCCCGTTGGAATTTGGCCTCGACATGAACATGAAAGTTGTAGACAATCGAACTAGCTTTCCAATGCCGCCGGTCTTGCATCAATCGGACATCGGAGCGATATGTTATGTCAAAAATACTAAACTGAAACGTTTTTCGACCAAGCCATTTATTAGAGTTAGTGTTTAGGGTTTAGGGGTTAGTGTTTAGGGTTTAGAGCTTAGTGGTTAGGGTTTAGGGTTTAGATTTTAGTGGTTATGGTTTAGGGTTTAGTGTTTACGGTTTAGGGTTTAGAGTTTAGGGTTTAGGGTATAGAGTTTAGTGTTTAGGTTTTAGGGTTTAGATTTTAGTGTTTAGTGTTTAAGGTTTAGTGTTTAGGTTTAGGGTTTAAATTTTAGTGTTTAGAGTTTAGGGTTTAGTATTTAGGGTTTACGGTTTAGAGTTTCGGTTTTAGGGTTTATGGTATAGATTTTAGGGTTTACGATTTAGGGTTTAGGGTTTAGGGTTTGCCGTTTAGAGTTTAGGGTTTGCCGTTTAGAATGTAGGGTATATGGTTTAAGGTTTAGGTTTAGAGTTTTGTGTTTTGTTTTTAGGATTTAGGATATAGGGTTTAGGGTTTAGGGTTTATGGTTTAGTGTTTAGGGTGTAGAGGTTTAGAGTTTAGGGTTTAGATTTTAGTGTTTTGTGTTTAGGATTTAGGATTTAGGGTTTAAGGTTTAGTGTTTAGGGTTTAAAGGTTTAGAGTTTAGGGTTTAGATTTTAGTGTTTAGGGTTTAAGATTTAGGGTTTAGGGTTTAGGGTTTAGGCTTAAACCCTAAACCTAAACACTAAACCTTAAACACTAAACACTAAAATCTAAACCCTAAAACCTAAACACTAAACTCTATACCCTAAACACTAATCTCTAAACCCTAAACCGTAAACACTAAACCCTAAACCCTAACCACTAAAATCTAAACCCTAAACCCTAACCACTAAGCTCTAAACCCTAAACACTAACCCCTAAACCCTAAACACTAACTCTAATAAACGGCTTGGTCGAAAAACGTTTCGGTTTAGTATTTTTGACATAAGCGATCGCTCCGATGTCGTAGCTTGTTTAGTTTTCCGACGAGAGGGCTCGTCGGTCGGAGGAGAGGAGATTGAGGTCCGAATCAGCTGGGAAATGCCAAGGATTTATGAAGGAGTTCACTGCAAGTACGGTAGACTATGCGGTAGGTTCGTCGGGCTATCGAAGGCAACGGTGGAGGGAAGTGTTGCACGAAATAAATAAACAACATTCCTACTACTAGTAGTAATCGAAGTCACCAAAAGGATTGGAACCACACATTCATTGGAATAAATCAAAAGCTTTACCACTCCGCATTAATATCACTTTGATAATTATTGTATATGTATTATATTCCTAAGCTCGTAATAACGAGATTCAAATCCCACATATACAAAAACGTGTGTTAAGCTTTTCTCTCTCTGCCTCCCATCAAATTGTGGATTCCCTTGTTCTCTTCTTCCTCTCTCTAATTCTTTGTAATAAAAAACTCCTTCCCTCCCCAAATCTCAATCGAAAGCAAACTCCATAAACTCCATATCCTACTAATCAATTGCTGCCTTCTAGCCACTACCCAAGGGCCAAAAGGATCAATCAATCCAAGAAGAAAGTAGCCGGTAGGAACTCTAATTTGTGGGTCCTACAAATTATAAATCAAAGGTAATATTGGTGTTTGCAATGAGGGTTACTAAACGACGCCCTAGTTTTCGAAATTAAACGACGCCCTACATTTATAATGACCTAAACGTCCATTCCGTAAAAATGAAAAACATAAAAAAGTTACTAGTTCAATCCAAAAAATCCTTATTTCGTATGTTTTACTATGTTTTATTTGGTCGAAAACACTCTCGACGAACCACGGATCAAAATTGGAAAGGTACGAAATTGAATTTTGGATCTGAAAAAAAAAAAAAAAAAACCAAACGAACCAACCGGACGTATCCGTCCGGTCGGACCACCCGGACGGACCGGTTGTCCGTCCGGTCGGCACCACCCAGACGGAAATCCGGTCCGTCTGGTTATTCCCGTTGGAATTTGGCCTCGACATGAACATGAAAGTTGTAGACAATCGAACTAGCTTTCCAATGCCGCCGGTCTTGCATCAATCGGACATCGGAGCGATATGTTATGTCAAAAATACTAAACTGAAACGTTTTTCGACCAAGCCATTTATTAGAGTTAGTGTTTAGGGTTTAGGGGTTAGTGTTTAGGGTTTAGAGCTTAGTGGTTAGGGTTTAGGGTTTAGATTTTAGTGGTTATGGTTTAGGGTTTAGTGTTTACGGTTTAGGGTTTAGAGTTTAGGGTTTAGGGTATAGAGTTTAGTGTTTAGGTTTTAGGGTTTAGATTTTAGTGTTTAGTGTTTAAGGTTTAGTGTTTAGGTTTAGGGTTTAAATTTTAGTGTTTAGAGTTTAGGGTTTAGTATTTAGGGTTTACGGTTTAGAGTTTCGGTTTTAGGGTTTATGGTATAGATTTTAGGGTTTACGATTTAGGGTTTAGGGTTTAGGGTTTGCCGTTTAGAGTTTAGGGTTTGCCGTTTAGAATGTAGGGTATATGGTTTAAGGTTTAGGTTTAGAGTTTTTGTGTTTTGTTTTTAGGATTTAGGATATAGGGTTTAGGGTTTAGGGTTTATGGTTTAGTGTTTAGGGTGTAGAGGTTTAGAGTTTAGGGTTTAGATTTTAGTGTTTTGTGTTTAGGATTTAGGATTTAGGGTTTAAGGTTTAGTGTTTAGGGTTTAAAGGTTTAGAGTTTAGGGTTTAGATTTTAGTGTTTAGGGTTTAAGATTTAGGGTTTAGGGTTTAGGGTTTAGGCTTAAACCCTAAACCTAAACACTAAACCTTAAACACTAAACACTAAAATCTAAACCCTAAAACCTAAACACTAAACTCTATACCCTAAACACTAATCTCTAAACCCTAAACCGTAAACACTAAACCCTAAACCCTAACCACTAAAATCTAAACCCTAAACCCTAACCACTAAGCTCTAAACCCTAAACACTAACCCCTAAACCCTAAACACTAACTCTAATAAACGGCTTGGTCGAAAAACGTTTCGGTTTAGTATTTTTGACATAACCGATCGCTCCGATGTCGTAATCTTGTTTAGTTTTCCGACGAGAGGGCTCGTCGATCGGAGGAGAGGAGATTGAGGTCCGAATCACCGGGAAATGCCAAGGATTTATGAAGGAGTTCACTGCAGATACGGTAGACTATGCGGTAGGTTCGTCGGGCTATCGAAGGCAACGGTGGAGGGAAGTGTTGCTCGAAATAAATAAACAACATTCCTACTACTAGTAGTAATCGAAGTCACCAAAAGGATTGGAACCACACATTCATTGGAATAAATCAAAAGCTTTACCACTCCGCATTAATATCACTTTGATAATTATTGTATATGTATTATATTCCTAACCGTAATAACGAGATTCAAATCCCACATATACAAAAACGTGTGTTAAGCTTTTCTCTCTCTCGCCTCCCATCAAATTGTGGATTCCCTTGTTCTCTTCTTCCTCTCTCTAATTCTTTGTAATAAAAAACTCCTTCCCTCCCCAAATCTCAATCGAAAGCAAACTCCATAAACTCCATATCCTACTAATCAATTGTTGCCTTCTAGCCACTACCCAAGGGCCAAAAGGATCAATCAATCCAAGAAGAAAGTAGCCGGCAGGAACTCTAATTTGCGGGTCCTACAAATTATAAATCAAAGGTAATATTGGTGTTTGCAATGAGGGTTACTAAACGACGCCCTAGTTTTCGAAATTAAACGACGCCCTACATTTATAATGACCTAAACGTCCATTCCGTAAAAATGAACATCATAAAAAAGTTACTAGTTCAATCCAAAAAATCCTTATTTCGTATGTTTTACTATGTTTTATTTGGTCGAAAACACTCTCGACGAACCACGGATCAAAATTGGAAAGGTACGAAATTGAATTTTTGATCTCGAAAAAAAAAAAAAAAAAAAAAAAAAAAAAAAAAAACCAAACGAACCAACCGGACGGATCCGTCCGGTCAGACCACCCGGACGGACCGGTTGTCCGTCCGTGCACGCACCACCCAGACGGAAATCCGGTCCGTCTGGTTATTCCCGTTGGAATTTGGCCTCGACATGAACATGAAAGTTGTAGACAATCGAACTAGCTTTCCAATGCCGCCGGTCTTGCATCAATCGGACATCGGAGCGATATGTTATGTCAAAAATACTAAACTGAAACGTTTTTCGACCAAGCCATTTATTAGAGTTAGTGTTTAGGGTTTAGGGGTTAGTGTTTAGGGTTTAGAGCTTAGTGGTTAGGGTTTAGGGTTTAGATTTTAGTGGTTATGGTTTAGGGTTTAGTGTTTACGGTTTAGGGTTTAGAGTTTAGGGTTTAGGGTATAGAGTTTAGTGTTTAGGTTTTAGGGTTTAGATTTTAGTGTTTAGTGTTTAAGGTTTAGTGTTTAGGTTTAGGGTTTAAATTTTAGTGTTTAGAGTTTAGGGTTTAGTATTTAGGGTTTACGGTTTAGAGTTTCGGTTTTAGGGTTTATGGCATAGATTTTAGGGTTTACGATTTAGGGTTTAGGGTTTAGGGTTTGCCGTTTAGAGTTTAGGGTTTGCCGTTTAGAATGTAGGGTATATGGTTTAAGGTTTAGGTTTAGAGTTTTGTGTTTTGTTTTTAGGATTTAGGATATAGGGTTTAGGGTTTAGGGTTTATGGTTTAGTGTTTAGTGGTGTAGGGAGGTTTAGAGTTTAGGGTTTAGATTTTAGTGTTTTGTGTTTAGGATTTAGGATTTAGGGTTTAAGGTTTAGTGTTTAGGGTTTAAAGGTTTAGAGTTTAGGGTTTAGATTTTAGTGTTTAGGGTTTAAGATTTAGGGTTTAGGGTTTAGGGTTTAGGCTTAAACCCTAAACCTAAACACTAAACCTTAAACACTAAACACTAAAATCTAAACCCTAAAACCTAAACACTAAACTCTATACCCTAAACACTAATCTCTAAACCCTAAACCGTAAACACTAAACCCTAAACCCTAACCACTAAAATCTAAACCCTAAACCCTAACCACTAAGCTCTAAACCCTAAACACTAACCCCTAAACCCTAAACACTAACTCTAATAAACGGCTTGGTCGAAAAATGTTTCAGTTTAGTATTTTTGACATAACTGATCGCTTCGATGTCGTAATCTCGTTTAGTTTTCCGACGAGAGGGCTCGTCGGCCGGAGGAGAGGAGATCGAGGTCCGAATCACCGGGAAATGCCAAGGATTTACGAAGGAGTTCACCGCAAGCACGGTAGACCATGCGGTAGGTTCGTCGGGCTATCGAAGGCAACGTGGAGGGAAGTGTTGCCTCGAAATAAATAAACAACATTCCTACTACTAGTAGTAATCGAAGTCACCAAAAGGATTGGAACCACACATTCATTTGAATAAATCAAAAGCTTTACCACTCCGCATTAATATCACTTTGATAATTATTGTATATGTATTATATTCCTAACCGTAATAACGAGATTCAAATCCCACATATACAAAAACGTGTGTTAAGCTTTTCTCTCTCTCTCCTCCCATCAAATTGTGGATTCCCTTGTTCTCTTCTTCCTCTCTCTAATTCTTTGTAATAAAAAACTCCTTCCCTCCCCAAATCTCAATCGAAAGCAAACTCCATAAACTCCATATCCTACTAATCAATTGCCGCCTTCTAGCCACTACCCAAGGGCCAAAAGGATCAATCAATCCAAGAAGAAAGTAGCCGGTAGGAACTCTAATTTGTGGGTCCTACAAATTATAAATCAAAGGTAATATTGGTGTTTGCAATGAGGGTTACTAAACGACGCCCTAGTTTTCGAAATTAAACGACGCCCTACATTTATAATGACCTAAACGTCCATTCCGTAAAAATGAACATCATAAAAAAGTTACTAGTTCAATCCAAAAAATCCTTATTTCGTATGTTTTACTATGTTTTATTTGGTCGAAAACACTCTCGACGAACCACGGATCAAAATTGGAAAGGTACGAAATTGAATTTTGGATCTAAGAAAAAAAAAAAAAAAAAACCAAACGAACCAACCGGACGTATCCGTCCGGTCGGACCACCGGACGGACCGGTTGTCCGTCCGGTCGGACCACCCAGACGGAAATCCGGTCCGTCTGGTTATTCCCGTTGGAATTTGGCCTCGACATGAACATGAAAGTTGTAGACAATCGAACTAGCTTTCCAATGCCGCCGGTCTTGCATCAATCGGACATCGGAGCGATATGTTATGTCAAAAATACTAAACCGAAACGTTTTTCGACCAAGCCATTTATTAGAGTTAGTGTTTAGGGTTTAGGGGTTAGTGTTTAGGGTTTAGAGCTTAGTGGTTAGGGTTTAGGGTTTAGATTTTAGTGGTTATGGTTTAGGGTTTAGTGTTTACGGTTTAGGGTTTAGAGTTTAGGGTTTAGGGTATAGAGTTTAGTGTTTAGGTTTTAGGGTTTAGATTTTAGTGTTTAGTGTTTAAGGTTTAGTGTTTAGGTTTAGGGTTTAAATTTTAGTGTTTAGAGTTTAGGGTTTAGTATTTAGGGTTTACGGTTTAGAGTTTCGGTTTTAGGGTTTATGGTATAGATTTTAGGGTTTACGATTTAGGGTTTAGGGTTTAGGGTTTGCCGTTTAGAGTTTAGGGTTTGCCGTTTAGAATGTAGGGTATATGGTTTAAGGTTTAGGTTTAGAGTTTTGTGTTTTGTTTTTAGGATTTAGGATATAGGGTTTAGGGTTTAGGGTTTATGGTTTAGTGTTTAGTGGTGTAGAGGTTTAGAGTTTAGGGTTTAGATTTTAGTGTTTTGTGTTTAGGATTTAGGATTTAGGGTTTAAGGTTTAGTGTTTAGGGTTTAAAGGTTTAGAGTTTAGGGTTTAGATTTTAGTGTTTAGGGTTTAAGATTTAGGGTTTAGGGTTTAGGGTTTAGGCTTAAACCCTAAACCTAAACACTAAACCTTAAACACTAAACACTAAAATCTAAACCCTAAAACCTAAACACTAAACTCTATACCCTAAACACTAATCTCTAAACCCTAAACCGTAAACACTAAACCCTAAACCCTAACCACTAAAATCTAAACCCTAAACCCTAACCACTAAGCTCTAAACCCTAAACACTAACCCCTAAACCCTAAACACTAACTCTAATAAACGGCTTGGTCGAAAAACGTTTCAGTTTAGTATTTTTGACATAACTGATCGCTCCGATGTCGTAACTGTTTAGTTTTCCGACGAGAGGGCTCGTCAATCGGAGGAGGAGGAGATTGAGGTCCGAATCACCGGGAAATGCCAAGGATTTATGAAGGAGTTCACTGCAGTACGGTAGACTATGCGGTAGGTTCGTCGGGCTATCGAAGGCAACGGTGGAGGGAAGTGTTGCCTCGAAATAAATAAACAACATTCCTACTACTAGTAGTAATCGAAGTCACCAAAAGGATTGGAACCACACATTCATTGGAATAAATCAAAAGCTTTACCACTCCGCATTAATATCACTTTGATAATTATTGTATATGTATTATATTCTAACCGTAATAACGAGATTCAAATCCCACATATACAAAAACGTGTGTTAAGCTTTCTCTCTCTCTGCCTCCCATCAAATTGTGGATTCCCTTGTTCTCTTCTTCCTCTCTCTAATTCTTTGTAATAAAAACTCCTTCCCTCCCCAAATCTCAATCGAAAGCAAACTCCATAAACTCCATATCCTACTAATCAATTGTCGCCTTCTAGCCACTACCCTATGGCCAAAAGGATCAATCAATCCAAGAAGAAAGTAGCTCGGTAGGAACTCTAATTTGTGGGTCCTACAAATTATAAATCAAAGGTAATATTGGTGTTTGCAATGAGGGTTACTAAACGACGCCCTAGTTTTCGAAATTAAACGACGCCCTACATTTATAATGACCTAAACGTCCATTCCGTAAAAATGAACATCATAAAAAAGTTACTAGTTCAATCCAAAAAATCCTTATTTCGTATGTTTTACTATGTTTTATTTGGTCGAAAACACTCTCGACGAACCACGGATCAAAATTGGAAAGGTACGAAATTGAATTTTGGATCTGAAAAAAAAAAAAAAAAAAAAAAACCAAACGAACCAACCGGACGGATCCGTCCGGTTGCACCACCCAGACGGAAATCCGGTCCGTCTGGTTATTCCCGTTGGAATTTGGCCTCGACATGAACATGAAAGTTGTAGACAATCGAACTAGCTTTCCAATGCCGCCGGTCTTGCATCAATCGGACATCGGAGCGATATGTTATGTCAAAAATACTAAACTGAAACGTTTTTCGACCAAGCCATTTATTAGAGTTAGTGTTTAGGGTTTAGGGGTTAGTGTTTAGGGTTTAGAGCTTAGTGGTTAGGGTTTAGGGTTTAGATTTTAGTGGTTATGGTTTAGGGTTTAGTGTTTACGGTTTAGGGTTTAGAGTTTAGGGTTTAGGGTATAGAGTTTAGTGTTTAGGTTTTAGGGTTTAGATTTTAGTGTTTAGTGTTTAAGGTTTAGTGTTTAGGTTTAGGGTTTAAATTTTAGTGTTTAGAGTTTAGGGTTTAGTATTTAGGGTTTACGGTTTAGAGTTTCGGTTTTAGGGTTTATGGTATAGATTTTAGGGTTTACGATTTAGGGTTTAGGGTTTAGGGTTTGCCGTTTAGAGTTTAGGGTTTGCCGTTTAGAATGTAGGGTATATGGTTTAAGGTTTAGGTTTAGAGTTTTGTGTTTTGTTTTTAGGATTTAGGATATAGGGTTTAGGGTTTAGGGTTTATGGTTTAGTGTTTAGGGTGTAGAGGTTTAGAGTTTAGGGTTTAGATTTTAGTGTTTTGTGTTTAGGATTTAGGATTTAGGGTTTAAGGTTTAGTGTTTAGGGTTTAAAGGTTTAGAGTTTAGGGTTTAGATTTTAGTGTTTAGGGTTTAAGATTTAGGGTTTAGGGTTTAGGGTTTAGGCTTAAACCCTAAACCTAAACACTAAACCTTAAACACTAAACACTAAAATCTAAACCCTAAAACCTAAACACTAAACTCTATACCCTAAACACTAATCTCTAAACCCTAAACCGTAAACACTAAACCCTAAACCCTAACCACTAAAATCTAAACCCTAAACCCTAACCACTAAGCTCTAAACCCTAAACACTAACCCCTAAACCCTAAACACTAACTCTAATAAACGGCTTGGTCGAAAAACGTTTCAGTTTAGTATTTTTGACATAACTGATCGCTCCGATGTCGTAACTGTTTAGTTTTCCGACGAGAGGGCTCGTCAGTCGGAGGAGAGGAGATTGAGGTCCGAATCACTGGGAAATGCCAAGGATTTATGAAGGAGTTCACTGCGGTACGGTAGACTATGCGGTAGGTTCGTCGGGCTATCGAAGGCAACGGTGGAGGGAAGTGTTGCACGAAATAAATAAACAACATTCCTACTACTAGTAGTAATCGAAGTCACCAAAAGGATTGGAACCACACATTCATTGGAATAAATCAAAAGCTTTACCACTCCGCATTAATATCACTTTGATAATTATTGTATATGTATTATATTCCTAAGCGTAATAACGAGATTCAAATCCCACATATACAAAAACGTGTGTTAAGCTTTTCTCTCTCTATGCCTCCCATCAAATTGTGGATTCCCTTGTTCTCTTCTTCCTCTCTCTAATTCTTTGTAATAAAAAACTCCTTCCCTCCCCAAATCTCAATCGAAAGCAAACTCCATAAACTCCATATCCTACTAATCAATTCTTCGCCTTCTAGCCACTACCCAAGGGCCAAAAGGATCAATCAATCCAAGAAGAAAGTAGCCGGTAGGAACTCTAATTTGTGGGTCCTACAAATTATAAATCAAAGGTAATATTGGTGTTTGCAATGAGGGTTACTAAACGACGCCCTAGTTTTCGAAATTAAACGACGCCCTACATTTATAATGACCTAAACGTCCATTCAGTAAAAATGAACAACATAAAAAAGTTACTAGTTCAATCCAAAAAATCCTTATTTCGTATGTTTTACTATGTTTTATTTGGTCGAAAACACTCTCGACGAACCACGGATCAAAATTGGAAAGGTACGAAATTGAATTTTGGATACGAAAAAAAAAAAAAAAAAAACCAAACGAACCAACCGGACGGATCCGTCCGGATCGGACCACCCAGACGGAAATCCGGTCCGTCTGGTTATTCCCGTTGGAATTTGGCCTCGACATGAACATGAAAGTTGTAGACAATCGAACTAGCTTTCCAATGCCGCCGGTCTTGCATCAATCGGACATCGGAGCGATATGTTATGTCAAAAATACTAAACTGAAACGTTTTTCGACCAAGCCATTTATTAGAGTTAGTGTTTAGGGTTTAGGGGTTAGTGTTTAGGGTTTAGAGCTTAGTGGTTAGGGTTTAGGGTTTAGATTTTAGTGGTTATGGTTTAGGGTTTAGTGTTTACGGTTTAGGGTTTAGAGTTTAGGGTTTAGGGTATAGAGTTTAGTGTTTAGGTTTTAGGGTTTAGATTTTAGTGTTTAGTGTTTAAGGTTTAGTGTTTAGGTTTAGGGTTTAAATTTTAGTGTTTAGAGTTTAGGGTTTAGTATTTAGGGTTTACGGTTTAGAGTTTCGGTTTTAGGGTTTATGGTATAGATTTTAGGGTTTACGATTTAGGGTTTAGGGTTTAGGGTTTGCCGTTTAGAGTTTAGGGTTTGCCGTTTAGAATGTAGGGTATATGGTTTAAGGTTTAGGTTTAGAGTTTTGTGTTTTGTTTTTAGGATTTAGGATATAGGGTTTAGGGTTTAGGGTTTATGGTTTAGTGTTTAGGGTGTAGAGGTTTAGAGTTTAGGGTTTAGATTTTAGTGTTTTGTGTTTAGGATTTAGGATTTAGGGTTTAAGGTTTAGTGTTTAGGGTTTAAAGGTTTAGAGTTTAGGGTTTAGATTTTAGTGTTTAGGGTTTAAGATTTAGGGTTTAGGGTTTAGGGTTTAGGCTTAAACCCTAAACCTAAACACTAAACCTTAAACACTAAACACTAAAATCTAAACCCTAAAACCTAAACACTAAACTCTATACCCTAAACACTAATCTCTAAACCCTAAACCGTAAACACTAAACCCTAAACCCTAACCACTAAAATCTAAACCCTAAACCCTAACCACTAAGCTCTAAACCCTAAACACTAACCCCTAAACCCTAAACACTAACTCTAATAAACGGCTTGGTCGAAAAACGTTTCGGTTTAGTATTTTTGACATAACCGATCGCTCCGATGTCGTAAGCTTGTTTAGTTTTCCGACGAGAGGGCTCGTCGATCGGAGGAGAGGAGATTGAGGTCCGAATCACCGGGAAATGCCAAGGATTTATGAAGGAGTTCACTGCAGTACGGTAGACTATGCGGTAGGTTCGTCGGGCTATCGAAGGCAACGGTGGAGGGAAGTGTTGCACCGAAATAAATAAACAACATTCCTACTACTAGTAGTAATCGAAGTCACCAAAAGGATTGGAACCACACATTCATTGGAATAAATCAAAAGCTTTACCACTCCGCATTAATATCACTTTGATAATTATTGTATATGTATTATATTCCTAACCGTAATAACGAGATTCAAATCCCACATATACAAAAACGTGTGTTAAGCTTTTCTCTCTCTCTGCCTCCCATCAAATTGTGGATTCCCTTGTTCTCTTCTTCCTCTCTCTAATTCTTTGTAATAAAAAACTCCTTCCCTCCCCAAATCTCAATCGAAAGCAAACTCCATAAACTCCATATCCTACTAATCAATTGCGCCTTCTAGCCACTACCCAAGGGCCAAAAGGATCAATCAATCCAAGAAGAAAGTAGCCGGTAGGAACTCTAATTTGTGGGTCCTACAAATTATAAATCAAAGGTAATATTGGTGTTTGCAATGAGGGTTACTAAACGACGCCCTAGTTTTCGAAATTAAACGACGCCCTACATTTATAATGACCTAAACGTCCATTCCGTAAAAATGAAAAACATAAAAAAGTTACTAGTTCAATCCAAAAAATCCTTATTTCGTATGTTTTACTATGTTTTATTTGGTCGAAAACACTCTCGACGAACCACGGATCAAAATTGGAAAGGTACGAAATTGAATTTTGGATCTGAAAAAAAAAAAAAAAAAAAAAAAAACCAAACGAACCAACCGGACGTATCCGTCCGGTCGGACCACCCGGACGGACCGGTTGTCCGTCCGGTCGGACCACCCAGACGGAAATCCGGTCCGTCTGGTTATTCCCGTTGGAATTTGGCCTCGACATGAACATGAAAGTTGTAGACAATCGAACTAGCTTTCCAATGCCGCCGGTCTTGCATCAATCGGACATCGGAGCGATATGTTATGTCAAAAATACTAAACTGAAACGTTTTTCGACCAAGCCATTTATTAGAGTTAGTGTTTAGGGTTTAGGGGTTAGTGTTTAGGGTTTAGAGCTTAGTGGTTAGGGTTTAGGGTTTAGATTTTAGTGGTTATGGTTTAGGGTTTAGTGTTTACGGTTTAGGGTTTAGAGTTTAGGGTTTAGGGTATAGAGTTTAGTGTTTAGGTTTTAGGGTTTAGATTTTAGTGTTTAGTGTTTAAGGTTTAGTGTTTAGGTTTAGGGTTTAAATTTTAGTGTTTAGAGTTTAGGGTTTAGTATTTAGGGTTTACGGTTTAGAGTTTCGGTTTTAGGGTTTATGGTATAGATTTTAGGGTTTACGATTTAGGGTTTAGGGTTTAGGGTTTGCCGTTTAGAGTTTAGGGTTTGCCGTTTAGAATGTAGGGTATATGGTTTAAGGTTTAGGTTTAGAGTTTTGTGTTTTGTTTTTAGGATTTAGGATATAGGGTTTAGGGTTTAGGGTTTATGGTTTAGTGTTTAGGGTGTAGAGGTTTAGAGTTTAGGGTTTAGATTTTAGTGTTTTGTGTTTAGGATTTAGGATTTAGGGTTTAAGGTTTAGTGTTTAGGGTTTAAAGGTTTAGAGTTTAGGGTTTAGATTTTAGTGTTTAGGGTTTAAGATTTAGGGTTTAGGGTTTAGGGTTTAGGCTTAAACCCTAAACCTAAACACTAAACCTTAAACACTAAACACTAAAATCTAAACCCTAAAACCTAAACACTAAACTCTATACCCTAAACACTAATCTCTAAACCCTAAACCGTAAACACTAAACCCTAAACCCTAACCACTAAAATCTAAACCCTAAACCCTAACCACTAAGCTCTAAACCCTAAACACTAACCCCTAAACCCTAAACACTAACTCTAATAAACGGCTTGGTCGAAAAACGTTTCGCTTAGTATTTTTGACATAACCGATCGCTCCGATGTCGTAATCGTTTAGTTTTCCGACGAGAGGGCTCGTCGATCGGAGGAGAGGAGATTGAGGTCCGAATCACCGGGAAATGCCAAGGATTTACGAAGGAGTTCACCGCAGTACGGTAGACTATGCGGTAGGTTCGTCGGGCTATCGAAGGCAACGGTGGAGGGAAGTGTTGCCCGAAATAAATAAACAACATTCCTACTACTAGTAGTAATCGAAGTCACCAAAAGGATTGGAACCACACATTCATTGGAATAAATCAAAAGCTTTACCACTCCGCATTAATATCACTTTGATAATTATTGTATATGTATTATATTCCTAACTGTAATAACGAGATTCAAATCCCACATATACAAAAACGTGTGTTCAGCTTTTCTCTCTCTCTCTGCCTCCCATCAAATTGTGGATTCCCTTGTTCTCTTCTTCCTCTCTCTAATTCTTTGTAATAAAAAACTCCTTCCCTCCCCAAATCTCAATCGAAAGCAAACTCCATAAACTCCATATCCTACTAATCAATTGCCGCCTTCTAGCCACTACCCAAGGGCCAAAAGGATCAATCAATCCAAGAAGAAAGTAGACGGTAGGAACTCTAATTTGTGGGTCCTACAAATTATAAATCAAAGGTAATATTGGTGTTTGCAATGAGGGTTACTAAACGACGCCCTAGTTTTCGAAATTAAACGACGCCCTACATTTATAATGACCTAAACGTCCATTCCGTAAAAATGAACATCATAAAAAAGTTACTAGTTCAATCCAAAAAATCCTTATTTCGTATGTTTTACTATGTTTTATTTGGTCGAAAACACTCTCGACGAACCACGGATCAAAATTGGAAAGGTACGAAATTGAATTTTGGATCTGAAAAAAAAAAAAAAAAACCAAACGAACCAACCGGACGTATCCGTCCGGTCGACCACCCGGACGGACCGGTTGTCCGTCCGGTTGCACCACCCAGACGGAAATCCGGTCCGTCTGGTTATTCCCGTTGGAATTTGGCCTCGACATGAACATGAAAGTTGTAGACAATCGAACTAGCTTTCCAATGCCGCCGGTCTTGCATCAATCGGACATCGGAGCGATATGTTATGTCAAAAATACTAAACTGAAACGTTTTTCGACCAAGCCATTTATTAGAGTTAGTGTTTAGGGTTTAGGGGTTAGTGTTTAGGGTTTAGAGCTTAGTGGTTAGGGTTTAGGGTTTAGATTTTAGTGGTTATGGTTTAGGGTTTAGTGTTTACGGTTTAGGGTTTAGAGTTTAGTGGTTTAGGGTATAGAGTTTAGTGTTTAGGTTTTAGGGGTTTAGATTTTAGTGTTTAGTGTTTAAGGTTTAGTGTTTAGGTTTAGGGTTTAAATTTTAGTGTTTAGAGTTTAGGGTTTAGTATTTAGGGTTTACGGTTTAGAGTTTCGGTTTTAGGGTTTATGGTATAGATTTTAGGGTTTACGATTTAGGGTTTAGGGTTTAGGGTTTGCCGTTTAGAGTTTAGGGTTTGCCGTTTAGAATGTAGGGTATATGGTTTAAGGTTTAGGTTTAGAGTTTTGTGTTTTGTTTTTAGGATTTAGGATATAGGGTTTAGGGTTTAGGGTTTATGGTTTAGTGTTTAGGGTGTAGAGGTTTAGAGTTTAGGGTTTAGATTTTAGTGTTTTGTGTTTAGGATTTAGGATTTAGGGTTTAAGGTTTAGTGTTTAGGGTTTAAAGGTTTAGAGTTTAGGGTTTAGATTTTAGTGTTTAGGGTTTAAGATTTAGGGTTTAGGGTTTAGGGTTTAGGCTTAAACCCTAAACCTAAACACTAAACCTTAAACACTAAACACTAAAATCTAAACCCTAAAACCTAAACACTAAACTCTATACCCTAAACACTAATCTCTAAACCCTAAACCGTAAACACTAAACCCTAAACCCTAACCACTAAAATCTAAACCCTAAACCCTAACCACTAAGCTCTAAACCCTAAACACTAACCCCTAAACCCTAAACACTAACTCTAATAAACGGCTTGGTCGAAAAACGTTTCGCTTAGTATTTTTGACATAACCGATCGCTCCGATGTCGTAACCGTTTAGTTTTCCGACGAGAGGGCTCGTCGATCGGAGGAGAGGAGATTGAGGTCCGAATCACCGGGAAATGCCAAGGATTTATGAAGGAGTTCACTGCAGTACGGTAGACTATGCGTAGGTTCGTCGGGCTATCGAAGGCAACGGTGGAGGGAAGTGTTGCCTCGAAATAAATAAACAACATTCCTACTACTAGTAGTAATCGAAGTCACCAAAAGGATTGGAACCACACATTCATTGGAATAAATCAAAAGCTTTACCACTCCGCATTAATATCACTTTGATAATTATTGTATATGTATTATATTCCTAACTGTAATAACGAGATTCAAATCCCACATATACAAAAACGTGTGTTAAGCTTTTCTCTCTCTATGCCTCCCATCAAATTGTGGATTCCCTTGTTCTCTTCTTCCTCTCTCTAATTCTTTGTAATAAAAAACTCCTTCCCTCCCCAAATCTCAATCGAAAGCAAACTCCATAAACTCCATATCCTACTAATCAATTGTCGCCTTCTAGCCACTACCCAAGGGCCAAAAGGATCAATCAATCCAAGAAGAAAGTAGCCGGTAGGAACTCTAATTTGTGGGTCCTACAAATTATAAATCAAAGGTAATATTGGTGTTTGCAATGAGGGTTACTAAACGACGCCCTAGTTTTCGAAATTAAACGACGCCCTACATTTATAATGACCTAAACGTCCATTCCGTAAAAATGAAAAACATAAAAAAGTTACTAGTTCAATCCAAAAATCCTTATTTCGTATGTTTTACTATGTTTTATTTGGTCGAAAACACTCTCGACGAACCACGGATCAAAATTGGAAAGGTACGAAATTGAATTTTGGATCTGAAAAAAAAAAAAAAAAAAACCAAACGAACCAACCGGACGGATCCGTCCGGTCAGACCACCCAGACGGAAATCCGGTCCGTCTGGTTATTCCCGTTGGAATTTGGCCTCGACATGAACATGAAAGTTGTAGACAATCGAACTAGCTTTCCAATGCCGCCGGTCTTGCATCAATCGGACATCGGAGCGATATGTTATGTCAAAAATACTAAACCGAAACGTTTTTCGACCAAGCCATTTATTAGAGTTAGTGTTTAGGGTTTAGGGGTTAGTGTTTAGGGTTTAGAGCTTAGTGGTTAGGGTTTAGGGTTTAGATTTTAGTGGTTATGGTTTAGGGTT
This sequence comes from Linum usitatissimum, assembly GCA_030674075.2. Lineage (NCBI taxonomy): Eukaryota > Viridiplantae > Streptophyta > Magnoliopsida > Malpighiales > Linaceae > Linum > Linum usitatissimum. Next base: position 18,187 of record JAUJYP020000699.1, read on the forward strand.
TAGTGTTTACTGGTTTAGGGTTTAGAGTTTAGGGTTTAGGGTATAGAGTTTAGTGTTTAGGTTTTAGGGTTTAGATTTTAGTGTTTAGTGTTTAAGGTTTAGTGTTTAGGTTTAGGGTTTAAATTTTAGTGTTTAGAGTTTAGGGTTTAGTATTTAGGGTTTACGGTTTAGAGTTTCGGTTTTAGGGTTTATGGTATAGATTTTGGATCTGAAAAAAAAAAAAAAAAACCAAACGAACCAACCGGACGGATCCGTCCGGTCGTACCACCCAGCACGGAAATCCGGTCCGTCTGGTTATTCCCGTTGGAATTTGGCCTCGACATGAACATGAAAGTTGTAGACAATCGAACTAGCTTTCCAATGCCGCCGGTCTTGCATCAATCGGACATCGGAGCGATATGTTATGTCAAAAATACTAAACCGAAACGTTTTTCGACCAAGCCATTTATTAGAGTTAGTGTTTAGGGTTTAGGGGTTAGTGTTTAGGGTTTAGAGCTTAGTGGTTAGGGTTTAGGGTTTAGATTTTAGTGGTTATGGTTTAGGGTTTAGTGTTTACGGTTTAGGGTTTAGAGTTTAGGGTTTAGGGTATAGAGTTTAGTGTTTAGGTTTTAGGGTTTAGATTTTAGTGTTTAGTGTTTAAGGTTTAGTGTTTAGGTTTAGGGTTTAAATTTTAGTGTTTAGAGTTTAGGGTTTAGTATTTAGGGTTTACGGTTTAGAGTTTCGGTTTTAGGGTTTATGGTATAGATTTTAGGGTTTACGATTTAGGGTTTAGGGTTTAGGGTTTGCCGTTTAGAGTTTAGGGTTTGCCGTTTAGAATGTAGGGTATATGGTTTAAGGTTTAGGTTTAGAGTTTTGTGTTTTGTTTTTAGGATTTAGGATATAGGGTTTAGGGTTTAGGGTTTATGGTTTAGTGTTTAGGGTGTAGAGGTTTAGAGTTTAGGGTTTAGATTTTAGTGTTTTGTGTTTAGGATTTAGGATTTAGGGTTTAAGGTTTAGTGTTTAGGGTTTAAAGGTTTAGAGTTTAGGGTTTAGATTTTAGTGTTTAGGGTTTAAGATTTAGGGTTTAGGGTTTAGGGTTTAGGCTTAAACCCTAAACCTAAACACTAAACCTTAAACACTAAACACTAAAATCTAAACCCTAAAACCTAAACACTAAACTCTATACCCTAAACACTAATCTCTAAACCCTAAACCGTAAACACTAAACCCTAAACCCTAACCACTAAAATCTAAACCCTAAACCCTAACCACTAAGCTCTAAACCCTAAACACTAACCCCTAAACCCTAAACACTAACTCTAATAAACGGCTTGGTCGAAAAACGTTTCGCTTAGTATTTTTGACATAACCGATCGCTCCGATGTCGTAATCGTTTAGTTTTCCGACGAGAGGGCTCGTCGGAGGAGAGGAGATTGAGGTCCGAATCACCGGGAAATGCCAAGGATTTATGAAGGAGTTCACCGCACGGTAGACTATGCGGTAGGTTCGTCGGGCTATCGAAGGCAACGGTGGAGGGAAGTGTTGCTCGAAATAAATAAACAACATTCCTACTACTAGTAGTAATCGAAGTCACCAAAAGGATTGGAACCACACATTCATTGGAATAAATCAAAAGCTTTACCACTCCGCATTAATATCACTTTGATAATTATTGTATATGTATTATATTCCTAACCGTAATAACGAGATTCAAATCCCACATATACAAAAACGTGTGTTAAGCTTTTCTCTCTCTCTCGCCTCCCATCAAATTGTGGATTCCCTTGTTCTCTTCTTCCTCTCTCTAATTCTTTGTAATAAAAACTCCTTCCCTCCCCAAATCTCAATCGAAAGCAAACTCCATAAACTCCATATCCTACTAATCAATTGCCGCCTTCTAGCCACTACCCAAGGGCCAAAAGGATCAATCAATCCAAGAAGAAAGTAGCGGTAGGAACTCTATTTTGTGGGTCCTACAAATTATAAATCAAAGGTAATATTGGTGTTTGCAATGAGGGTTACTAAACGACGCCCTAGTTTTCGAAATTAAACGACGCCCTACATTTATAATGACCTAAACGTCCATTCCGTAAAAATGAACATCATAAAAAAGTTACTAGTTCAATCCAAAAATCCTTATTTCGTATGTTTTACTATGTTTTATTTGGTCGAAAACACTCTCGACGAACCACGGATCAAAATTGGAAAGGTACGAAATTGAATTTTGGATCTGAAAAAAAAAAAAAAAAAAACCAACGAACCAACCGACGTATCCGTCCCCTTGACCACCCGGACGGACCGTTGTCCGTCCGGCTGCACAACCCAGACGGAAATCCGGTCCGTCTGGTTATTCCCGTTGGAATTTGGCCTCGACATGAACATGAAAGTTGTAGACAATCGAACTAGCTTTCCAATGCCGCCGGTCTTGCATCAATCGGACATCGGAGCGATATGTTATGTCAAAAATACTAAACTGAAACGTTTTTCGACCAAGCCATTTATTAGAGTTAGTGTTTAGGGTTTAGGGGTTAGTGTTTAGGGTTTAGAGCTTAGTGGTTAGGGTTTAGGGTTTAGATTTTAGTGGTTATGGTTTAGGGTTTAGTGTTTACGGTTTAGTGGTTTAGAGTTTAGTGGTTTAGGGTATAGAGTTTAGTGTTTAGGTTTTAGGGTTTAGATTTTAGTGTTTAGTGTTTAAGGTTTAGTGTTTAGGTTTAGGGTTTAAATTTTAGTGTTTAGAGTTTAGGGTTTAGTATTTAGGGTTTACGGTTTAGAGTTTCGGTTTTGTGGTTTATGGTATAGATTTTAGGGTTTACGATTTAGGTTTAGGTTTAGGGTTTGCCGTTTAGAGTTTAGGGTTTGCCGTTTAGAATGTAGGGTATATGGTTTAAGGTTTAGGTTTAGGTTTAGAGTTTTGTGTTTTGTTTTTAGGATTTAGGATATAGGGTTTAGGGTTTAGGGTTTATGGTTTAGTGTTTAGGGTGTAGAGGTTTAGAGTTTAGGGTTTAGATTTTAGTGTTTTGTGTTTAGGATTTAGGATTTAGGGTTTAAGGTTTAGTGTTTAGGGTTTAAAGGTTTAGAGTTTAGGGTTTAGATTTTAGTGTTTAGGGTTTAAGATTTAGGGTTTAGGGTTTAGGGTTTAGGCTTAAACCCTAAACCTAAACACTAAACCTTAAACACTAAACACTAAAATCTAAACCCTAAAACCTAAACACTAAACTCTATACCCTAAACACTAATCTCTAAACCCTAAACCGTAAACACTAAACCCTAAACCCTAACCACTAAAATCTAAACCCTAAACCCTAACCACTAAGCTCTAAACCCTAAACACTAACCCCTAAACCCTAAACACTAACTCTAATAAACGGCTTGGTCGAAAAACGTTTCGCTTTAGTATTTTTGACATAACCGATCGCTCCGATGTCGTAATCGTTTAGTTTTCCGACGAGAGGGCTCGTCGGGCCGGAGGAGAGGAGATCGAGGTCCGAATCACCGGGAAATGCCAAGGATTTATGAAGGAGTTCACTGCAAGCACGGTAGACTATGCGGTAGGTTCGTCGGGCTATCGAAGGCAACGGTGGAGGGAAGTGTTGCCTCGAAATAAATAAACAACATTCCTACTACTAGTAGTAATCGAAGTCACCAAAAGGATTGGAACCACACATTCATTGGAATAAATCAAAAGCTTTACCACTCCGCATTAATATCACTTTGATAATTATTGTATATGTATTATATTCCTAATCGTAATAACGAGATTCAAATCCCACATATACAAAAACGTGTGTTAAGCTTTTCTCTCTCTCTCGCCTCCCATCAAATTGTGGATTCCCTTGTTCTCTTCTTCCTCTCTCTAATTCTTTGTAATAAAAAACTCCTTCCCTCCCCAAATCTCAATCGAAAGCAAACTCCATAAACTCCATATCCTACTAATCAATTGCCGCCTTCTAGCCACTACCCAAGGGCCAAAAGGATCAATCAATCCAAGAAGAAAGTAGCCGGTAGGAACTCTAATTTGTGGGTCCTACAAATTATAAATCAAAGGTAATATTGGTGTTTGCAATGAGGGTTACTAAACGACGCCCTAGTTTTCGAAATTAAACGACGCCCTACATTTATAATGACCTAAACGTCCATTCCGTAAAAATGAAAAACATAAAAAAGTTACTAGTTCAATCCAAAAAATCCTTATTTCGTATGTTTTACTATGTTTTATTTGGTCGAAAACACTCTCGACGAACCACGGATCAAAATTGGAAAGGTACGAAATTGAATTTTGATCTGAAAAAAAAAAAAAAAAAAAAAAAACCAAACGAACCAACCGGACGGATCCGTCCGGTGTCCGACCACCCAGACGGAAATCCGGTCCGTCTGGTTATTCCCGTTGGAATTTGGCCTCGACATGAACATGAAAGTTGTAGACAATCGAACTAGCTTTCCAATGCCGCCGGTCTTGCATCAATCGGACATCGGAGCGATATGTTATGTCAAAAATACTAAACTGAAACGTTTTTCGACCAAGCCATTTATTAGAGTTAGTGTTTAGGGTTTAGGGGTTAGTGTTTAGGGTTTAGAGCTTAGTGGTTAGGGTTTAGGGTTTAGATTTTAGTGGTTATGGTTTAGGGTTTAGTGTTTACGGTTTAGGGTTTAGAGTTTAGGGTTTAGGGTATAGAGTTTAGTGTTTAGGTTTTAGGGTTTAGATTTTAGTGTTTAGTGTTTAAGGTTTAGTGTTTAGGTTTAGGGTTTAAATTTTAGTGTTTAGAGTTTAGGGTTTAGTATTTAGGGTTTACGGTTTAGAGTTTCGGTTTTAGGGTTTATGGTATAGATTTTAGGGTTTACGATTTAGGGTTTAGGGTTTAGGGTTTGCCGTTTAGAGTTTAGGGTTTGCCGTTTAGAATGTAGGGTATATGGTTTAAGGTTTAGGTTTAGAGTTTTGTGTTTTGTTTTTAGGATTTAGGATATAGGGTTTAGGGTTTAGGGTTTATGGTTTAGTGTTTAGGGTGTAGAGGTTTAGAGTTTAGGGTTTAGATTTTAGTGTTTTGTGTTTAGGATTTAGGATTTAGGTTTAAGGTTTAGTGTTTAGGGTTTAAAGGTTTAGAGTTTAGGGTTTAGATTTTAGTGTTTAGGGTTTAAGATTTAGGGTTTAGGGTTTAGGGTTTAGGCTTAAACCCTAAACCTAAACACTAAACCTTAAACACTAAACACTAAAATCTAAACCCTAAAACCTAAACACTAAACTCTATACCCTAAACACTAATCTCTAAACCCTAAACCGTAAACACTAAACCCTAAACCCTAACCACTAAAATCTAAACCCTAAACCCTAACCACTAAGCTCTAAACCCTAAACACTAACCCCTAAACCCTAAACACTAACTCTAATAAACGGCTTGGTCGAAAAACGTTTCGCTTAGTATTTTTGACATAACCGATCGCTCCGATGTCGTAACCGTTTAGTTTTCCGACGAGAGGGCTCGTCGGGACGGAGGAGAGGAGATCGAGGTCCGAATCACCGGGAAATGCCAAGGATTTACGAAGGAGTTCACCGGCAAGACGGTAGACTATGCGGTAGGTTCGTCGGGCCATCGAAGGCAACGGTGGAGGGAAGTGTTGCTCGAAATAAATAAACAACATTCCTACTACTAGTAGTAATCGAAGTCACCAAAAGGATTGGAACCACACATTCATTGGAATAAATCAAAAGCTTTACCACTCCGCATTAATATCACTTTGATAATTATTGTATATGTATTATATTCCTAACCGTAATAACGAGATTCAAATCCCACATATACAAAAACGTGTGTTAAGCTTTTCTCTCTCTCTCGCCTCCCATCAAATTGTGGATTCCCTTGTTCTCTTCTTCCTCTCTCTAATTCTTTGTAATAAAAAACTCCTTCCCCTCCCCAAATCTCAATCGAAAGCAAACTCCATAAACTCCATATCCTACTAATCAATTGCCGCCTTCTAGCCACTACCCAAGGGCCAAAAGGATCAATCAATCCAAGAAGAAAGTAGCCGGTAGGAACTCTAATTTGTGGGTCCTACAAATTATAAATCAAAGGTAATATTGGTGTTTGCAATGAGGGTTACTAAACGACGCCCTAGTTTTCGAAATTAAACGACGCCCTACATTTATAATGACCTAAACGTCCATTCCGTAAAAATGAACATCATAAAAAAGTTACTAGTTCAATCCAAAAATCCTTATTTCGTATGTTTTACTATGTTTTATTTGGTCGAAAACACTCTCGACGAACCACGGATCAAAATTGGAAAGGTACGAAATTGAATTTTGGATCTGAAAAAAAAAAAAAAAAAACCAAACGAACCAACCGGACGTATCCGTCCGGTGTCACACCCGGACCACCCAGACGGAAATCCGGTCCGTCTGGTTATTCCCGTTGGAATTTGGCCTCGACATGAACATGAAAGTTGTAGACAATCGAACTAGCTTTCCAATGCCGCCGGTCTTGCATCAATCGGACATCGGAGCGATATGTTATGTCAAAAATACTAAACCGAAACGTTTTTCGACCAAGCCATTTATTAGAGTTAGTGTTTAGGGTTTAGGGGTTAGTGTTTAGGGTTTAGAGCTTAGTGGTTAGGGTTTAGGGTTTAGATTTTAGTGGTTATGGTTTAGGGTTTAGTGTTTACAGTTTAGGTTTAGAGTTTAGTGGTTTAGGGTATAGAGTTTAGTGTTTAGGTTTTAGGTTTAGATTTTAGTGTTTAGTGTTTAAGGTTTAGTGTTTAGGTTTAGGGTTTAAATTTTAGTGTTTAGAGTTTAGGGTTTAGTATTTAGGGTTTACGGTTTAGAGTTTCGGTTTTAGGGTTTATGGTATAGATTTTAGGGTTTACGATTTAGGGTTTAGGGTTTAGGGTTTGCCGTTTAGAGTTTAGGGTTTGCCGTTTAGAATGTAGTGGTATATGGTTTAAGGTTTAGGTTTAGGGAGTTTTGTGTTTTGTTTTTAGATTTAGGATATAGGGTTTAGGTTTAGGGTTTATGGTTTAGTGTTTAGGGTGTAGAGGTTTAGAGTTTAGGGTTTAGATTTTAGTGTTTTGTGTTTAGGATTTAGGATTTAGGGTTTAAGGTTTAGTGTTTAGTGGTTTAAAGGTTTAGAGTTTAGGGTTTAGATTTTAGTGTTTAGGGTTTAAGATTTAGGGCTTAGGGTTTAGGGTTTAGGCTTAAACCCTAAACCTAAACACTAAACCTTAAACACTAAACACTAAAATCTAAACCCTAAAACCTAAACACTAAACTCTATACCCCAAACACTAATCTCTAAACCCTAAACCGTAAACACTAAACCCTAAACCCTAACCACTAAAATCTAAACCCTAAACCCTAACCACTAAGCTCTAAACCCTAAACACTAACCCCTAAACCCTAAACACTAACTCTAATAAACGGCTTGGTCGAAAACGTTTCAGTTTAGTATTTTTGACATAACCGATCGCTCCGATGTCGTAATCGTTTAGTTTTCCGACGAGAGGGCTCGTCGACGGAGGAGAGGAGATTGAGGTCCGAATCACCGGGAAATGCCAAGGATTTATGAAGGAGTTCACCGCAGTACGGTAGACTATGCGGTAGGTTCGTCGGGCTATCGAAGGCAACGGTGGAGGGAAGTGTTGCCTCGAAATAAATAAACAACATTCCTACTACTAGTAGTAATCGAAGTCACCAAAAGGATTGGAACCACACATTCATTGGAATAAATCAAAAGCTTTACCACTCCGCATTAATATCACTTTGATAATTATTGTATATGTATTATATTCCTAACTGTAATAACGAGATTCAAATCCCACATATACAAAAACGTGTGTTCAGCTTTTCTCTCTCTGCCTCCCATCAAATTGTGGATTCCCTTGTTCTCTTCTTCCTCTCTCTCTAATTCTTTGTAATAAAAAACTCCTTCCCTCCCCAAATCTCAATCGAAAGCAAACTCCATAAACTCCATATCCTACTAATCAATTGTCGCCTTCTAGCCACTACCCAAGGGCCAAAAGGATCAATCAATCCAAGAAGAAAGTAGCTTGCAGGAACTCTAATTTGTGGGTCCTACAAATTATAAATCAAAGGTAATATTGGTGTTTGCAATGAGGGTTACTAAACGACGCCCTAGTTTTCGAAATTAAACGACGCCCTACATTTATAATGACCTAAACGTCCATTCCGTAAAAATGAACATCATAAAAAAGTTACTAGTTCAATCCAAAAAATCCTTATTTCGTATGTTTTACTATGTTTTATTTGGTCGAAAACACTCTCGACGAACCACGGATCAAAATTGGAAAGGTACGAAATTGAATTTTGATCTGAAAAAAAAAAAAAAACCAAACGAACCAACCGGACGTATCCGTCCGGTCTGCACCACCCGACGGAGACCCTGTCCGTCCTGGTTAGCCCCCCCCCCCCCCCCCGCCACCCACCCCTCTCGGTCCGTCTGGTTATCTCCCGTTGGAATTTGGCCTCGACATGAACATGAAAGTTGTAGACAATCGAACTAGCTTTCCAATGCCGCCGGTCTTTGCATCAATCGGACATCGGAGCGATATGTTATGTCAAAAATACTAAACCGAAACGTTTTTCGACCAAGCCATTTATTAGAGTTAGTGTTTAGGGTTTAGGGGTTAGTGTTTAGGGTTTAGAGCTTAGTGGTTAGGGTTTAGGGTTTAGATTTTAGTGGTTATGGTTTAGGGTTTAGTGTTTACGGTTTAGGGTTTAGAGTTTAGGGTTTAGGGTATAGAGTTTAGTGTTTAGGTTTTAGGTTTAGATTTTAGTGTTTAGTGTTTAAGGTTTAGTGTTTAGGTTTAGGGTTTAAATTTTAGTGTTTAGAGTTTAGGGTTTAGTATTTAGGGTTTACGGTTTAGAGTTTCGGTTTTAGGGTTTATGGTATAGATTTTAGGGTTTACGATTTAGGGTTTAGGGTTTAGGGTTTGCCGTTTAGAGTTTAGGGTTTGCCGTTTAGAATGTAGGGTATATGGTTTAAGGTTTAGGTTTAGAGTTTTGTGTTTTGTTTTTAGGATTTAGGATATAGGGTTTAGGGTTTATGGTTTATGGTTTAGTGTTTAGTGGTGTAGAGGTTTAGAGTTTAGGGTTTAGATTTTAGTGTTTTGTGTTTAGGATTTAGATTTAGGGTTTAAGGTTTAGTGTTTAGGGTTTAAAGGTTTAGAGTTTAGGGTTTAGATTTTAGTGTTTAGGGTTTAAGATTTAGGGTTTAGTGGTTTAGGGTTTAGGCTTAAACCCTAAACCTAAACACTAAACCTTAAACACTAAACACTAAAATCTAAACCCTAAAACCTAAACACTAAACTCTATACCCTAAACACTAATCTCTAAACCCTAAACCGTAAACACTAAACCCTAAACCCTAACCACTAAAATCTAAACCCTAAACCCTAACCACTAAGCTCTAAACCCCAAACACTAACCCCTAAACCCCAAACACTAACTCTAATAAACGGCTTGGTCGAAAAACGTTTCGCTTAGTATTTTTGACATAACCGATCGCTCCGATGTCGAATCAAGTTATTTTCCGACGAGAGGGCTCGCCGGAGGAGAGGAGATTGAGGTCCGAATCACCGGGAAATGCCAAGGATTTATGAAGGAGTTCACTGCAAGACGCAGACTATGCGGTAGGTTCGTCTGGCTATCGAAGGCACCCGTGGAGGGAAGTGTTGCCCGAAATAAATAAACAACATTCCTACTACTAGTAGTAATCGAAGTCACCAAAAGGATTGGAACCACACATTCATTGGAATAAATCAAAAGCTTTACCACTCCGCATTAATATCACTTTGATAATTATTGTATATGTATTATATTCCTAACCGTAATAACGAGATTCAAATCCCACATATACAAAAACGTGTGTTCAGCTTTCTCTCTCTCTCGCCTCCCATCAAATTGTGGATTCCCTTGTTCTCTTTCTTTCCTCTCTCTAATTCTTTGTAATAAAAAACTCCTTCCCCTCCCCAAATCTCAATCGAAAGCAAACTCCATAAACTCCATATCCTACTAATCAATTGCCGCTCTTCTACCCACTACCCAAGGGCCAAAAGGATCAATCAATCCAAGAAGAAAGTAGTTTGGAAGAGAACTCTAATTTGTGGGTCCTACAAATTATAAATCAAAGGTAATATTGGTGTTTGCAATGAGGGTTACTAAACGACGCCCTAGTTTTCGAAATTAAACGACGCCCTACATTTATAATGACCTAAACGTCCATTCCGTAAAAATGAACAACATAAAAGTTACTAGTTCAATCCAAAATCCTTATTTCGTATGTTTTACTATGTTTTATTTGGTCGAAAACACTCGACGAACCACGGATCAAAATTGGAAAGGTACGAAATTGAATTTTGGATCTGAAAAAAAAAAAAAACCAAACGAACCAACCGGACGGATCCGTCCGGTCAGACCACCCAGACGGAAATCCGGTCCGTCTGGTTATTCCCGTTGGAATTTGGCCTCGACATGAACATGAAAGTTGTAGACAATCGAACTAGCTTTCCAATGCCGCCGGTCTTGCATCAATCGGACATCGGAGCGATATGTTATGTCAAAAATACTAAACTGAAACGTTTTTCGACCAAGCCATTTATTAGAGTTAGTGTTTAGGGTTTAGGGGTTAGGTGTTTAGGGTTTAGAGCTTAGTGGTTAGGGTTTAGGGTTTAGATTTTAGTGGTTATGGTTTAGGGTTTAGTGTTTACGGTTTAGGGTTTAGAGTTTAGGGTTTAGGTATAGAGTTTAGTGTTTAGGTTTTAGGGTTTAGATTTTAGTGTTTAGTGTTTAAGGTTTAGTGTTTAGGTTTAGGGTTTAAATTTTAGTGTTTAGAGTTTAGGGTTTAGTATTTAGGGTTTACGGTTTAGAGTTTCGGTTTTAGGTTTATGGTATAGATTTTAGGGTTTACGATTTAGGGTTTAGGGTTTAGGGTTTGCCGTTTAGAGTTTAGGGTTTGCCGTTTAGAATGTAGGGTATATGGTTTAAGGTTTAGGTTTAGAGTTTTGTGTTTTGTTTTTAGATTTAGGATATAGGGTTTAGGGTTTAGGTTTATGGTTTATGCTTAGGGTGTAGAGGTTTAGAGTTTAGGGTTTAGATTTTAGTGTTTTGTGTTAAAATGATTTAGGATTTAGGTTTAAGGTTTAGTGTTTAGGGTTTAAAGGTTTAGAGTTTAGTTTAGATTTTAGTGTTTAGGGTTTAAGATTTAGTGGTTTAGGGTTTAGGGTTTAAAACCTAAACCTAAACACTAAACCTTAAACACTAAACACTAAAATCTAAACCCTAAAACCTAAACACTAAACTCTATACCCTAAACACTAATCTCCAAACCCTAAACCGTAAACACTAAACCCTAAACCCTAACCACTAAAATCTAAACCCTAAACCCTAACCACTAAGCTCCAAACCCTAAACACTAACCCCCTAAACCCTAAACACTAACTCTAATAAACGGCTTGGTCGAAAAACGTTTCAGCTTAGTATTTTTGACATAACCGATCGCTCCGATGTCGTAATCGTTTAGTTTTCCGACGAGAGGGCTCGTCAATGGAGGAGAGGAGATTGAGGTCCGAATCACCGGGAAATGCCAAGGATTTATGAAGGAGTTCACTGCAGTACGGTAGACTATGCGGTAGGTTCGTCGGGCTATCGAAGGCAACGGTGGAGGGAAGTGTTGCCCGAAATAAATAAACAACATTCCTACTACGTAGTAATCGAAGTCACCAAAAGGATTGGAACCACACATTCATTGGAATAAATCAAAAGCTTTACCACTCCGCATTAATATCACTTTGATAATTATTGTATATGTATTATATTCCTAACCGTAATAACGAGATTCAAATCCCACATATACAAAAACGTGTGTTCCTCTCTCTCTCTCTCTCCCATCAAATTGTGGATTCCCTTGTTCTCTTCTTCCTCTCTCTAATTCTTTGTAAAATAAAAAACTCCTTCCCTCCCCAAATCTCAATCGAAAGCAAACTCCATAAACTCCATATCCTACTAATCAACTGCCGCCTTCTAGCCACTACCCAAGGGCCAAAAGGATCAATCAATCCAAGAAGAAAGTAGCCGTTAGGGAACTCTAATTTTGTGGGTCCTACAAATTATAAATCAAAGGTAATATTGGTGTTTTCAATGAGGGTTACTAAACGACGCCCTTGTTTTCGAAATTAAACGACGCCCTACATTTATAATGACCTAAACGTCCATTCCGTAAAAATGAAAAACATCATAAAGTTTACTAGTTCAATCCAAAAACCTTATTTCGTATGTTTTACTATGTTTTATTTGGTCGAAAACACTCTCAACAGAACCACGGATCAAAATTGGAAAGGTACGAAATTGAATTTTGGATCTGAAAAAAAAAAAAAAAAACCAAACGAACCAACCGCTCGACGGATCCTGTCCGTCCGGCCACCACCCAGACGGAAATCCGGTCCGTCTGGTTATTCCCCGCTGTTGGAATTTGGCCTCGACATGAACATGAAAGTTGTAGACAATCGAACTAGCTTTCCAATGCCGCGGGTCTTGCATCAATCGGACATCCTGAGAGATATGTTATGTCAAAAATACTAAACTGAAACGTTTTTCGACCAAGCCATTTATTAGAGTTAGTGTTTAGGGTTTAGGGGTTAGTGTTTAGGGTTTAGAGCTTAGTGGTTAGGGTTTAGGGTTTAGATTTTAGTGGTTATGGTTTAGGGTTTAGTGTTTACGTTTAGGGTTTAGGAGTTTAGGGTTTAGGGTATAGAGTTTAGTGTTTAGGTTTTAGGTTTAGATTTTAGTGTTTAGTGTTTAAGGTTTAGTGTTTAGGTTTAGGTTTAAATTTTAGTGTTTAGAGTTTAGGTTTAGTATTTAGGTTTACAGTTTAGAGTTTCGGTTTTAGGGTTTATGGTATAGATTTTAGGTTTACGATTTAGGTTTAGGTTTAGGGTTTGCCGTTTAGAGTTTAGGGTTTGGGCTGCTAACGTAGGGTATATGGTTTAAGGTTTAGGTTTAGAGTTTTGTGTTTTGTTTTTAGGATTTAGGATATAGGGTTTAGGGTTTAGGGTTTATGGTTTAGTGTTTAGGGTGTAGAGGTTTAGAGTTTAGGGTTTAGATTTTAGTGTTTTGTGTTTAGGATTTAGGATTTGAGGTTTAAGGTTTAGTGTTTAGTGGTTTAAAGGTTTTGAGTCTAGGGTTTAGATTTTAGTGTTTAGGGTTTAAGATTTTTGGTTTAGGCTTTAGGGTTTAGGCTTAAACCCTAAACCTAAACACTAAACCTTAAACACTAAACACTAAAATCTAAACCCTAAAACCTAAACACTAAACTCTATACCCTAAACACTAATCTCTAAACCCTAAACCGTAAAACACTAAACCCTAAACCCTAACCACTAAAATCTAAACCCTAAACCCTAACCACTAAGCTCTAAACCCTAAACACTAACCCCTAAACCCTAAACACTAACTCTAATAAAGTTGGTCGAAAGTTTTTTGGGGATTGAATCACTGGGAAATGCCAAGGATTTATGAAGGAGTTCACTGCGCACAGAGATCATGCGGTAGGTTCGCTATCGAAGGCAACGGTGGAGGGAAGTGTTGCCTCGAAATAAATAAACAACATTCCTACTACTAGTAGTAATCGAAGTCACCAAAAGGATTGGAACCACACATTCATTGGAATAAATCAAAAGCTTTACCACTCCTATTAATATTTTGATAATTATCAGAGTATGTATTATATTCCTAACTCGTAATAACGAGATTCAAAAATCCCACATATACAAAAACGTGTGTTAAGCTTTTTCTCTCTCCCATCAAATTGTGGATTCCCTTGTTCTCTTCTTCCTCTCTAATTCTTTGTAATAAAACTCCTTCCTCCCCAAATCTCAATCGTAAGCAAACTCCATAAACTCCATATCCTACTAACTGTCTGCTGCCTTCTAGCCACTAAGGGCCAAAAGGATCAATCAATCCAAGAAGAAAGTAGCCGAGGAACTTCTAATTTGTGGGTCCTACAAATTATAAATCAAAGGTAATAATATCGGTGTTTGCTACGATTGTTACTAAACGACGCCCTGCTTTTCAAAATTAAATTTATTCTCTACATTTATAATGACCTAAACGTCCATTCCGTAAAAAATGAACATCATAAAAAAGTTACTAGTTCAATCCAAAAATCCTTATTTCGTATTGCTTAATATGTTTTATTTGGTCGAAAACACTCTCGACGAACCACTGATCAAAAATTAGAAAAAAAATAAATTGAATTTTGATCTGAAAAAAAAAAAAAAACCAAACGAACCAATCCCACGTATCCGTCCTGCTGATCACCCGGATGATTCCATGGTCCGTCCGGGTTACACCACCGTACGGTGAACTGGTCCGTCTGGTTATTCCCGTTGGAATTTGGCCTCGACATGAACATGAAAGTTGTAGACAATCGAACTAGCTTTCCAATGCCGCCAGCTCTCGCATCAATCGGACATCGGAGCGATATGTTATGTCAAAAATACTAAACCGAAACGTTTTTCAACCAAGCCATTTATTAGAGTTAGTGTTTAGGTTTAGGGGGTTAGTGTTTAGGGTTTAGAGCTTGGGGTTTAGGGTTTAGATTTTAGTGGTTATGGTTTAGGGTTCTTTGTTTACGGTTTAGGGTTTAGAGTTTAGGGTTTAGGGTATAGAGTTTAGTGTTTAGGTTTTAAGGTTTAGATTTTAGTGTTTAGTGTTTGGTTTAGTGTTTAGGTTTAGGTTTAAAATTTTAGTGTTTAGAGCTTAGGGTTTAGTATTTAGGGTTTACTAAGTTTAGAGTTTCGG
>JAUJYP020000700.1:0-33605 GCA_030674075.2 Linum usitatissimum
AGGACCACGAGTATGGTAGACGACAAATAAAAGGGAGTTTTCGGGGAGCATAACCAGAAGTAAATGCAAAGTAGGAATTTAGTGAAAGACTCGTACGGTTTAAGGGGAAAACTTGGAACCGGTTTAAATTGAAATGCGGAAATAACCAAGTTTAAACAAAACCATACAAGTCTCGTTTTCGAGAAAGGAGAAACGAGGGAAAAGCAACAATAAGTGCGGAAATAAGATAGGAAAAGGGCATAAATTAGTCTTGATGTGCGGTACGCCACGAGCATTATAGACAACAAACGAAGGAGTTTCCGAGGGAGCGGAACCATAAGTGAATGCGAAGGAAATTTTGTGAAAGACTCGTATAATTTCAGGGGAAAACTTAGAACGAGTTTAAATTGAAATGCGGGAAATAACGAAGTTTAGACAAAACTATACGGTCTCGTTTTGAGAGGGGAGACACGCTTGTTTTGAAGGAAGCAACAATAAGTGCGGAAATAAGATAGGAAAAGGGCATAAATTAGTCTTGATGTCTTGTACGCCACGAGCATTATAGACGAGGAAACGAAGTAGTTTCCGGGGAGCGAACCATAAGTGAATGCGAAGGAAATTTTGTGAAAGACTCGTATAATTTCGGGGGAAAACGTAGAACAAGTTCACATTTAAATGCGAAATAACCAAGTTTAGACAAAACCATACACGCCTTGTTTTCAAAAAGGAGAAACAAATGCAAAGCAATAATGAGGGGCGGAAATAAGTCGGGAAAAGGCAATAAAGAAATCGTGATGTGCGGTAGGACACGAGTATGGTAGACGACAAATAAAAGGAGTTTTCGGGGAGCGTAACCGGAAGTAAATGCAAAGTAAATTTAGTGAAAGACTCGTAGAGTTTAAGGGGAAAACTTGGAACCGGTTTAAATTGAAATGTGGAAATAACCAAGTTTAGACAAAACCATACAAGTCTCGTTTTCGAAAGGAGAAACGAGGGAAAAGCAACAATAAGTGCGGAAATAAGATAGGAAAAGGGCATAAATTAGTCTTGATGTGCGGTACGCCACGAGCATTATAGACGAGCAAACGAGAAGGAGTTTCCGGGGAGCGAACCATAAGTGAATGCGAAGGAAATTTTGTGAAAGACTCGTATAATTTCGGGGGAAAACGTAGAACAAGTTCACATTTAAATGCGGAAATAACCAAGTTTAGACAAAACCATACACGCCTTGTTTTCAAAAAGGAGAAACAAATGCAAAGCAATAATGAGGGCGGAAATAAGTCGGGAAAAGGCAATAAAGAAATCGTGATGTGCGGTAGGACACGAGTATGGTAGACGACAAATAAAAGGAGTTTTGGGGGGCGTACCGTTAAATTTAAGGTAAATTTAGTGAAAGACTCGTACAGTTTAAGGGGAAAACTTGGAACCAGTTTAAATTGAAATCTGGAAATAACCAAGTTTAAACAAAACCATACAAGTCTCGTTTTTAGAAAGGAGAAACGAGGGAAAAGCAACAATAAGTGCGGAAATAAGATAGGAAAAGGGCATAAATTAGTCTTGATGTGCGGTATGCCACGAGCATTATAGACAACAAACAGAAGGAGTTTCCAGGGAGCCGAACCATAAGTGAATGCGAAGGAAATTTTGTGAAAGACTCGTATAATTTCAGGGGAAAACTTAGAACAAGTTCACATTTAAATGCAGAAATAACCAAGTTTAGACAAAACCATACACGCCTTGTTTTTAGAAAGGAGAAACAAATGCAAAGTAATAATGAGGGCGGAAATAAGTCAGGAAAAGGTAATCAAGAAATCGTGATTTGCAGTAGGACACGAGTATGGTAGACAGCAAACAAAAGGAGTTTTCAGGGAGCATAACCAGAAGTAAATGCAAAGTAAATTTAGTGAAAGACTCGTACGGTTTAAGGGGAAAACTTGGAACCGGTTCAAATTGAAATGTGGAAATAACCAAGTTTAGACAAAACCATACAAGTCTCGTTTTCAGAAAGGAGAAACGAGGGAAAAGCAACAATAAGTGCGGAAATTAGATAGGAAAAGGGCATAAATTAGTCTTGATGTGTTGTACGCCACGAGCATTATAGACAGGAAACAGAAGTAGTTTCCAGGGAGCAGAACCATAAGTGAATGCGAAGGAAATTTTGTGAAAGACTCGTATAATTTCAGGGGAAAACGTAGAACAAGTTCACATTTAAATGCAGAAATAACCAAGTTTAGACAAAACCATACACGCCTTGTTTTCAAAAAGGAGAAACAAATGCAAAGCAATAATGAGGGCGGAAATAAGTCGGGAAAAGGCAATAAAGAAATCGTGATGTGCGGTAGGACACGAGTATGGTAGACGGCAAATAAAAGGAGTTTTCGGGGAGCATAACCCGAAGTAAATGCAAAGTAAATTTAGTGAAAGACTCGTACGGTTTAAGGGGAAAACTTGGAACCGGTTTAAATTGAAATGTGGAAATAACCAAGTTTAGACAAAACCATACAAGTCTCGTTTTCGGAAAGGAGAAACGAGGGAAAAGCAACAATAAGTGCGGAAATAAGATAGGAAAAGGGCATAAATTAGTCTTGATGTGCGGTACGCCACGAGCATTATAGACAACAAACGAGAAGGAGTTTCCGGGGAGCCGAACCATAAGTGAATGCGAAGGAAATTTTGTGAAAGACTCGTATAATTTCGGGGGAAAACTTAGAACAAGTTCACATTTAAATGCGGAAATAACCAAGTTTAGACAAAACCATACACGCCTTGTTTTCAAAAAGGAGAAACAAATGCAAAGCAATAATGAGGGCGGAAATAAGTCGGGAAAAGGCAATAAAGAAATCGTGATGTGCGGTAGGACACGAGTATGGTAGACGGCAAATAAAAGGAGTTTTCGGGGAGCATAACCGGAAGTAAATGCAAAGTAAATTTAGTGAAAGACTCGTACGGTTTAAGGGGAAAACTTGGAACCGGTTCAAATTGAAATGTGGAAATAACCAAGTTTAGACAAAACCATACAAGTCTCGTTTTCGAAAGGAGAAACGAGGGAAAAGCAACAATAAGTGCGGAAATAAGATAGGAAAAGGGCATAAATTAGTCTTGATGTGCTTTGTACGCCACGAGCATTATAGACGGGGAAACGGAAGTAGTTTCCGGGGAGCGAACCATAAGTGAATGCGAAGGAAATTTTGTGAAAGACTCGTATAATTTCGGGGGAAAACGTAGAACAAGTTCACATTTAAATGCGAAATAACCAAGTTTAGACAAAACCATACACGCCTTGTTTTCAAAAAGGAGAAACAAATGCAAAGCAATAATGAGGGCGGAAATAAGTCGGGAAAAGGCAATAAAGAAATCGTGATGTGCGGTAGGACACGAGTATGGTAGACGGCAAATAAAAGGAGTTTTCGGGGAGCATAACCGAAGTAAATGCAAAGTAAATTTAGTGAAAGACTCGTACGAGTTTAAGGGGAAAACTTGGAACCAGTTTAAATTGAAATGTGGAAATAACCAAGTTTAGACAAAACTATACAAGTCTCGTTTTCGAAAGGAGAAACGAGGGAAAAGCAACAATAAGTGCGGAAATAAGATAGGAAAAGGGCATAAATTAGTCTTGATGTGCTTGTACGCCACGAGCATTATAGACAACAAACGAAGGAGTTTCCGGGGAGCCGAACCATAAGTGAATGCGAAGGAAATTTTGTGAAAGACTCGTATAATTTCGGGGGAAAACGTAGAACAAGTTCACATTTAAATGCGGAAATAACCAAGTTTAGACAAAACCATACACGCCTTGTTTTCAAAAAGGAGAAACAAATGCAAAGCAATAATGAGGGCGGAAATAAGTCGGGAAAAGGCAATAAAGAAATCGTGATGTGCGGTAGGACACGAGTATGGTAGACGGCAAATAAAAGGAGTTTTCGGGGAGCATA
This sequence comes from Linum usitatissimum, assembly GCA_030674075.2. Taxonomy (NCBI): domain Eukaryota; kingdom Viridiplantae; phylum Streptophyta; class Magnoliopsida; order Malpighiales; family Linaceae; genus Linum; species Linum usitatissimum. Next base: position 3,912 of record JAUJYP020000700.1, read on the forward strand.
ACCAGAAGTAAATGCAAAGTAAATTTAGTGAAAGACTCGTACGGTTTAAGGGGAAAACTTGGAACCGGTTTAAATTGAAATGTGGAAATAACCAAGTTTAGACAAAACCATACAAGTCTCGTTTTCGAAAGGAGAAACGAGGGAAAAGCAACAATAAGTGCGGAAATAAGATAGGAAAAGGGCATAAATTAGTCTTGATGTGCGGTACGCCACGAGCATTATAGACAACAAACGAAGTAGTTTCCGGGGAGCCGAACCATAAGTGAATGCGAAGGAAATTTTGTGAAAGACTCGTATAATTTCGGGGGAAAACTTAGAACAAGTTCACATTTAAATGCGAGAAATAACCAAGTTTAGACAAAACCATACACGCCTTGTTTTTAAAAAGGAGAAACAAATGCAAAGCAATAATGAGGGCGGAAATAAGTCGGGAAAAGGCAATAAAGAAATCGTGATGTGCGGTAGGACACGAGTATGGTAGACGGCAAACAAAAGGAGTTTTCGGGGAGAGCATAACCGAGAAGTAAATGCAAAGTAAATTTAGTGAAAGACTCGTACGGTTTAAGGGGAAAACTTGGAACCGAGTTTAAATTGAAATGCGGAAATAACCAAGTTTAGACAAAACCATACAAGTCTCGTTTTCGAAAGGAGAAACGAGGGAAAAGCAACAATAAGTGCGGAAATAAGATAGGAAAAGGGCATAAATTAGTCTTGATGTGCGGTACGCCACGAGCATTATAGACAACAAACAGAAGGAGTTTCCAGGGAGCCGAACCATAAGTGAATGCGAAGGAAATTTTGTGAAAGACTCGTATAATTTCAGGGGAAAACTTAGAACAAGTTCACATTTAAATGCGAAATAACCAAGTTTAGACAAAACCATACACGCCTTGTTTTTAGAAAGGAGAAACAAATGCAAAGCAATAATGAGGGCGGAAATAAGTCGGGAAAAGGTAATAAAGAAATCGTGATGTGCGGTAGGACACGAGCATGGTAGACGACAAACAAAAGGAGTTTTCAGGGAGCATAACCAGAAGTAAATGCAAAGCAATAATTTAGTGAAAGACTCGTACAGTTTAAGGGGAAAACTTGGAACCAGTTTAAATTGAAATCTGGAAATAACCAAGTTTAAACAAAACCATACAAGTCTCGTTTTCAGAAAGGAGAAACGAGGGAAAAGCAACAATAAGTGCGGAAATAAGATAGGAAAAGGGCATAAATTAGTCTTGATGTGCGGTATGCACGCCACGAGCATTATAGACAACAAACGAAGGAGTTTCCGGGGAGCCGAACCATAAGTGAATGCGAAGGAAATTTTGTGAAAGACTCGTATAATTTCGGGGGAAAACTTAGAACAAGTTCACATTTAAATGCGAAATAACCAAGTTTAGACAAAACCATACACGCCTTGTTTTTCAAAAGGAGAAACAAATGCAAAGCAATAATGAGGGCGGAAATAAGTCGGGGAAAAGGTAATAAAGAAATCGTGATGTGCGGTAGGACACGAGCATGGTAGACGGCAAACAAAAGGAGTTTTCGGGGAGCATAACCGAAGTAAATGCAAAGCAAATTTAGTGAAAGACTCGTACGGTTTAAGGGGAAAACTTGGAACCGGTTTAAATTGAAATGCGGAAATAACCAAGTTTAAACAAAACCATACAAGTCTCGTTTTCGAAAGGAGAAACGAGGGAAAAGCAACAATAAGTGCGGAAATAAGATAGGAAAAGGGCATAAATTAGTCTTGATGTGCGGTATGCCACGAGCATTATAGACAACAAACAGAAGGAGTTTCCAGGGAGCCGAACCATAAGTGAATGCGAAGGAAATTTTGTGAAAGACTCGTATAATTTCAGGGGAAAACTTAGAACAAGTTCACATTTAAATGCAGAAATAACCAAGTTTAGACAAAACCATACACGCCTTGTTTTTAGAAAGGAGAAACAAATGCAAAGCAATAATGAGGGCGGAAATAAGTCAGGAAAAGGTAATAAAGAAATCGTGATGTGCAGTAGGACACGAGTATGGTAGACAGCAAACAAAAGGAGTTTTCAGGGAGCATAACCAGAAGTAAATGCAAAGTAAATTTAGTGAAAGACTCGTACGGTTTAAGGGGAAAACTTGGAACCGGTTTAAATTGAAATGTGGAAATAACCAAGTTTAGACAAAACCATACAAGTCTCGTTTTCGAAAGGAGAAACGAGGGAAAAGCAACAATAAGTGCGGAAATAAGATAGGAAAAGGGCATAAATTAGTCTTGATGTGCGGTACGCCACGAGCATTATAGACAACAAACGAAGGAGTTTCCGGGGAGCCGAACCATAAGTGAATGCGAAGGAAATTTTGTGAAAGACTCGTATAATTTCGGGGGAAAACTTAGAACAAGTTCACATTTAAATGCGAAATAACCAAGTTTAGACAAAACCATACACGCCTTGTTTTTAGAAAGGAGAAACAAATGCAAAGCAATAATGAGGGCGGAAATAAGTCGGGGAAAAGGTAATAAAGAAATCGTGATGTGCGGTAGGACACGAGTATGGTAGACGGCAAACAAAAGGAGTTTTCGGGGAGCATAACCGAAGTAAATGCAAAGTAAATTTAGTGAAAGACTCGTACAGTTTAAGGGGAAAACTTGGAACCAGTTTAAATTGAAATGTGGAAATAACCAAGTTTAGACAAAACCATACAAGTCTCGTTTTCAGAAAGGAGAAACGAGGGAAAAGCAACAATAAGTGCGGAAATAAGATAGGAAAAGGGCATAAATTAGTCTTGATGTGCGGTACGCCACGAGCATTATAGACAACAAACAGAAGGAGTTTCCAGGGAGCCGAACCATAAGTGAATGCGAAGGAAATTTTGTGAAAGACTCGTATAATTTCAGGGGAAAACTTAGAACAAGTTCACATTTAAATGCGAAATAACCAAGTTTAGACAAAACCATACACGCCTTGTTTTTAGAAAGGAGAAACAAATGCAAAGCAATAATGAGGGCGGAAATAAGTCAGGAAAAGGTAATAAAGAAATCGTGATGTGCAGTAGGACACGAGCATGGTAGACAGCAAACAAAAGGAGTTTTCGGGGAGCATAACCGAAGTAAATGCAAAGTAAATTTAGTGAAAGACTCGTACGGTTTAAGGGGAAAACTTGGAACCAGTTTAAATTGAAATCTGGAAATAACCAAGTTTAAACAAAACCATACAAGTCTCGTTTTCAGAAAGGAGAAACGAGGGAAAAGCAACAATAAGTGCGGAAATAAGATAGGAAAAGGGCATAAATTAGTCTTGATGTGCGGTATGCCACGAGCATTATAGACAACAAACAGAAGGAGTTTCCAGGGAGCCGAACCATAAGTGAATGCGAAGGAAATTTTGTGAAAGACTCGTATAATTTCAGGGGAAAACTTAGAACAAGTTCACATTTAAATGCAGAAATAACCAAGTTTAGACAAAACCATACACGCCTTGTTTTTAGAAAGGAGAAACAAATGCAAAGCAATAATGAGGGCGGAAATAAGTCAGGGAAAAGGTAATAAAGAAATCGTGATGTGCGGTAGGACACGAGTATGGTAGACGGCAAACAAAAGGAGTTTTCGGGGAGCATAACCGAAGTAAATGCAAAGTAAATTTAGTGAAAGACTCGTACGGTTTAAGGGGAAAACTTGGAACCGGTTTAAATTGAAATCTGGAAATAACCAAGTTTAAACAAAACCATACAAGTCTCGTTTTCAGAAAGGAGAAACGAGGGAAAAGCAACAATAAGTGCGGAAATAAGATAGGAAAAGGGCATAAATTAGTCTTGATGTGCGGTATGCCACGAGCATTATAGACAACAAACAGAAGGAGTTTCCAGGGAGCCGAACCATAAGTGAATGCGAAGGAAATTTTGTGAAAGACTCGTATAATTTCGGGGGAAAACTTAGAACAAGTTCACATTTAAATGCGAAATAACCAAGTTTAGACAAAACCATACACGCCTTGTTTTTAGAAAGGAGAAACAAATGCAAAGCAATAATGAGGGCGGAAATAAGTCGGGGAAAAGGTAATAAAGAAATCGTGATGTGCGGTAGGACACGAGCATGGTAGACGGCAAACAAAAGGAGTTTTCGGGGAGCATAACCGAAGTAAATGCAAAGTAAATTTAGTGAAAGACTCGTACAGTTTAAGGGGAAAACTTGGAACCAGTTTAAATTGAAATCTGGAAATAACCAAGTTTAAACAAAACCATACAAGTCTCGTTTTCAGAAAGGAGAAACGAGGGAAAAGCAACAATAAGTGCGGAAATAAGATAGGAAAAGGGCATAAATTAGTCTTGATGTGCGGTATGCCACGAGCATTATAGACAACAAACAGAAGGAGTTTCCAGGGAGCCGAACCATAAGTGAAAGCGAAGGAAATTTTGTGAAAGACTCGTATAATTTCAGGGGAAAACTTAGAACAAGTTCACATTTAAATGCAGAAATAACCAAGTTTAGACAAAACCATACACGCCTTGTTTTTACAAAAGGAGAAACAAATGCAAAGCAATAATGAGGGCGGAAATAAGTCAGGAAAAGGTAATAAAGAAATCGTGATGTGCGGTAGGACACGAGTATGGTAGACGGCAAACAAAAGGAGTTTTCGGGGAGCATAACCGAAGTAAATGCAAAGTAAATTTAGTGAAAGACTCGTACGGTTTAAGGGGAAAACTTGGAACCCAGTTCAAATTGAAATGTGGAAATAACCAAGTTTAGACAAAACCATACAAGTCTCGTTTTCAGAAAGGAGAAACGAGGGAAAAGCAACAATAAGTGCGGAAATAAGATAGGAAAAGGGCATAAATTAGTCTTGATGTGCTGTACGCCACGAGCATTATAGACAGGAAACAGAAGGAGTTTCCAGGGAGCCGAACCATAAGTGAATGCGAAGGAAATTTTGTGAAAGACTCGTATAATTTCAGGGGAAAAGTTAGAACAAGTTCAAATTGAAATGCAGAAATAACCAAGTTTAGACAAAACCATACACGTCTCGTTTTCAGAAAGGAGAAACAAATGCAAAGCAATAATGAGGGCGGAAATAAGTCAGGAAAAGGTAATAAAGAAATCGTGATGTGCAGTAGGACACGAGCATGGTAGACAGCAAACAAAAGGAGTTTTCAGGGAGCATAACCAGAAGTAAATGCAAAGCAATAATTTAGTGAAAGACTCGTACAGTTTAAGGGGAAAACTTGGAACCAGTTTAAATTGAAATCTGGAAATAACCAAGTTTAAACAAAACCATACAAGTCTCGTTTTTGGAAAGGAGAAACGAGGGAAAAGCAACAATAAGTGCGGAAATAAGATAGGAAAAGGGCATAAATTAGTCTTGATGTGCAGTACGCCACGAGCATTATAGACAACAAACGGAAGGAGTTTCCGGGGAGACGAACCATAAGTGAATGCGAAGGAAATTTTGTGAAAGACTCGTATAATTTCGGGGGAAAACTTAGAACAAGTTCACATTTAAATGCGAAATAACCAAGTTTAGACAAAACCATACACGTCTCGTTTTTAGAAAGGAGAAACAAATGCAAAGCAATAATGAGGGCGGAAATAAGATCGAGGAAAATGTACTAAAGTAGTCTTGATGTGCAGTACGCCACGAGCATGGTAGACGTGAAACGGAAGGACTTTCCGGGGAGAAGAACCATAAGTGAATGCGAAGGAAATTTAGTGAAAGACTCGTATAATTTAAGGGGAAAACTTAGAACCGTTTAAATTAAAATGCGGAAATAACCAAGTTTAGACAAAACCATACAAGTCTCATTTTTCAGAAAGGAGAAACAAGGGAAAAGCAATAATAAGTGCGGAAATAAGATAGGAAAATGGCAGAAATTAGTCTTGATGTCGTTGTACGCCACGAGCATTGTAGACAGGAATCGGAAGGACTTTCCGGGGAGAAGAACCATAAGTGAATGCGAAGGAAATTTTGTGAAAGACTCGTATAATTTAAGGGGAAAACTTAGAACAAGTTTATATTAAAATGCGAAATAACCAAGTTTGGACAAAACCATACACGTCTCGTTTTTAAAAAGGAGAAACGAGGGAAAAGCAATAATGAAGGCGGAAATAAGATAGGAAAAGGGCATAAATTAGTCTTGATGTGCAGTACGCCACGAGCATTGTAGACGGGGAATCAAGAAGGAGTTTCGGGAGGAGAACCATAAGTGAATGCGAAGGAAATTTTGTGATAGACTCGTATAATGTCAGGGGAAAACTTAGAACAAGTTCAAATTAAAATGCAGAAATAACCAAGTATAGACAAAACCATACACGTCTCATTTTCAGAAAGGAGAAACAAGGGAAAAGTAATAAAACTGCGGAAATAAGATAAGAAAAGGGCATAAATTAGTCTTGATGTGTTGTACGCCTCGAGCATTGTAGACAGGAATCAGAAGGAGTTTCAAGGGAGGAGAACCATAAGTGAATGCGAAGGAAATTTTGTGATAGACTCGTATAATGTCAGGGGAAAACTTAGAACAAGTTCAAATTAAAATGCAGAAATAACCAAGTATAGACAAAACCATACACGTCTCATTTTCAGAAAGGAGAAACAAGGGAAAAGTAATAAAACTGCGGAAATAAGATAAGAAAAGGGCATAAATTAGTCTTGATGTGTTGTACGCCTCGAGCATGGTAGACGGGAAACAAAAGGAGTTTTCAGGGAGGAGAACCATAAGTGAATGCGAAGGAAATTTTGTGAAAGACTCGTATAATTTCAGGGGAAAACTTAGAATAAGTTCAAATTGAAATGCAGAAATAACCAAGTTTAGACAAAACCATACACGTCTCATTTTCAGAAAGGAGAAACAAGGGAAAAGCAATAAAACTGCGGAAATAAGATAAGAAAAGGGCATAAATTAGTCTTGATGTGCTGTACGCCTCGAGCATTGTAGACAGGAATCAGAAGGAGTTTCAAGGGAGGAGAACCATAAGTGAATGCGAAGGAAATTTTGTGAAAGACTCGTATAATTTCAGGGGAAAACTTAGAATAAGTTCAAATTAAAATGCGAAATAACCAAGTTTAGACAAAACCATACACGGCTTGTTTTCGGAAAGGAGAAACAAATGCAAAGCAATAATGAGGGCGGAAATAAGTCGGAAAAAGGGAATAAAGAAATCGTGATGTGCGGTAGGACACGGGCATGGTAGACAGCAAACAAAAGGAGTTTTCAGGGAGCATAACCAGAAGTAAATGCAATGCAAATTTAGTGAAAGACTCGTATAATTTAAGAGGAAAACTTAGAACCAGTTCAAATTAAAAAGCAGAAATAACCAAGTTTAGACAAAACCATACACGTCTCATTTTCAGAAAGGAGAAACAAGGGAAAAGCAATAAAACTGCGGAAATAAGATAGGAAAAGGGCATAAATTAGTCTTGATGTGATGTATGCCACGAGCATTGTAGACGGGAAACGGAAGGACTTTCCGGGGAGAGAACCATAAGTGAATGCGAAGGAAATTTTGTGAAAGACTCGTATAATTTCGGGGGAAAACTTAGAACAAGTTAAAATTGAAATGCGAGAAATAACCAAGTTTAGACAAAACCATACACGTCTCGTTTTCGGAAAGGAGAAACAAATGAAAAGCAATAATGAGTGCGGAAATAAGATAGGAAAAGGGCATAAATTAGTCTTGATGTGTAGTACGCCACGAGCATGGTAGACAGCAAACAAAAGGAGTTTTCGGGGAGCAGAACCATAAGTGAATGCGAAGGAAATTTAGTGAAAGACTCGTATAATTTAAGGGGAAAACTTGGAACAAGTTCAAATTAAAATGCGAGAAATAACCAAGTTTAGACAAAACCATACACGTCTCATTTTTCGAAAGGAGAAACGAGGGAAAAGCAATAATAAGCTGCGGAAATAAGATAAGAAAAGGGCATAAATTAGTCTTGATGTGCTGTACGCCTCGAGCATTGTAGACAGGAATCAGAAGGAGTTTCAAGGGAGGAGAACCATAAGTGAATGCGAAGGAAATTTTGTGAAAGACTCGTATAATTTCAGGGGAAAACTTAGAATAAGTTCAAATTGAAATGCAGAAATAACCAAGTTTAGACAAAACCATACACGTCTCATTTTCAGAAAGGAGAAACAAGGGAAAAGCAATAAAACTGCGGAAATAAGATAGGAAAATGTCGAATAAAGTAGTCTTGATGTGCGGTACGCCACGAGCATGGTAGACGAGAAACGAAGGAGTTTCCAGGGAGAAGAACCATAAGTGAATGCGAAGGAAATTTAGTGAAAGACTCGTATAATTTAAGGGGAAAACTTAGAACCAAGTTCAAATTAAAATGCGGAAATAACCAAGTATAGACAAAACCATACACGTCTCATTTTCGAGAAAGGAGAAACAAGGGAAAAGTAATAATAAGCTGCGGAAATAAGATAAGAAAAGGGCATAAATTAGTCTTGATGTCTTGTACGCCACGAGCATTGTAGACGGGAATCGAAGGAGTTTCAAGGGAGGAGAACCATAAGTGAATGCGAAGGAAATTTTGTGAAAGACTCGTATAATTTCGGGGGAAAACTTAGAACAAGTTCAAATTAAAATGCGAAATAACCAAGTTTAGACAAAACCATACACGTCTCGTTTTCAGAAAGGAGAAACAAAGGAAAAGCAATAATGAGCGGAAATAAGTAAGAAAAGGGCATAAATTAGTCTGATGTGCGTACGCCACGAGCATGTAGACGGGAATCAAAAGGAGTTTCCAGGGAGAGAACCATAAGTGAATGCGAAGGAAATTTAGTGAAAGACTCGTATAATGTGGGGAAAACTTAGAATAAGTTCAAATTGAAATGCAGAAATAACCAAGTTTAGACAAAACCATACACGTCTCATTTTCAGAAAGGAGAAACAAGGGAAAAGTAATAAAACTGCGGAAATAAGATAAGAAATGGGCATAAATTAGTCTTGATGTCTTGTACGCCTCGAGCATTGTAGACGGGGAATCGAAGGAGTTTCAAGGGAGGAGAACCATAAGTGAATGCGAAGGAAATTTTGTGAAAGACTCGTATAATTTCGGGGGAAAACTTAGAACAAGTTCAAATTGAAATGCGAAATAACCAAGTTTAGACAAAACCATACACGTCTCGTTTTTCGAAAGGAGAAACAAATGAAAAGCAATAATAAGTGCGGAAATAAGTTAGGAAAAGGGAATAAAGTAATCTTGATGTGCGGTACGCCACGAGCATGGTAGACGGGAAACAAAAGGAGTTTCCGGGGAGCATAACCATAAGTGAATGCGAAGGAAATTTAGTGAAAGACTCGTATAATTTAAGGGGAAAATTTAGAACCAAGTTCAAATTGAAATGCGGAAATAACCAAGTTTAGACAAAACCATACACGTCTCATTTTCAGAAAGAAGAAACAAGGGAAAAGCAACAATAAGTGTGGAAATAACATAGGAAAAGGACATAAATTAGTCTTGATGTGATGTACGCCACAAGCATTATAGACGGGAATCGAAGGAGTTTCCGAGGAGGAGAACCATAAGTGAATGCGAAGGAAATTTTGTGAAAGACTCGTATAATGTCGGGGGAAAACTTAGAACAAGTTCAAATTAAAATGCGAAATAACCAAGTTTAGACAAAACCATACACGCCTTGTTTTTCGAAAGGAGAAACAAATGCAAAGCAATAATGAGGGCGGAAATAAGTCGGGGAAAAGGGAATAAAGAAATCGTGATGTGCAGTAGGACACGAGCATGGTAGACAGCAAACAAAAGGAGTTTTCAGGGAGCATAACCGAAGTAAATGCAATGCAAATTTAGTGAAAGACTCGTATAATTTATGGGGAAAATTTAGAACCAGTTCAAATTAAAAAGCAGAAATAACCAAGTTTAGACAAAACCATACACGTCTCATTTTCAGAAAGGAGAAACAAGGGAAAAGTAATAAGTGCGGAAATAAGATAAGAAAAGGGCATAAATTAGTCTTGATGTCTTGTACGCCTCGAGCATTGTAGACGGGAAACGAAGGAGTTTCAAGGGAGGAGAACCATAAGTGAATGCGAAGGAAATTTTGTGAAAGACTCGTATAATTTCGGGGGAAAACTTAGAACAAGTTCAAATTGAAATGCGAAATAACCAAGTTTAGACAAAACCATACACGTCTTGTTTTCGAAAGGAGAAACAAATGCAAAGCAATAATGAGGGCGGAAATAAGTCGGGAAAAGGGCATAAAGAAATCGTGATGTGCGGTACGACACGAGCATGGTAGACGGCAAACAAAAGGAGTTTTCGGGGAGCATAACCATAAGTAAATGCAATGGAAATTTAGTGGAAAGACTCGTAGACTTTAAGGGGAAAACTTGGAACCAATTCAAATTGAAATGCGGAAATAACCAAGTTTAGACAAAACCATACAAGTCTCGTTTTTAGAAAGGAGAAACAAGGGAAAAGCAATAATAAGTGCGGAAATAAGATAGGAAAAGGGCATAAATTAGTCTTGATGTGTTGTACGCCACGAGCATTGTAGACAGGAATCGAAGGAGTTTCCGGGGAGCGAGAACCATAAGTGAATGCGAAGGAAATTTTGTGAAAGACTCGTATAATTTCGGGGGAAAACTTAGAACAAGTTCAAATTGAAATGCGAAATAACCAAGTTTAGACAAAACCATACACGTCTTGTTTTTAGAAAGGAGAAACAAATGCAAAGCAATAATGAGGGCGGAAATAAGATAGGAAAAGGGAATAAAGAAATCTTGATGTGCGGTAGGACACGAGCATGGTAGACAGGAAACAAAAGGAGTTTTCGGGGAGAATAACCATAAGTAAATGCAAAGTAAATTTAGTGAAAGACTCGTATAATTTAAGGGGAAAACTTGGAACCGAGTTCAAATTAAAATGCGGAAATAACCAAGTTTAGACAAAACCATACACGTCTCATTTTCGAAAGGAGAAACAAGGGAAAAGCAACAATAAGTGCGGAAATAAGATAGGAAAAGGGCATAAATTAGTCTTGATGTGTTGTACGCCACGAGCATTGTAGACGGGGAATCGAAGGAGTTTCAGGGGAGCGAGAACCATAAGTGAATGCGAAGGAAATTTTGTGAAAGACTCGTATAATTTCGGGGGAAAACTTAGAACAAGTTCAAATTGAAATGCGAAATAACCAAGTTTAGACAAAACCATACACGCCTTGTTTTCAGAAAGGAGAAACAAATGCAAAGCAATAATGAGGGCGGAAATAAGTCGGAGAAAAGGGAATAAAGAAATCGTGATGTGCGGTAGGACACGAGCATGGTAGACGACAAACAAAAGGAGTTTTCGGGGAGCATAACCCGAAGTAAATGCCAAGTAAATTTTATGAAAGACTCGTACAGTTTAAGGGGAAAACTTGGAACAAGTTCAAATTAAAATGCGGATATAACCAAGTTTAGACAAAACCATACACGTCTCGTTTTCAGAAAGGAGAAACGAGGGAAAAGCAATAATAAGTGCGGAAATAAGATAAGAAAAGGGCATAAATTAGTCTTGATGTCTTGTACGCCTCGAGCATTGTAGACGGGAAACGAAGGAGTTTCAAGGGAGGAGAACCATAAGTGAATGCGAAGGAAATTTTGTGAAAGACTCGTATAATTTCGGGGGAAAACTTAGAACAAGTTCAAATTGAAATGCGAAATAACCAAGTTTAGACAAAACCATACACGCCTTGTTTTCGAAAGGAGAAACAAATGCAAAGCAATAATGAGGGCGGAAATAAGTCAGGAAAAGGGAATAAAGAAATCGTGATGTGCGGTAGGACACGAGCATGGTAGACGGCAAACAAAAGGAGTTTTCGGGGGAGCATAACCGAAGTAAATGCAAAGTAAATTTAGTGAAAGACTCGTATAATTTAAGGGGAAAACTTGGAACCGAGTTCAAATTGAAATGCGGAAATAACCAAGTTTAGACAAAACCATACAAGTCTCGTTTTTCGAAAGGAGAAACAAGGGAAAAGCAACAATAAGTGCGGAAATAAGATAGGAAAAGGGCATAAATTAGTCTTGATGTGTTGTACGCCACGAGCATTATAGACGGGGAAACGAAGGAGTTTCCGGGGAGGAGAACCATAAGTGAATGCGAAGGAAATTTTGTGAAAGACTCGTATAATTTAGGGGAAAACTTAGAACAAGTTCAAATTGAAATGCGAGAAATAACCAAGTTTAGACAAAACCATACACGCCTTGTTTTCGAAAGGAGAAACAAATGCAAAGCAATAATGAGGGCGGAAATAAGTCAAGAAAAGGGAATAAAGAAATAGTGATGTGCAGTAGGACACGAGCATGGTAGACAGCAAACAAAAGGAGTTTTCAGGGAGCATAACCATAAGTAAATGCTAAGTAAATTTAGTGAAAGACTCGTACAGTTCAAGGGGAAATCTTGGAACCGGTTCAAATTGAAATGCGGAAATAACCAAGTTTAGACAAAACCATACAAGTCTCGTTTTCGGAAAGGAGAAACGAGGGAAAAGCAACAATAAGTGCGGAAATAAGATAGGAAAAGGGCATAAATTAGTCTTGATGTCTTGTACGCCACGAGCATTATAGACGGGAAACGAAGGAGTTTCCGGGGAGCGAGAACCATAAGTGAATGCGAAGGAAATTTTGTGAAAGACTCATATAATTTAAGGGGAAAACTTAGAACAAGTTCAAATTGAAATGCGAAATAACCAAGTTTAGACAAAACCATACACGCCTTGTTTTCGAAAGGAGAAACAAATGCAAAGCAATAATGAGGGCGGAAATAAGTCGAGAAAAGGGAATAAAGAAATCGTGATGTGCAGTAGGACACGAGCATGGTAGACAGCAAACAAAAGGAGTTTTCAAGGAGCATAACCGGAAGTAAATGCTAAGTAAATTTAGTGAAAGACTCGTAGAGTTTAAGGGGAAAACTTGGAACCAGTTCAAATTGAAATGCGGAAATAACCAAGTTTAGAAAAAACCATACAAGTCTCGTTTTTAGAATGTTGAAACAAGGGAAAAGCAACAATAAGTGCGGAAATAAGATAGGAAAAGGGCATAAATTAGTCTTGATGTGTTGTACGCCACGAGCATTGTAGACGGGAAACGGAAGGAGTTTCCGGGGAGCGAGAACCATAAGTGAATGCGAAGGAAATTTTGTGAAAGACTCGTATAATTTCGGGGGAAAACTTAGAACAAGTTCAAATTGAAATGCGAAATAACCAAGTTTAGACAAAACCATACACGCCTTGTTTTTGGAAAGGAGAAACAAATGCAAAGCAATAATGAGGGCGGAAATAAGTCAAGAAAAGGGAATAAAGAAATCGTGATGTGCGGTAGGACACGAGCATGGTAGACAGCAAACAAAAGGAGTTTTCGGGGAGCATAACCAGAAGTAAATGCAAAGTAAATTTAGTGAAAGACTCGTACAATTTAAGGGGAAAACTTGGAACCAGTTCAAATTGAAATGCGGAAATAACCAAGTTTAGACAAAACCATACAAGTCTCGTTTTTAGAAAGGAGAAACGAGGGAAAAGCAACAATAAGTGCGGAAATAAGATTGGAAAAGGGCATAAATTAGTCTTGATGTCTTGTACGCCACGAGCATTATAGACGAGGAAACGAAGGAGTTTCCGGGGAGGAGAACCATAAGTGAATGCGAAGGAAATTTTGTGAAAGACTCGTATAATTTCGGGGGAAAACTTAGAACAAGTTCAAATTGAAATGCGAGAAATAACCAAGTTTAGACAAAACCATACACGTCTCGTTTTTGAGAAAGGAGAAACAAATGCAAAGCAATAATAAGGGCGGAAATAAGATAGGAAAAGGGAATAAAGAAATCGTGATGTGCGGTAGGCCACGAGCATGGTAGACGGCAAACAAAAGGAGTTTCGGAGAAGAACCATAAGTAAATGCAAAGTAAATTTAGTGAAAGACTCGTATAATTTAAGGGGAAAACTTAGAACCAAGTTCAAATTAAAATGCGGAAATAACCAAGTTTAGACAAAACCATACACGTCTCATTTTCGAAAGGAGAAACGAGGGAAAAGCAACAATAAGTGCGGAAATAAGATAGGAAAAGGGCATAAATTAGTCTTGATGTCTTGTACGCCACGAGCATTGTAGACGAGGAAACGAAGGAGTTTCAAGGGAGGAGAACCATAAGTGAATGCGAAGGAAATTTTGTGAAAGACTCGTATAATTTCGGGGGAAAACTTAGAACAAGTTCAAATTAAAATGCAGAAATAACCAAGTTTAGACAAAACCATACACGCCTTGTTTTCAGAAAGGAGAAACAAATGCAAAGCAATAATGAGGGCGGAAATAAGTCAAGAAAAGGGAATAAAGAAATCGTGATGTGGAGTAGGACACGAGCATGGTAGACAGCAAACAAAAGGAGTTTTCGGGGAGCATAACCAGAAGTAAATGCTAAGTAAATTTAGTGAAAGACTCGTACAATTTAAGGGGAAATCTTGGAACCAGTTCAAATTGAAATGCGGAAATAACCAAGTTTAGACAAAACCATACACGTCTCGTTTTCAGAAAGAAGAAACAAGGGAAAAGCAACAATAAGTGTGGAAATAACATAGGAAAAGGACATAAATTAGTCTTGATGTCTTGTACGCCACGAGCATTATAGACGGGAAACGAAGGAGTTTCCGGGGAGCGAGAACCATAAGTGAATGCGAAGGAAATTTTGTGAAAGACTCGTATAATTTCGGGGGAAAACTTAGAACAAGTTCAAATTGAAATGCGAAATAACCAAGTTTAGACAAAACCATACACGCCTTGTTTTCGGAAAGGAGAAACAAATGCAAAGCAATAATGAGGGCGGAAATAAGTCGAGAAAAGGGAATAAAGAAATCGTGATGTGCGGTAGGACACGAGCATGGTAGACGGCAAACAAAAGGAGTTTCCAGGGAGCATAACCAGAAGTAAATGCAAAGTAAATTTAGTGAAAGACTCGTACAATTTAAGGGGAAAACTTGGAACAAGTTCAAATTGAAATGCGGAAATAACCAAGTTTAGACAAAACCATACAAGTCTCGTTTTCAGAAAGGAGAAACGAGGGAAAAGCAACAATAAGTGCGGAAATAAGATAGGAAAAGGGCATAAATTAGTCTTGATGTGTTGTACGCCACGAGCATTGTAGACAGGAAACAGAAGGAGTTTCCAGGGAGAAGAACCATAAGTGAATGTGAAGGAAATTTTGTGAAAGACTCGTATAATTTAAGGGGAAAACTTAGAACAAGTTCAAATTGAAATGCGAAATAACCAAGTTTAGACAAAACCATACACGCCTTGTTTTCGAAAGGAGAAACAAATGCAAAGCAATAATGAGGGCGGAAATAAGTCAGGAAAAGGGAATAAAGAAATCGTGATGTGCGGTAGGACACGAGCATGGTAGACGGCAAACAAAAGGAGTTTTCGGGGAGTATAACCAGAAGTAAATGCGAAGTAAATTTAGTGAAAGACTCGTACAATTTAAGGGGAAAACTTGGAAACGAGTTAAAAAATGCGGAAATAACCAAGTTTAGACAAAACCATACAAGTCTCGTTTTCAGAAAGGAGAAACGAGGGAAAAGCAACAATAAGTGCGGAAATAAGATAGGAAAAGGGCATAAATTAGTCTTGATGTGTTGTACGCCACGAGCATTGTAGACAGGGAAACGAAGGAGTTTCCGGGGAGCGAGAACCATAAGTGAATGCGAAGGAAATTTTGTGAAAGACTCGTATAATTTCGGGGGAAAACTTAGAACAAGTTCAAATTGAAATGCGAGAAATAACCAAGTTTAGACAAAACCATACACGCCTTGTTTTTCGAAAGGAGAAACAAATGCAAAGCAATAATGAGGGCGGAAATAAGTCAAGAAAAGGGAATAAAGAAATCGTGATGTGCGGTAGGACACGAGCATGGTAGACGGCAAACAAAAGGAGTTTTCGGGGAGCATAACCAGAAGTAAATGCTAAGTAAATTTAGTGAAAGACTCGTACGATTTAAGGGGAAAACTTGGAACCAGTTCAAATTGAAATGCGGAAATAACCAAGTTTAGACAAAACCATACAAGTCTCGTTTTCGAAAGGAGAAACGAGGGAAAAGCAACAATAAGTGCGGAAATAAGATAGGAAAAGGGCATAAATTAGTCTTGATGTCTTGTACGCCACGAGCATTATAGACGGGGAAACGAAGGAGTTTCAGGGAGCGAGAACCATAAGTGAATGCGAAGGAAATTTTGTGAAAGACTCGTATAATTTAAGGGGAAAACTTAGAACAAGTTCAAATTGAAATGCGAGAAATAACCAAGTTTAGACAAAACCATACACGCCTTGTTTTCGGAAAGGAGAAACAAATGCAAAGCAATAATGAGGGCGGAAATAAGTCAAGAAAAGGGAATAAAGAAATCGTGATGTGCGGTAGGACACGAGCATGGTAGACGGCAAACAAAAGGAGTTTTCGGGGAGTATAACCGAAGTAAATGCTAAGTAAATTTAGTGAAAGACTCGTATAATTTAAGGGGAAATCTTGGAACCAGTTCAAATTGAAATGCGGAAATAACCAAGTTTAGACAAAACCATACAAGTCTCGTTTTCAGAAAGGAGAAACAAGGGAAAAGCAACAATAAGTGCGGAAATAAGATAGGAAAAGGGCATAAATTAGTCTTGATGTGTTGTACGCCACGAGCATTGTAGACGGGGAATCGAAGGAGTTTCCGGGGAGCGAGAACCATAAGTGAATGCGAAGGAAATTTTGTGAAAGACTCGTATAATTTCAGGGGAAAACTTAGAACAAGTTCAAATTGAAATGCGAAATAACCAAGTTTAGACAAAACCATACACGCCTTGTTTTCGGAAAGGAGAAACAAATGCAAAGCAATAATGAGGGCGGAAATAAGTCAAGAAAAGGGAATAAAGAAATCGTGATGTGCGGTAGGACACGAGCATGGTAGACAGCAAACAAAAGGAGTTTTCAGGGAGCATAACCAGAAGTAAATGCAAAGTAAATTTAGTGAAAGACTCGTACAGTTTAAGGGGAAAACTTGGAACCAGTTCAAATTGAAATGCGGAAATAACCAAGTTTAGACAAAACCATACAAGTCTCGTTTTCAGAAAGGAGAAACAAGGGAAAAGCAACAATAAGTGCGGAAATAAGATAGGAAAAGGGCATAAATTAGTCTTGATGTGCTGTACGCCACGAGCATTATAGACAGGGAATCGAAGGAGTTTCCGGGGAGCGAGAACCATAAGTGAATGCGAAGGAAATTTTGTGAAAGACTCGTATAATTTCGGGGGAAAACTTAGAACAAGTTCAAATTAAAATGCGAGAAATAACCAAGTTTAGACAAAACCATACACGCCTTGTTTTCGGAAAGAAGAAACAAATGCAAAGCAATAATGAGGGCGGAAATAAGATCAAGAAAAGGGAATAAAGAAATCGTGATGTGCAGTAGCACACGAGCATGGTAGACAGCAAACAAAAGGAGTTTTCAGGGCGCATAACCAGAAGTAAATGCAATGCAAATTTAGTGAAAGACTCGTATAATTTAAGGGGAAAACTTAGAACCAGTTCAA
Organism: Linum usitatissimum; assembly: GCA_030674075.2. NCBI lineage: Eukaryota > Viridiplantae > Streptophyta > Magnoliopsida > Malpighiales > Linaceae > Linum > Linum usitatissimum. Next base: position 21,436 of record JAUJYP020000700.1, read on the forward strand.
ATTAAAAAGCAGAAATAACCAAGTTTAGACAAAACCATACACGTCTCATTTTCGAAAGGAGAAACAAGGGAAAAGCAATAAAACTGCGGAAATAAGATAAGAAAAGGGCATAAATTAGTCTTGATGTGTTGTACGCCTCGAGCATTGTAGACAGGAATCAGAAGGAGTTTCAAGGGAGGAGAACCATAAGTGAATGCGAAGGAAATTTTGTGAAAGACTCGTATAATGTCAGGGGAAAACTTAGAACAAGTTCAAATTAAAATGCTGAAATAACCAAGTTTAGGCAGAACCATACACGGCTTGTTTTCAGAAAGGAGAAACAAATGCAAAGCAATAATGAGGGCGGAAATAAGTCGGGGAAAAGGGAATAAAGAAATCGTGATGTGCGGTAGGACACGAGCATGGTAGACGACAAACAAAAGGAGTTTTCAGGGAGCATAACCAGAAGTAAATGCAATGCAAATTTAGTGAAAGACTCGTATAATTTAAGAGGAAAACTTAGAACCAGTTCAAATTAAAAAGCAGAAATAACCAAGTTTAGACAAAACCATACACGTCTCATTTTCAGAAAGGAGAAACAAGGGAAAAGCAACAATAAGCTGCGGAAATAAGATAAGAAAAGGGCATAAATTAGTCTTGATGTCTTGTACGCCTCGAGCATTGTAGACAGGAAACGAAGGAGTTTCCGGGGAGCGAGAACCATAAGTGAATGCGAAGGAAATTTTGTGAAAGACTCGTATAATTTCGGGGGAAAACTTAGAAAAAGTTAAAATTGAAATGCGAAATAACCAAGTTTAGACAAAACCATACACGCCTTGTTTTCGGAAAGGAGAAACAAATGCAAAGCAATAATGAGGGCGGAAATAAGTCGGGGAAAAGGGAATAAAGAAATCGTGATGTGCGGTAGGACACGAGCATGGTAGACAGCAAACAAAAGGAGTTTTCAGGGAGCATAACCAGAAGTAAATGCAATGTAAATTTAGTGAAAGACTCGTAGACTTTAAGGGGAAAATTGGAACCAGTTCAAATTGAAATGCGGAAATAACCAAGTTTAGACAAAACCATACAAGTCTCGTTTTTAGAAAGGAGAAACGAGGGAAAAGCAATAATAAGTGCGGAAATAAGATAGGAAAATGTCAGAAATTAGTCTTGATGTGTAGTACGCCACGAGCATGGTAGACAGGAAACGGAAGGACTTTCCAGGGAGAAGAACCATAAGTGAATGCGAAGGAAATTTAGTGAAAGACTCGTATAATTTCGGGGGAAAACTTAGAACAAGTTCAAATTGAAATGCGAAATAACCAAGTTTAGACAAAACCATACACGTCTCGTTTTTAGAAAGGAGAAACAAAGGAAAAGCAATAATGAGGGCGGAAATAAGACAGGAAAAGGGAATAAAGAAATCGTGATGTGCGGTAGGACACGAGCATGGTAGACGGCAAACGGAAGGAGTTTTCGGGGAGCAGAACCATAAGTGAATGCGAAGGAAATTTAGTGAAAGACTCGTATAATTTAAGGGGAAAACTTGGAACCGGTTCAAATTAAAATGCGGAAATAACCAAGTTTAGACAAAACCATACACGTCTCGTTTTCAAGAAAGGAGAAACAAGGGAAAAGCAACAATAAGTGCGGAAATAAGATAGGAAAAGGGCATAAATTAGTCTTGATGTCTTGTACGCCACGAGCATTGTAGACGGGAATCGAAGGAGTTTCCGGGGAGCGAGAACCATAAGTGAATGCGAAGGAAATTTTGTGATAGACTCGTATAATTTCGGGGGAAAACTTAGAACAAGTTCAAATTAAAATGCGAAATAACCAAGTTTAGACAAAACCATACACGTCTTGTTTTCGAAAGGAGAAACAAATGCAAAGTAATAATGAGGGCGGAAATAAGTCAAGAAAAGGGCATAAAGAAATCGTGATGTGCGGTACGCCACGAGCATGGTAGACGGGAAACAAAAGGAGTTTTCGGGGAGCATAACCGAAGTAAATGCAAAGTAAATTTAGTGAAAGACTCGTATAATTTAAGGGGAAAACTTGGAACAAGTTCAAATTAAAATGCGGATATAACCAAGTTTAGACAAAACCATACACGTCTCGTTTTCAGAAAGGAGAAACAAGGGAAAAGCAATAATAAGTGCGGAAATAAGATAAGAAAAGGGCATAAATTAGTCTTGATGTGCTGTACGCCTCGAGCATTGTAGACAGGAATCAGAAGGAGTTTCAAGGGAGGAGAACCATAAGTGAATGCGAAGGAAATTTTGTGAAAGACTCGTATAATTTCAGGGGAAAACTTAGAATAAGTTCAAATTGAAATGCGAGAAATAACCAAGTTTAGACAAAACCATACACGTCTTGTTTTCGAAAGGAGAAACAAATGCAAAGCAATAATGAGGGCGGAAATAAGTCGAGAAAAGGGAATAAAGAAATCGTGATGTGCGGTAGGACACGAGCATGGTAGACGGCAAACAAAAGGAGTTTTCGGGGAGCATAACCATAAGTAAATGCAAAGCAAATTTAGTGAAAGACTCGTATAATTTAAGGGGAAAACTTAGAACCGAGTTCAAATTAGAAATGCGGAAATAACCAAGTTTAGACAAAACCATACACGTCTCATTTTCGAAAGGAGAAACAAGGGAAAAGCAACAATAAGCTGCGGAAATAAGATAGGAAAAGGGCATAAATTAGTCTTGATGTCTTGTACGCCACGAGCATTGTAGACAGGAAACGAAGGAGTTTCCGGGGAGGAGAACCATAAGTGAATGCGAAGGAAATTTTGTGAAAGACTCGTATAATTTCGGGGGAAAACTTAGAACAAGTTCAAATTGAAATGCGAAATAACCAAGTTTAGACAAAACCATACACGCCTTGTTTTCGAAAGGAGAAACAAATGCAAAGCAATAATGAGGGCGGAAATAAGTCGGGAAAAGGGAATAAAGAAATCGTGATGTGCGGTAGGACACGAGCATGGTAGACGGCAAACAAAAGGAGTTTTCGGGGAGCATAACCAGAAGTAAATGCTAAGTAAATTTAGTGAAAGACTCGTACAATTTAAGGGGAAAACTTGGAACCGGTTCAAATTGAAATGCGGAAATAACCAAGTTTAGACAAAACCATACAAGTCTCGTTTTCGAAAGGAGAAACGAGGGAAAAGCAACAATAAGTGCGGAAATAAGATAGGAAAAGGGCATAAATTAGTCTTGATGTGTTGTACGCCACGAGCATTGTAGACGGGAAACGAAGGAGTTTCCGGGGAGAAGAACCATAAGTGAATGCGAAGGAAATTTTGTGAAAGACTCGTATAATTTAAGGGGAAAACTTAGAACAAGTTCAAATTGAAATGCGAAATAACCAAGTTTAGACAAAACCATACACGCCTTGTTTTCGAAAGGAGAAACAAATGCAAAGCAATAATGAGGGCGGAAATAAGTCAGGAAAAGGGAATAAAGAAATCGTGATGTGCGGTAGGACACGAGCATGGTAGACGACAAACAAAAGGAGTTTTCGGGGAGCATAACCGGAAGTAAATGCAAAGTAAATTTAGTGAAAGACTCGTACACTTTAAGGGGAAAACTTGGAACCAGTTCAAATTGAAATGCGGAAATAACCAAGTTTAGACAAAACCATACAAGTCTCGTTTTCGAGAAAGGAGAAACGAGGGAAAAGCAACAATAAGTGCGGAAATAAGATAGGAAAAGGGCATAAATTAGTCTTGATGTCTTGTACGCCACGAGCATTGTAGACAGGAAACGAAGGAGTTTCCGGGGAGAAGAACCATAAGTGAATGCGAAGGAAATTTAGTGAAAGACTCGTATAATTTAAGGGGAAAACTTAGAACCAGTTCAAATTGAAATGCGGAAATAACCAAGTTTAGACAAAACCATACACGCCTTGTTTTCAAAAAGGAGAAACAAATGCAAAGCAATAATGAGGGCGGAAATAAGTCAGGAAAAGGGAATAAAGAAATCGTGATGTGCAGTAGGACACGAGCATGGTAGACGGCAAACAAAAGGAGTTTTCGGGGAGCATAACCAGAAGTAAATGCTAAGTAAATTTAGTGAAAGACTCGTACGAGTTTAAGGGGAAAACTTGGAACCGAGTTCAAATTGAAATGCGGAAATAACCAAGTTTAGACAAAACCATACAAGTCTCGTTTTCGAAAGGAGAAACAAGGGAAAAGCAACAATAAGTGCGGAAATAAGATAGGAAAAGGGCATAAATTAGTCTTGATGTGTTGTACGCCACGAGCATTGTAGACGGGAAACGAAGGAGTTTCCGGGGAGGAGAACCATAAGTGAATGCGAAGGAAATTTTGTGAAAGACTCGTATAATTTCGGGGGAAAACTTAGAACAAGTTCAAATTGAAATGCGAAATAACCAAGTTTAGACAAAACCATACACGCCTTGTTTTCGGAAAGGAGAAACAAATGCAAAGCAATAATGAGGGCGGAAATAAGTCGGAAAAGGGAATAAAGAAATCGTGATGTGCGGTAGGACACGAGCATGGTAGACGGCAAACAAAAGGAGTTTTCGGGGAGCATAACCAGAAGTAAATGCAAAGTAAATTTAGTGAAAGACTCGTATAATTTAAGGGGAAAACTTGGAACCGAGTTCAAATTGAAATGCGGAAATAACCAAGTTTAGACAAAACCATACAAGTCTCGTTTTCGGAAAGGAGAAACAAGGGAAAAGCAACAATAAGTGCGGAAATAAGATAGGAAAAGGGCATAAATTAGTCTTGATGTCTTGTACGCCACGAGCATTATAGACGGGAAACGGAAGGAGTTTCCGGGGAGCGAGAACCATAAGTGAATGCGAAGGAAATTTTGTGAAAGACTCGTATAATTTAAGGGGAAAACTTAGAACAAGTTCAAATTGAAATGCGAGAAATAACCAAGTTTAGACAAAACCATACACGCCTTGTTTTCGGAAAGGAGAAACAAATGCAAAGCAATAATGAGGGCGGAAATAAGTCAAGAAAAGGGAATAAAGAAATCGTGATGTGCGGTAGGACACGAGCATGGTAGACGACAAACAAAAGGAGTTTTCGGGGAGCATAACCAGAAGTAAATGCTAAGTAAATTTAGTGAAAGACTCGTACGGTTTAAGGGGAAAACTTGGAACCGAGTTCAAATTGAAATGCGGAAATAACCAAGTTTAGACAAAACCATACAAGTCTCGTTTTCGAAAGGAGAAACGAGGGAAAAGCAACAATAAGTGCGGAAATAAGATAGGAAAAGGGCATAAATTAGTCTTGATGTGTGTACGCCACGAGCATTATAGACGGGGAAACGAAGGAGTTTCCGGGGAGAAGAACCATAAGTGAATGCGAAGGAAATTTTGTGAAAGACTCGTATAATTTAAGGGGAAAACTTAGAACAAGTTCAAATTGAAATGCGAAATAACCAAGTTTAGACAAAACCATACACGCCTTGTTTTCGAAAGGAGAAACAAATGCAAAGCAATAATGAGGGCGGAAATAAGTCAAGAAAAGGGAATAAAGAAATCGTGATGTGCGGTAGGACACGAGCATGGTAGACGGCAAACAAAAGGAGTTTTCGGGGAGCATAACCATAAGTAAATGCGAAGTAAATTTAGTGAAAGACTCGTACACTTTAAGGGGAAAACTTGGAACCGAGTTCAAATTGAAATGCGGAAATAACCAAGTTTAGACAAAACCATACAAGTCTCGTTTTAAGAAAGGAGAAACGAGGGAAAAGCAACAATAAGTGCGGAAATAAGATAGGAAAAGGGCATAAATTAGTCTTGATGTGTAGTACGCCACGAGCATTGTAGACGGGGAAACGAAGGAGTTTCAAGGGAGAAGAACCATAAGTGAATGCGAAGGAAATTTAGTGAAAGACTCGTATAATTTAAGGGGAAAATTTAGAACAAGTTCAAATTAAAAAGCGAAAAAAACCAAGTTTAGACAAAACCATACACGTCTCATTTTCGAAAGGAGAAACAAGGGAAAAGCAACAAAGCTGCTGAGAAATAAGATAGGAAAAGGGCATAAATTAGTCTTGATGTGTACGCCACGAGCATTGTAGACGGGAATCGAGAAGGAGTTTCCAAGGGAGGAGAACCATAAGTGAATGCGAAGGAAATTTAGTGAAAGACTCGTATAATTTAAGGGGAAAACTTAGAACAAGTTCAAATTGAAATGCAGAAATAACCAAGTTTAGACAAAACCATACACGTCTCATTTTCAGAAAGGAGAAACAAGGGAAAAGTAATAAAACTGCGGAAATAAGATAAGAAAAGGGCATAAATTAGCCTTGATGTGCTGTACGCCACGAGCATTGTAGACAGGAATCAGAAGGAGTTTCGAGGAGGAGAACCATAAGTGAATGCGAAGGAAATTTTGTGAAAGACTCGTATAATGTCGGGGGAAAACTTAGAACAAGTTCAAATTAAAATGCAGAAATAACCAAGTTTAGACAAAACCATACACGTCTTGTTTTCGGAAAGGAGAAACAAGTGAAAAGTAATAATGAGGGCGGAAATAAGACGGGGAAAAGGGAATAAAGAAATCGTGATGTGCTTGTACGCCTCGAGCATGGTAGACGGGAAACAAAAGGAGTTTCAGGGGAGCAGAACCATAAGTGAATGCAATGTAAATTTAGTGAAAGACTCGTATAATTTCGGGGGAAAACTTAGAACAGTTCAAATTGAAATGCGAGAAATAACCAAGTTTAGACAAAACCATACAAGTCTCATTTTTAGAAAGGAGAAACAAGGGAAAAGCAATAAAAGTGCGGAAATAAGATAAGAAAAGGGCAGTAAATTCGTCTTGATGTGTTGTACGCCTCGAGCATTGTAGACGGGGAATCGAAGGACTTTCCGGGGAGCAGAACCATAAGTGAATGCGAAGGAAATTTTGTGAAAGACTCGTATAATTTCGGGGGAAAACTTAGAACCAAGTTAAAATTGAAATGCGAAAAATCCAAGATTAGACAAAACCATACAAGTCTCGTTTTTAGAAAGGGAGAAACGAGGAAAAGCAATAATAAGCTGCAAGGAAATAAGATAGGAAAATGTCGCCAGAAATTAGTCTTGATGTGTAGTACGCCACGAGCATGGTAGACGTGAAACGGAAGGACTTTCCAGGGAGAAGAACCATAAGTGAATGCGAAGGAAATTTAGTGAAAGACTCGTATAATTTAAGGGGGAAATTTAGAACCAGTTTATATTAAAACGCAGAAATAACCAAGTTTGGACAAAACCATACACGTCTCATTTTCAAAAAGGAGAAACAAAGGGAAAAGCAAGAATGAGTGCGGAAATAAGATAGGAAAAGGAAATAAAGAATTAGCCTTGATGTGCGTACGCCACGAGCATTGTAGACGACGGAATCGAAGGAGTTTCAAGGGAGGAGAACCATAAGTGAATGCGAAGGAAATTTTGTGATAGACTCGTATAATGTCGGGGGAAAACTTAGAACAAGTTCAAATTAAAATGCGGAAATAACCAAGTATAGACAAAACCATACACGTCTCATTTTCGAAAGGAGAAACAAGGGAAAACCAGTAATAAGTGCGGAAATAAGATAAGAAAAGGGCATAAATTAGTCTTGATGTGCTGTACGCCTCGAGCATTGTAGACAGGAATCAGAAGGAGTTTCAAGGGAGGAGAACCATAAGTGAATGCGAAGGAAATTTTAGTGAAAGACTCGTATAATTTCAGGGGAAAACTTAGAATAAGTTCAAATTGAAATGCAGAAATAACCAAGTTTAGACAAAACCATACACGTCTCATTTTCAGAAAGGAGAAACAAGGGAAAAGTAATAAAACTGCGGAAATAAGATAAGAAAAGGGCATAAATTAGCCTTGATGTCTTTTTTGTACGCCACGAGCATTGTAGACGGGAATCGAAGGAGTTTCAGGGGAAGAACCATAAGTGAATGCGAAGGAAATTTTGTGATAGACTCGTATAATGTCGAGGGGGAAAACTTAGAACAAGTTCAAATTAAAATGCGAGAAATAACCAAGTATAGACAAAACCATACACGTCTCATTTTTGGAAAGGAGAAACAAATGAAAAGTAATAAAGAGGCGGAAATAAGATAAGAAAAGGGAATAAATTAATCTTGATGTGCGGAAGGACACGAGCATTGTAGACGGCAAACAAAAGGAGTTTTCAGGGAGGAGAACCAGAAGTGAATGCGAAGGAAATTTTGTGAAAGACTCGTATAATTTCAGGGGAAAATTGGAATAAGTTCAAATTGAAATGCGGAAATAACCAAGTTTAGACAAAACCATACACGTCTCATTTTCAGAAAGGAGAAACAAGGGAAAAGCAATAAAACTGCGGAAATAAGATAAGAAAAGGGCATAAATTCGTCTTGATGTGCTGTACGCCTCGAGCATTGTAGGCAGGAATCAGAAGGAGTTTCCAGGGAGAAAAACCATAAGTGAATGCGAAGGAAATTTTGTGAAAGACTCGTATAATTTCAGGGGAAAACTTAGAACAAGTTAAAATTGAAATGCAGAAATAACCAAGATTAGACCAAACCATACAAGTCTCGTTTTTAGAAAGGAGAAACGAGGGAAAAGCAATAATAAGTGCGGAAATAAGATAGGAAAATGGAAATAAAGAAATCTTGATGTGTAGTACGCCACGAGCATGGTAGACAGCAAACAAAAGGAGTTTTCGGGGAGCAGAACCAAAAGTAAATGCGAAGTAAATTTAGTGAAAGACTTGTACAGTTTAAGGGGAAAACTTGGAAGCAATTCAAATTGAAATGTGGAAATAACCAAGTTTAGGCAAAACCATACAAGTCTCGTTTTCAGAAAGGAGAAATGAGGGAAAAGCAACAATAAGTGCGGAAAAAGATAGGAAAAGGGCATAAATTAGTCTTGATGGTGTATGCCACGAGCATTATAGACAGGGAATCGAAGGAGTTTCCGAGGAGAAGAACCATAAGTGAATGCGAAGGAAATTTTGTGAAAGACTCGTATAATTTCGAGGAAAACTTAGAACAAGTTAAAATTGAAATGCGAGAAATAACCAAGTTTAGACAAAACCATACCTACGCCTTGTTAGCTAAAAAGGAGAAACAAAGATACGAAGCAATAATGAGGGCGGAAATAAGATTCAGAAAAGGCAATAAAGAAATCGTGATGTGTAGAGGGACACGAGCATTGTACGACAACAAACAAAAGGAGTTTTCGAGGCATAACCATAAGTAAATGCAATGTCAATTTAGTGAAAGAATCGTACACTTTAAGGGAAAATTGGAACCGGTTAATTGAAATACGGAAATAACCCAAGTTTAGACAAAACCCATACAAGTCTAGTTTTTCGGAGAAAGGAGAAACGAGGAAAAACGACAATAAGTGCGGAAATAAGATAGGAAAAGGTCTGAAATTAGTCTTGATGTCTAGTACGCCACGAGCATGGTAGACGGGGAAACGAAGGACTTTCCGAGCTGAGAAGAACCATAAGTGAATGCGAAGGAAATTTAGTGAAAGAATCGTATAATTTTAAGGGGAAAACTTTGGAACGATTCAGAATTAAAAGCGGAAATAACCAAGTTTAGACAAAACCAATACACGTCTCGTTTTCGAGAAGGAGAAACAAGGGAAAAGCTGACAAAAGCCTAACCGCGGAAATAAGATAGGAAAAGGGCATAAATTAGTCTTGATGAAATTTTGTACGTCACGAGCATTGTAGACGGGGAATCGAGAAGGAGTTTCCGAGGAGAAGAACCATAAGTGAATACGAGAGAATTTTTGTGAAGAACTCGTATAATTTAAGAGGAAAACTTGGAACCAATTCAAATTGAAAAGTTGAAATAACCAAATTTAGACAAAACCATACACGTCTTGTTTTGAGAAAGGAGAAACGAAGGAAAAGCAACAATAAGTGCGGAAATAAGATAGGAAAAGGGCATAAATTAGTCTTGATGTGCTGTACGCCACGAGCATTATAGACAACAAACAAAGGGAGTTTCAGAGGAGCGAACCATAAGTGAATGCGAAGGAAATTTTGTGAAACACTCGTATAATGTCGAGGGAAAACTTAGAACAAGTTCAAATTAAAATGCGAAATAACCAAGTTTAGGCGGAACCATACACGCCTTGTTTTCCGAAAGGAGAAACAAATGCAAAGCAATAATGAGGGCCGAAATAAGTCGGAAAAGGGAATAAAGAAATCGTGATGTGCGGTAGGACACGAGCATGGTACACGGGCAAACAAAAAGGGTTTCTCGGGGAGGCATAACAATAAGTAAATGCAATGTCAATTTAGTGAAAGAATCGTACACTTTAAAGGGAAAATTTGGAACCGAGTTCGAATTGAAATGCGGAAATAACCAAGTTTGAACAAAGCTATACAAGTCTCGTTTTCGGAAAGGAGAAACGAGGAAAATTAACAATAAGTGCGGAAATAATATAGGAAAAGGTCGAGGAAATTAGTCTTGTTGTCTTGTAGCCACGAGCATGGTATACATGTGAAACAGAAGGACTTTCAAGCGATAAGAATCATAAGTGAATGCGAAGGAAATTTAGTGAAAGACTCGTGTAATTTAAGGGGAAAAACTTAGAACAAGTTCAAATTGAAATGCGTAAATAACTAAGATTAGACAAACCATACACGCCTTGTTTTCGAAACGAGAAACAAATGCAAAGCAATAATGAGTGGGCGGAAATAAGTCGAAAAGGGAATAAAGAAATCGTGATGTGCGTAGGACACGAGCATGGTAGACGACAAATAAAAGGTTTTCGGGGAGCATAACTTAAGTAAATGCAAAGTAAATTTAGTGAAAGATCAGACATTAGCTTTAAGGGGAAAACTTGGAAACCAAATAAATTGAAATGTGGAAATAACCAAGTTTAGACAAACCATACAAGTCTCTTTACAAAGGAGAAATCTAGGAAAAGCAACAATAAGTGCGGAAATTAGATAGGAAAAGGGCATAAATTAGTTCGATGTGCCGTACGCCACGAGCATTATAATGCAAATGTATGAAGTCAGGAGTGTAACCATAAGTGAATGCGAAGGAAAGATACGTATAATTTCGTGGAAACGTAGAACAAGTTCACATTTAAATGCAAATAACCAAGTTTAGACAAAACTATACACGCCTTGCTTTCAAAAGGAGAAACAAATGCAAAGCAATAATGAGGGTGGAAATAAGTCGAAAAGGCAATAAAGAAATCGTGATGCGTAGAGACACTAGTATGGGCGACAATGAGAAATAAAAGGAGTTTTGATGAGCATAACCAAGTAAATGCAAAGTAAATTAGTGAAAGACTCGTACAAGTTTTAAGGGGAAAACTTGGAACCAACTTAAATTGAAATCGGGAAATAACAAAAGTTTAGACAAAACTATACAAGTCTCGTTTTCAGAAAGGAGAAACGAGGGAAAAGCAACAATAAGTGCGGAAATAAGATAGGAAAAGGGCATAAATTAGTCTTGATGTGTTGTACGCCACGAGCATTATAGACAGGAAACATAAGTAGTTTCCAGTGGAGATGCAGAACCATAAGTGAATGCGAAGGAAATTTTCAGAAAGACTCGTATAATTTCAGGGGAAAACGTAGAACAAGTTCACATTTAAATGCAGAAATAACCAAGTTTAGACAAAACCATACACGCCTTGTTTTCAAAAAGGAGAAACAAATGCAAAGCAATAATGAGGGCGGAAATAAGTCAGGAAAAGGCAATAAAGAAATCGTGATGTGCAGTAGGACACGAGTATGGTAGACAGCAAATAAAAGGAGTTTTCAGGGAGCATAACCAGAAGTAAATGCAAAGTAAATTTAGTGAAAGACTCGTACAGTTTAAGGGGAAAACTTGGAACCAGTTTAAATTGAAATCTGGAAATAACCAAGTTTAGACAAAACTATACAAGTCTCGTTTTCAGAAAGGAGAAACGAGGGAAAAGCAACAATAAGTGCGGAAATAAGATAGGAAAAGGGCATAAATTAGTCTTGATGTGCGGTACGCCACGAGCATTATAGACAACAAACGAAGGAGTTTCCGAGGAGCCGAACCATAAGTGAATGCGAAGGAAATTTTGTGAAAGACTCGTATAATTTCGGGGGAAAACTTAGAACAAGTTCAAATTGAAATGCAGAAATAACCAAGTTTAGACAAAACCATACACGCCTTGTTTTCAAAAGGAGAAACAAATGCAAAGCAATAATGAGGGCGGAAATAAGT
>JAUJYP020000701.1:0-33771 GCA_030674075.2 Linum usitatissimum
ATCATGGATCAATTTTTGTTGACATTTATTAAATTATTCTCGAAAGAGAGAAAGAACATGAATGGGGAATATCTCGACTGTCCAGGCTTGATGTTATCCACTTGAGGTCTAAACCCTTGATTTTATTTTGGGCGCGTATTGACGTGTACGACTTTGTACATGTATACGATGTCTTCCATAGCCATTATTTCTATATAAATAGACGAGAGGATTCTCTTTATGCTTTAATGATCTCGGGTTTCATTTCTTGGATCTGACCTTTAAGAAAACTTATGATGTTTGTTAAAATCGTCATTGCGTCTTTGCCTCGACAATAGCTTCTACTTGCCTTTTTCTCATTAGACACTAGTGATGAAAAAAAAGTTTGGAATTACGATAGTGACTTTCGCAATGTAACAAAACCTTAAATACAACCATGAAACATTAAAATATACTAAATCTCACAATATTATATAAAGGCAAACTTTTGTACACCCGATATTAAGAATATTTACGTCTTGAATATGTAACAGTGAACATAATTTTCATCATTGAAGTGAGAGTCGTTGATCGTACGTATTGGACGGGATGAGAAACTTTCAATAATTCCATACAAACAATTCGGCGGAGGCTGGTTGATAATGTAAACAATTTATAAATGATATAACAAACGGATCTAGGAATCAACGTACTCACGGGCAAGATAAGAGGCTAAAGTTGTCTACTTAAACTTATTCTACGCTGTATGATGGTAGAAACTATAATTAAAAGATCCAAGAATCAGAGTAAAAACGGAAAGATAAGAACTAAAAGTTGTCCGGACAAGTCACCTATTTGTATGAAGCATTCGAAAACTAAGGTTTTGATTTTTCCATGAGGGTATCACATCTAATGCAACAATGGTGAATCATATTCATGTAATGTAGCAAACAATCCCGACCACAATTTTTAAAATGATTCATATATCTCGTGTTGTACAAGGAACTCGCCCACCAAATCATACTACGAAAGAAGATACTATAAAATTAATATTTTGTATAAAATCATCCAAAATTGACGAATGGAAGATTTGGAAATTTACGTATATGTACGGTCGTCTCTACTATCGCAAATTGCATCAATGTTATGATTAGCTGGGTCTTTGCGAGTATTAAAAAGTTTGCGGCGGTGGTTTTGGAAGATGGTACAATAGGTGTTGCTTCATCCGGTTTAAAGTCGGCGACCCATAGGAGAATTCCATGTTTTTGCTTCAATCATGGATCAATTTTTGTTGACATTTATTAAATTATTCTCGAAAGAGAGAAGAACATGAATGGGGAATATCTCGACATTTTCGTCCGACTTGATGTTATCCACTTGAGGTCTAAACCCCTTGAGCATTTATTTTGGGCGCGTATTGACGTGTACAACTTTGTACATGTATGCGATGTCTTTACGTACCCATTATTTCTATATAAATAGACAAGAGGATACTCTTGTGCTTTAATGATCTCGGGTTTCATTTCTTGGATCCAACCTTTAAGAAAACTTATGATCCGTTAAAATCGTCATTGCATCTTTGCCTCGACAATAGCTTCCCTCTTGCCTTTTCTCACTCGACACTAGTGATGAAAAAAAGTTTGGAATTACGATAGTGACTTTCGCAATCTAACAAAACCTTCATACAAGCATGAAACATTAAAATATACTAAATCTCACAATATTATATAAAGGCAAACTTTTGTACACCGATATTAAGAACTAGGTCTTGAATATGTGAACAATTGAACATAATTTTTCATCATTGAAGTGAGAGTCGTTGATCGTACGTATTGGACGGGATGAGAAACTTTCAATAATTCCATACAAACAATTCAGCGGGAGGCCTAGTTCGATAATGTAAACAATTTATAAATGATATAACAAACGGATCTAGGAATCAGCGATACTCACGGGCAAGATAAGAGCTAAAAGTTGTCTCATAAACTTATTCTACGTATGATGAAGTAGAAACTATAATTAAAAAAGATCCAAGAATCACCGATAAAAACGGGAAAGATAAGAACTAAAAGTTGTCCGGACAAGTCACCTCCGTATGAAGCATTCGAAAACTAAGGTTTTGATTTTCCAACCGAGGTATCACATCTAAGCTGCAACAATAGTGAGATATTCATGTAATGTAGCAAACAATCCCGACCACAATTTTTAAAATGATTCATATATCTCGTGTTGTACAAGGAACTCGCCCACCAAATCATACTACAGAAAGAAGATACTATAAAATTAATATTTTGTATAAAATCATCCAAAATTGACGAATGGAAGATTTGGAAATTTACGTATATGTACGGTCGTCTCTCTTATCTGCAGAAATGCATCAATGTTATGATTAGCTAGGTCTTTGCGAGTATTAAAAAGTTTGCGGCGGTGGTTTTGGAAGATGGTACAATAGGTGTTGCTTCATCCGGTTTAAAGTCGGCGACCCATAGGAGAATTCCATGTTTTTGCTTCAATCATGGATCAATTTTTGTTGACATTTATTAAATTATTCTCGAAGAGAAGAACATGAATGGGGAATATCTCGACTGTCCGACTTGATGTTATCCACTTGAGGTCTAAACCCCATGATTTATTTTGGGCGCATATTGACGTGTACAACTTTGTACATGTATCTGATGTCTTTCTGTACCCATTATTTCTATATAAATAGACAAGAGGATACTCTTATGCTTTAATGATCTCGGGTTTCATTTCTTGGATCCAACCTTTAAGAAAACTTATGATCTGTTAAAATCGTCATTGCATCTTTGCCTCGACAATAGCTTCCTGCCTTTTCTCACTCAACACTAGTGATGAAAAAAAGTTTGGAATTACGATAGTGACTTTCGCAATCTAACAAAACCTTCATACAAGCATGAAACATTAAAATATACTAAATCTCACAATATTATATAAAGGCAAACTTTTGTACACCGATATTAAGAACTACGTCTTGAATATGTAACAAGCGGAACATAATTTTTCATCATTGAAGTGAGAGTCGTTGATCGTACGTATTGGACGGGATGAGAAACTTTCAATAATTCCATACAAACAATTCGGCGGGGAGGCCTAGTTCAATAATGTAAACAATTTATAAATGATATAACAAACGGATCTAGGAATCAGCGATACTCACGGGCAAGATAAGAGCTAAAAGTTGTCTCATAAACTTATTCTGTATGATGAAGTAGAAACTATAATTAAAAAAGATCCAAGAATCACCGATAAAAACGGGAAAGATAAGAACTAAAAGTTGTCCGGACAAGTCACCTGTATGAAGCATTCGAAAACTAAGGTTTTGATTTTCCAACCGAGGTATCACATCTAAGCTGCAACAATAGTGAGATATTCATGTAATGTAGCAAAGAATCCCGACCACAATTTTTAAAATGATTCATATATCTCGTGTTGTACAAGGAACTCGCCCACCAAATCATACTACGAGAAAGAAGATACTATAAAATTAATATTTTGTATAAAATCATCCAAAATTGACGAATAGAAGATTTGGAAATTTACGTATATGTACAGTCGTCTGTACTATCTGCAACTGCATCAATGTTATCATTAGCTAGGTCTTTGCTGAGTATTAAAAAGTTTGCAGCGGTGGTTTTGGAAGATGGTACAATAGGTGTTGCTTCATCCAGTTTAAAGTCGGCGACCCATAGGAGAATTCCATGTTTTTGCTTCAATCATGGATCAATTTTTGTTGACATTTATTAAATTATTCTCGAAAGAGAGAAGAACATGAATGGGGAATATCTCGACTGTCCGACTTGATGTTATCCACTTGAGGTCTAAACCCCCCATGATTTATTTTGGGCGCATATTGACGTGTACAACTTTGTACATGTATCTGATGTCTTTCTGTACCCATTATTTCTATATAAATAGACAAGAGGATACTCTTATGCTTTAATGATCTCGGGTTTCATTTCTTGGATCCAACCTTTAAGAAAACTTATGATCTGTTAAAATCGTCATTGCATCTTTGCCTCGACAATAGCTTCCTCTGCCTTTTCTCACTCAACACTAGTGATGAAAAAAAGTTTGGAATTACGATAGTGACTTTCGCAATCTAACAAAACCTTCATACAAGCATGAAACATTAAAATATACTAAATCTCACAATATTATATAAAGGCAAACTTTTGTACACCCGATATTAAGAACTAGGTCTTGAATATGTAACAACTGAACATAATTTTTCATCATTGAAGTGAGAGTCGTTGATCGTACGTATTGGACGGGATGAGAAACTTTCAATAATTCCATACAAACAATTCAGCAGGAGGCCTAGTTCAATAATGTAAACAATTTATAAATGATATAACAAACGGATCTAGGAATCAACGATACTCACGGGCAAGATAAGAGCTAAAAGTTGTCTCATAAACTTATTCTCGTATGATGAAGTAGAAACTATAATTAAAAAAGATCCAAGAATCACCGATAAAAACGGGAAAGATAAGAACTAAAAGTTGTCCGGACAAGTCACCTCTGTATGAAGCATTCGAAAACTAAGGTTTTGATTTTCCAACCGAGGTATCACATCTAAACTGCAACAATAGTGAGATATTCATGTAATGTAGCAAACAATCCCGACCACAATTTTTAAAATGATTCATATATCTCGTGTTGTACAAGGAACTCGCCCACCAAATCATACTACAGAAAGAAGATACTATAAAATTAATATTTTGTATAAAATCATCCAAAATTGACGAATGGAAGATTTGGAAATTTACGTATATGTACGGTCGTCTCTCTATGCTGCCTTGCATCAATGTTATGATTAGCTAGGTCTTTGCGAGTATTAAAAAGTTTGCGGCGGTGGTTTTGGAAGATGGTACGATAGGTG
Organism: Linum usitatissimum; assembly: GCA_030674075.2. Lineage (NCBI taxonomy): Eukaryota > Viridiplantae > Streptophyta > Magnoliopsida > Malpighiales > Linaceae > Linum > Linum usitatissimum. The sequence goes on from JAUJYP020000701.1 coordinate 4,862, forward strand.
TTGCTTCATCCGGTTTAAAGTCGGCGACCCATAGGAGAATTCCATGTTTTTGCTTCAATCATGGATCGATTTTTGTTGACATTTATTAAATTATTCTCGAAAGAGAGAAGAACATGAATGGGGAATATCTCGACTCCGTCAGACTTGATGTTATCCACTTGAGGTCTAAACCCCACTTGATTTATTTTGGGCGCATATTGACGTGTACAACTTTGTACATGTATCCGATGTCTTTACGTACCCATTATTTCTATATAAATAGACAAGAGGATACTCTTATGCTTTAATGATCTCGGGTTTCATTTCTTGGATCCAACCTTTAAGAAAACTTATGATACGTTAAAATCGTCATTGCATCTTTGCCTCGACAATAGCTTCCTCACTGCCTTTTCTCACTCAGCACTAGTGATGAAAAAAGTTTGGAATTACGATAGTCACTTTAGCAATCTAACAAAACCTTCGTACATAGCATGAAACATTAAAATATACTAAATCTCATAAATATTATATAAAGACAAACTTTTGTACACCGATATTACAGAACTAGGTCTTGGATCAATAGTAACAGCTGAACATAATTTTTCATCATTGAAGTGAGGGAGTCATTGATCGTACGTATTGGACGGGATGAGAAACTTTCAATAATTCCATGCAAACGATTAAGCGGAGGCCTTGTTTGATAATGTAAACAATTTAAAAATGATATAACAAACGGATGTAGGAATCACAAGTACTCACGGGCAAGATAAAGTTTAAAAGTTGTCTCGCTAAACTTATTCTCTTTATGATGGTAGAAACTATAATTAAAAAGATCCAAGAATCACGATAAAAACGGGAAAGATAAGAACTTAAAAGTTGTCCGGACAAGTCACCTGTTTGTATGAAGCGTTCGAAGATCTTAAGGTTTTTGATTGGCCAATTGAGGTATCACATCTAAAAAGCTGCACCAATAGTGAGATATTCATGTAATGTAGCAAAGAATCACGGCTACAATTTCGAAAATGCTTCATATATCTCGTGTTTTACAAAAGGAAATCGCCCACCGTATCATACTACGAGAAAGAAGACACTATAAAATTAATATTTTGTATTAAATCATCCAAAATTGACGAATGCAAGATTTGGGAAATTTACGTATACATGCAGTCGTACGAACTATCTTCAAGTTGATCAATGTTATGATTACGCTGCTTTGGTGAAAAAAGTTTGCAGCGGTGGTTTTGAAAGATGGTACAATAGGTGTCGCCTCATCAAGTATAAAGCTCACTACCCATAAGAGAATTCCATGTTTTTGCTTCTGTCATGGATCAGTTTTTGTTGACATGTATTAGAGTATTTCGTAAGAGAGAAGAATATGAATGTGGAACATCTCGCACCGCTCCGACTTGATGTTATCCACTTTAGGTCTAAACCCTGCAAAATTTATTTTGGGTGCATATTGTCGTGTATAAATTTTTAGATGTGTTTGATCTATTTCCGTACTCATTATTTCTATACATATAGACTTGAGGATACTTTTATGATTTTATAATCTCGGATTTCATTTCTTGGATCCAACCGTCAAGAAAAACCTATGATCTTTTACAAAGTAGTAAACTTCATGATCTTTACTGTCTTTGGTGTCTTTTCCTCGTTAATAGTTTCCTCTGCCTTTTCTCACTCAACACTAGTGATGAAAAAAAGTTTGGAATTACGATAGTTACTTTCACAATGTAACAAAACCTCCCTACAAGCATGAAAATTCAAAATATACTAAATCTCACAATATTATATAAAGGCAAACTTTTGTAACATATTCAGTTAAGAAACTAGGTCTTGAATATGTAGCAACTCGGAACATAATTTTCCATCACTAAAATGAGAGTCGTTGAGTGCATAATAATTGGATGGGATAACAAACTTTCAATAATTCCATACAAACAATTCAGCAAACAGCTCAGCTCAATAATGTAAACAATTTAAAAATATATAACAAACGTGATCTGGGAATCACGATACGCACGGGCAAAATAAGAGCTAAAAGTTGTCCCATCAACTTATTCTGTATGATGAAGTAGAAACTATAATTGAAAAAGATCCAACAATCACCGATAAAAACCGGAAAGACAAGAACTAAAAGTCAGTCCGTACAAGTCACCTCTGTATGAAGCATTAGAGAACTATGGTTTTGATTATCCAACCTAGGTATCACATCTAAACCGCAACTATAGTGAGATATTCATGTTATGTAGCAAAGAATCTTGCCACAATTTTTAAAATGATTCATATATCTCGTGTTTTACAAGGAACTCGCCACCAAATCATACTACGAGAAAAAGAAGATACTATAAAATTAATATTTTGTATCAAATCATCCAAAATTGACGAATGGAAGATTTGGAAATTTACGTATATGTACAGTCGTCTCTGACATCCGCAAATGCATCAATGTTATCATTAGCTAGTTGTTTGCAGTATTAAAAAGTTTGCAGCGGTGGTTTTGGAAGATGGTACAAGAAGTGTTGCTTAATCAGCTTTTAAAGTCGGCGACCCATAGGAGAATTCCATGTTTTTGCTTCAATCATGGATCAATTTTTGTTGATATTTATTAAATTATTCTCGAAAGAGAGAAGAACATGAATGTGGAATATCTCGACCTGTCCGACTTGATGTTATCCACTTGAGGTCTAAACCCCCGCAGATTTTATTTTGGGCGCATATTGACGTGTAAAAATTTGTACATGTATCTGATGTCTTTCTGTACCCATTATTTCTATATAAATAGACAAGAGGATACTTTTATGCTTTAATGATCTCGGGTTTCATTTCTTGGATCCAACCGTCAAGAAAACTTATGATGTTTTAAAATCGTCATTGCATCTTTGCCTCGACAATAGCTTCCTCGCCTTTTCTCACTCAACACTAGTGATGAAAAAAAGTTTGGAATTACGATAGTCACTTTCGCAATCTAACAAAACCTTCATACAAGCATGAAACATTAAAATATACTAAATTTCACAATATTATATAAAGGCAAACTTTTGTACACCCGATATTAAAAACTAGGTCTTGAATATGTAACAACTGAACATAATTTTTCATCATTGAAATGAGAGTCGTTGATCGTACGTATTGGACGGGATGAGAAACTTTCAATAATTCCATACAAACAAATAAGCGGGAGGCCTAGTTCAATAATGTAAACAATTTAAAAATGATATAACAAACGGATGTAGGAATCACAAGTACTCACGGGCAAGATAAGAGCTAAAGAGTTGTCTCATAAACTTATTCTGTATGATGAAGTAGAAACTATAATTAAAAGATCCAAGAATCACCAGATAAAAACGGGAAAGATAAGAACTAAAAGTTGTCAGACAAGTCACCTGTGTATGAAGCATTAAGAAGACCCAGGTTTTGATTGGCCAACCGAGGTATCATATCCTCAAAGCGCACCAATAGTGAGATATTCATGTAATGTAGCAAAGAATCACGGCCACAATTTCGAAAATGCTTCGTATATCTCGTGTTTTACAAGGAAATCGCCCCTTATTATCATGCTACAGAAAGAAGACACTATAAAATTAATATTTTGTATTAAATCATCCAAAATTGACGAATGCAAGATTTGGAAATTTACGTATCTATGTATCATCTGGTATCTACATTTGCATCAATGTTATGATTAGCTAGTTCTTTGGGAGGTATTAAAAAGTTTGCGGCGGTGGTTTTGGAAGATTGTACAATAGGTGTCGCTTCGTCTAGTTTGCAGACAATGAACCATAGGAGAATTCCATGTTTTTGCTTTCATTATGGATCGATTTTTGTTGACATGTATTAAATTATTCTCGAAAGAGAAGAATATGAATGTGGAATATCTCGAGCATATCCGACTTGATGTTATCCACTTGAGGTCCTAAACCCCCGCTGATTTTATGTGGGCGCGTATTGGCGTGTACGACTTTGTAGATGTATTTGATGTCTTTAATGTACCGTTATTTCTATACATATAGACAAGAGGATACTTTTATGCTTTAATGATCTCGGGTTTCATTTCTTGGATCCAACAATCGAGAAAACTTATGATGTTTTAAAATGGTCATTGCATCTTTGCCTCGACAATAGCTTCCTCGCCTTTTCTCACTCGACGCTTAGTGATGAAAAAAAGTTTGGAATTACGATAGTCACTTTCGCAATCTAACAAAACCTTCGTACAAGCATGAAACATTAAAATATACTAAATCTCACAATATTATATAAGGCAAACTTTTGTACACCGATATTAAGAACTAGGTCTTGAATATGTAACAGGGGATGAACATAATTTTTCATCATTGAAATGAGAGTCGTTGATCGTACGTATTGGACGGGATGAGAAACTTTCAATAATTCCATACAAACAATTCAGCGGGAGGGCTTTAGTTCAATAATGTAAACAATTTAAAATTGATATAACAAACGGATCTAGGAATCCTTGATACTCACGGGCATGATAAGAGCTAAAAGTTGTCTCATAAACTTATTCTCTGTATGATGAAGTAGAAACTATAATTAAAAAAGATCCAAGAATCACTTCGATAAAAACGGGAAAGATAAGAACTAAAAGTTGTTTAGACTAGTCACCTCTGTATGAAGCATTCGAAAACTAAGGTTTTGATTTTCCAAGCAAGGTATCACATCTAAACTGCAACAATAGTGAGATATTCATGTAATGTAGCAAAGAATCCCAACCACGATTTTTAAAATGATTCATATATCTCGTGTTTTACAAGGAAACTCGCCTATCATCATTTTACGGAAGAAGACACTATAAAATTAATATTTTGTATTAAATCATCCAAAATTGACGAATGCAAGATTTGGAAATTTACGTATCTGTACGGTCGTCGAACTATCTGCAGTTGCATCAATGTTATGATTGGTTAGTTCTTTGCGAGTATTAAAAAGTTTGGAGCGGTGGTTTTTGAAGATGGTACATTAGGTGTTGCTTCGTCTAGTTTAAAGACGGCGACCCGTAGGAGAATTCCATGTTTTTGCTTCTATTATGGATCGAGTTTTTTGACATGTATTAAATTATTCTCGAAAGAGAATAATATGAATGTGGAATATCCGAACTGTCAGGCTTGATGTTATCCACTTGATGTCTAAACCCCGCGGATTTTTATTTTGGGCGCATATTGACGTGTACAAATTTGTAGATGTATCGATGTCTTCTGTACCCATTATTTCTATACATATAGACATGAGGATACTTTTATGCTTTAATGATCTCGGGTTTCATTTCTTGGATCCAACCGAAGTCGAAAACTTATGATGTTTTAAAATCGTCATTTAAATCTTTGCCTCGACAATAGCTTCCTCACCTTTTCTCCCTTGACACGAAGTGATGAAAAAAAAGTTTGGAATTACGATAGTCACTTTTACATGATCTAACAAAACCTTAATACAAGCGTGAAACATTAAAATATACTAAATCTCATGATATTATATAAAGACGGACTTTTGTACACGATATTAAGAACTAGGTCTTGAATATGTAACAGGCGAACATAATTTTTCATCATTGAAATGAGAGTCGTTGATCGTACGTATTGGACGGGATGAGAAACTTTGTCCATTATTCATTACAAACGATTAAGCGGGTAGCATTTCGATAATGTAAACAATTTAAAAATGATATAACTAGCGGACGTAGGAATCACGAAGTACTCACGGGCAAGATAAGAAGTAAAAAGTTGTCTCGTAAACTTATTCTACGTATGATGAAGTAGAAACTAATATTGAAAAGATCAAAGATACTTAGGTAAAAACGGGAAAGATAAGAACTAGAAAGTTGTCCGGACGAGTCGCCCTCACAGCATAAAACATTCGAGAAGTAAGGTTTTGATTGGCCAACCGAGGTATCATATCTAAAGTTTGCACCAATAGTGAGATATTCATGTAATGTAGCAAAGAATGCAGCCCACGATTTCGAAAATGCTTCATATATCTCGTGTTTTACAAGAAATACGCCCACCGTATCATACTACGAGAAGAAGACAACATAAAATTAATATTTGGTATTAAATCATCCAAAATTGACGAATGCACAAGATTTGGAAATTTACGTGTCTGTATAGTCGTACGAGAGCTATCTCGCATCAATGTTATGATTAGCTAGTTCTTTGCGGGTATTAAAAAGTTTGCGGCGGTGGTTTTGGAAGATGGTACAATAGGTGTCGCTTCGTCTAGTTTAAAGACGGCGAACCATGGGAGAATTCCATGTTTTTGCTTCTATTATGGATCGGTTTTTGTTGACTTTTATTAAATTATTCTCGAAAGAGAGAAGAATATGAATGTGGAATATCATGAGCACATCTGAGCTTGATGTTATCCACTTGGTCTAAACCCGCCAGTTTATAATGGGCGCATATTGACGTGTACAACTTTGTAGATGTATTTGATGTCTTCATGCCCGTTATTTCTATACATATAGACAAGAGGATACTTTTATGCTTTAATGATCTCGGGTTTCATTTCTTGGATCCAGTAAAGTCGAAAACAAATGATGTTTTAAAATCGTCATTGCATCTTTGCCTCGACAATAGCTTCCTCTTCCTTTTCTCACTCAACATTAGTGATGAAAAAAAGTTTGGAATTACGATAGTCACTTTAGAAATCTAAGCAAAGCAACCATCCTGACATGAAACATTAAAATATGCTAAATCTCACTTTAATATTATATAAAGGCAAACTTTTGTACAGGCGATATTAAGAACTAGGTCTTGAATATGTAACAATGAACATAATTTTTCATCATTGAAATGAGAGTCGTTGATCGTACGTATTGGACGGGATGAGAAACTTAAGATAATTCCATACAAACAATTCGGCGGGAGGCCTAGTTCGATAATGTAAACAATTTAAAAATGATATAACAAACGGATGTAGGAATCAACGATACTTACGGGCATGATAAGAGCTAAAAGTTGTCTCATAAACTTATTCTACGTATGATGAAGTGAAAACATATAATTAAAAAGATCTTAGTTTCACTTGGAAGTAAACGGGAAAGATAAGAACTAAAAGTTGTCAGAATGATTCACCTCTGTATGAAGCATTCGAGCACCCAGGTTTTGATTTTCCAACCGAGGTATCACATCGTGGCTTGCAACAATAGTGAGATATTCAGGCAATGTAGCAAAGAATCCACGACCACGATTTTTAAAATGATTCATATATCTCGTGTTTTACAAGGAACTCGACCATCGAATCATACAACGGAAAGAAAATACTATAAAATTAAATATTTTGTATTAAATCATCCAAAATTGACGAATGCAAGATTTGGAAATTTACGTATATGTACGATCGTCTCCTGTCTGTGCATCGATGTTATGATTAGCTGGGTGCCTGCAGTATTGAAAAGTTTGCGGCGGTGGTTTTGGAAGATGGTACGATAGGTGTTGCTTCATCCGGTTTAAAGTCGGTGAAGCATGGGAGAATTCCATGTTTTTGCTTAGATCATGGATCAATTTTTGTTGACATTTATTAAATTGTTCTCGAAAGAGAGAAGAACATGCATATGGAATATCTCGACTTTGTCAGGCTTGATGTTATCCACTTGAGGTCTAAACCCTGTGATTTTTATTTTGGGCGCATATTGACTTGTAAAAATTTGTACATGTATACGTTGTCTTTGTTTGTACCCATTATTTGCATATAGAATAGACAAGAGGATACTTTTATGCTTTAATGATCTCGGGTTTCATTTCTTGGATCCAGCCGTCAAGAAAACTTATGATGTTTTAAAATCGTCATTGCATCTTTGCCTCGACAATAGCTTTCTCTGCCTTTTCTCACTCGAAACTGTAGTGATGAAAAAAAGTTTGGAATTACGATAGTCACTTTCGCAATCTGGTGAAACCTTAAACACAAGCATGAAACATTAAAATATACTAAATTTCACAATATTATATAAAAGGCAAACTTTTGTACAGGCGATATTAAGAACTAGGTCTTGAATATGCTTGCTGTTGAACATAATTTTTCATCATTGAAATGAGAGTCGTTGATCGTACGTATTGGACGGGATGAGAAACTTTCAATAATTCCATACAAACAATTAAGCGGAGGCCTTGTTCGATAATGTAAACAATTTAAAAATGATATAACAAACGGATCTAGGAATCACGAGTACTCGCGGCCGAGATAAGAGCTAAAAGTTGTCTCGCCCAAAGCTATTCTGTATGATGAAGTAGAAGCTTATAATTAAAAAGATCCGAGAATCAAGAATAAAAACGGGAAAGATAAATGTTAAAAGTTGTCCGGACAAGTCACCTACATGAAGCATTCGAGAAGCCAAGGTTTTGATTGTGTAGGGGGGGTATCATATCTCATTTGCACCAATAGTGAGATATTCGTATAATGTAGCAAAGAATCACGGCCACGATTTCGAGTAGGCTACGTATATCTCGTGTTTTACAAAGAAATCGCCCATCGTATCATACTACGAGGAAAGGAGAGACCTTGTGAAATTAATATTTTGTGTTAAATCATCCAAAATTGACGAATGCAAGATTTGGAAATTTACGTATCTGTCCTGATCATCTGGTATCTCTGTTGCATCAAGTATTATGATTAGGTAGTTCTTTGCGGAAGTATTAAAAAGTTTGCGGCGGTGGTTTTGGAAGATGGTACGATAGGTGTCGCTTAATTCTAGTTTAAAGACGGCGAACCATAGGAGAATTCCATGTTTTTCCTTATTAATGGATCGAGTTTTGTTGACATGTATTAAATTATTCTCGAAAGAGAGAAGAATATGAATGTGGAATATCCGAAACTGTCAGAGCTTGATGTTATCCGCGAGAGTGCTAAACCCCGCCAGTTTTGTAGGCGTTTATTGACTTGTACAACTTTGTAGATGTATTTGATGTCTTTGTACCCATTATTTCTATACATATAGACAAGAGGATACTTTTATGTTCTAATGATCTCGAGTTTCATTTCTTGGATCCAACCCAGGTGCGAAAACTTATGATGTTTTAAAATCGTCATTGCATCTTTGCCTCGACAATAGCTTCCTCGCCTTTTCTCACTCACCACCGCTGATGAAAAAAAGTTTGGAATTACGATAGTCACTTTCTCAATCTAACAAAACCTTCTTACAAGCATGAAACATTAAAATATACTAAATCTCACAATATTATATAAAGCAAACTCTTGTACACACGATATTAAGAACTAGGTCTTGAATATGTAACAACGAAACATAATTTTTCATCTTCAAATGAGAGTCATTGATCGTACGTATTGGACAGGATGAGAAACTTTCAATAATTCCATACAAACAATTCAACAGTTGGCCTAGTTCAATAATGTAAACAATTTAAAAATGATATAACAAACGATCTAGGAAATCACAGAGTACTCACGGCAAGATAAGAGCTAAAAGTTGTCTCTTAAACTTATTCTGTATGATAGAAGTAGAAACTATAATTAAAAAGATGCGAGAATCATAGATAAAAACGGGAAAGATAAGAACTAAAAGTTGTCCGGACAAGTCACACCTGCGTATGAAGCATTCGAAAACTAAGGTTTTGATTTTCCAACCGAGGTATCACATCTAAGTTGCAACAATAGTGAGATATTCATGTAATGTAGCAAAGAATCTGAGCCACAATTTTTAAAATGATTCATATATCTCGTGTTTTACAATGAACACGCCCATCGTATCGTATGAGAAAGAAGACACTATAAAATTAATATTTTGTATTAAATCATCCAAAATTGACGAATGGAAGATTTGGAAATTTACGTATACATACGTTGATACAAGAATGTCTACATTTGCATCAATGTTATGATTAGCTAGTTAACAGGGAGTATTAAAAAGTTTGCGGTGGTTTTGGAAGATGTTCTGATAAATTGTCGCTGTCTTAGTTTAAAGACGGCGAACCATAGGAGAATTCATTGTTTTTGCTTCTATTATGGATCGGTTTTTGTTGACATGTATTAAATTATTCTCGAAAGAGAAGAATATGAATGTGGAATATCTTGAGCACATCAAACCTTGATGTTATCCCCTTGAGGTCTAAACCGCCCAGTTTTTATGAGGCGCATATTGACGTGTACAACTTTGTAGATGTATTTGATGTCTTTACCTGCAGATTATTTCTATACATGTAAACAAAAGAGGATACTTTTATGCTTTAATGATCTCGGGTTTCATTTCTTGGATCCAATGATCAAGAAAACTTATGATGTTTTAAAATCGTCATTGCATCTTTGCCTCGACGATAGCTTCCCCTGCCTTTTCTCACTCGACACTAGTGATGAAAAAAAGTTTGGAATTACGATAGTCACTTTCGCAATCTAACAAAGCCTTAATACAAGCGGGAAGCATTAAAATATACTAAATCTCACAATATTATATAAAGGCTGACTTTTGTACACACGATATTAAGAACTAGGTCTTGAATATGTAACAATTTGAACATAATTTTTCATCATTGAAATGAGAGTCGTTGATCGTACGTATTGGACGGGATGAGAAACTTTCAATAATTCCATAGAAACGATTCAGCGGGAGGCTAGTTCGATAATGTAAACAATTTAAAAATGATATAACAAACGGATCTAGGAATCAACGATACTCACGGGCATGATAAGAGCTAAAAGTTGTCTCATAAACTTATTCTGTATGATGAAGTAGAAACTATAATTAAAAAAAGATCAAAGAATCAAAAAGATAAACGAGGAAAGATAAGAACTAAAAGTTGTCCAGAATAGTCACCTCTGTATGAAGCATTCGAAAGCCCAGGTTTTGATTTTCCAACCCAGAAATTATCACATCCTAAGCTGACACAATAGTGAGATATTCATGTAATGTAGCAAAGAATCAGAGCCACAATTTTAAAATGATTCATATATCTCGTGTTTTACAAGGAAACGCCCGTCGTATCGTACTACGGAAAAGAAGACACTATAAAATTAATATTTTGTATTAAATCGTCCAAAATTGACGAATGCGAGATTTGGAAATTTACGTATCGACCAGTCGTGCGAACTATCTGTTGCATCGATGTTATGATTAGCTAGTTCTTTGCAGTATTAAAAAGTTTGGAGCGGTGGTTTGGGAAGATGGTACGATAGGTGTTGCTTAAGTAAGTTTAAAGACGGCGACCCGTAGGAGAATTCCATGTTTTTGCTTATTAATGGATGCAGTTTTTGTTGACATGTATTAAATTATTCTCGAAAGAGAGAATAATATGAATGTGGAATATCCAGGCTTTGTCAGAGCTTGATGTTATCCACTTGAGGAAGAATTGACCCACATGATTTTATTTTGGGCGCATATTGACGTGTACAAATTTGTAGATGTATACGATGTCTTTACATACCCATTATTTCTATACATATAGACGAGAGGAATCTTTTTATGCTTTAATGATCTCGGGGTTTCATTTCTTAGATCCAATGATCAAGAAAACTTATGATGTTTTAAAATCGTCATTGCATCTTTGCCTCGACAATAGCTTCCTCTGCCTTTTCTCACTCAACACTAGTGATGAAAAAAAGTTTGGAATTACGATAGTCACTTTCGCAATCTAACAAAACCTTAATACAAGCATGAAACATTAAAATATACTAAATCTCACAATATTATATAAAGACGAACTTTTGTACACACGATATTAAGAGCTGAGTCTTGAATATGTAACAATGGAACGTAATTTTTCATCATTGAAATGAGAGTCGTTGATCGTACGTATTGGACGGGATGAGAAACTTTCAATAATTCCATACAAACAATTCGGCGGGGGGCACTAGATCGATAATGGCAAACAATTTAACAATGATATAATGATCTGAATGACATGACACTCATACACATGCAAGATAATATTTTCAATTTGTCTAGTAAATGCATTCTGATGTGATGAAGTAGAAACTATAGTTAAAAAGATCCAAGAATGGCTGAGAAGAAGATCTGAAACTAAAAGTTGTGGAGAAGGCAAACTGCAAGGACTGGATGAAGTGAGGTTGTTTGCCCAAGCGAAATTTGTCATCTGTACAACAATAGTGAGATATTCATGTAATGTAGCAAAGAATACGGCCACAATTTCGAAAATGGTTCGTATATCTCGTGTTTTACAAGAAAGTCGCCCAGTATATCATACTACGAAAGAAGACACTATAAAATTTAATATTTTGTATTAAATCATCCAAAATTGACGAATGCGGGATTTGGAAATTTACGTATACGTACGGTCGTCTGAACTATACTGTTGCATCAATGTTATGATTAGCTAGTTCTTTGCAGTATTAAAAAGTTTGCGGCGGTGGTTTTTGAAGATGGTACGATAGGTGTTGCTTCGTCTAGTTTAAAGACGGCGACCCATAGGAGAATTCCATGTTTTTGCTTCTATTATGGATCGATTTTGTTGACATGTATTAAATTATTCTCGAAAGAGAATAATATGAATGTGGAATATCCAGAACTTTGTCAGACTTGATGTTATCCAGCAAGTGCAACCCGCCGGATTTTAGTGAGGCGCATATTGACGTGTACAACTTTGTAGATGTATTTGATGTCTTTTGTACCCGTTATTCCTATACATATGAGCCAAGAGGATACTTTTATGCTTTAATGATCTCGGGTTTCATTTCTTGGATCCAGTAGAGAAAACATATGATGTTTTAAAATCGTCATTGCGTAAATGCTTTGTCTCGACAATAGCTTCTCTCTGCCTTTTCTCACTCAACACTAGTGATGAAAAAAGTTTGGAATTACGATAGTCACTTTCGCAATCTAACAAAACCTTCGTAGAAGCATGAAACATTAAAATATGCTAAATCTCACGATATTATATAAAGGCAAACTTTTGCTTTATGGGATATTAAGAACTAGGTCTTGAATATGTAACAAGCTGAACATGTAATTTTTCATCATTGAAATGAGAGTCGTTGATCGTACGTATTGGACGGGATGAGAAACTTTAAATGAATTCACGTCTCAATGATTGATGAGGAGCTAGTTAGATAATGTAAACAATTTAAAAATGATATAACAAACGGATGCGGAATCACTGATACTCACGGGCATGATAAGAGCTTTAAAAGTTGTCTCATAAACTTATTCTACTTGTATGATGAAGTAGAAACTATAATTGAAAAGATCCAAGAATCAAGAATAAAAACGGGAAAGATAAGAACTAAAAGTTATCCAGGCAAAGTCACCTCTTGTATGAAGCATTCTTTTCCTTGGCCAGGTTTTGATTTTTCAGCAGAGATATCTCATCTCAGCTTGCAACAATAGTGAGATATTCATGTAATGTAACAAAGAATCCCGACCACAATTTTAAAATGATTCATATATTTCGTGTTTTACAAAGGAAACTCGCCCATCGTATCATACTTCTGAGAAGAAGAGACAAAAAAATTAATATTTTGTATTAAATCATCCAAAATTGGCAAATGCAAGATTTGGAAATTTACGTATTCGTACGATCGTACGACCTCTATGGCCCCATCAATGTTATGATTAGCTAGTTCTTTGCGAGTATTAAAAAGTTTGGAGCGGTGGTTTTTGAAGATAGTACGATAGGTATTGCTTAAATCTAGTTTAAAGACGGCGACCAATAGGAGAATTCCATGTTTTTGCTTCTATTATGGATGAGTTTTGTTGACATGTATTAAATTATTCTCGAAAGAGAGAATAATATGAATGTGGAATATACTGAGCACATCAAACTTGATGTTATCCAACAAAAAGTCTAAACCATGATTTTTATTTTGTGTGAATATTGACGTGTACAAATTTGTAGATGTATCGATGTCTTTAAATTTTTTTTATTTTCTATACATATAGACAAGAGGATACTTTTATGCTTTAATGATCTCGGGTTTCATTTCTTGGATCCAATATTAAAATCTGAAAACTTATGATGTTTTAAAATCGTCAGTGCATCTTTGCCTCAATGATAGCTTCCTCCATACTCTCCTTTCTAGACACTGGTGAAGAAAAAAGTTTTGGAATTACGATAGTCACTTTCACAATCTAACAAAACCTTAATACAAGCATGAAACATTAAAATATACTAAATCTCACAATATTATATAAAGGCAAACTTTTGTACACGCGATAGCATGCAAATGAGTCTTGAATATGTAACAACGCTGAACATAATTTTTCATCATTGAAATGAGAGTCGTTGATAAAGCACGTATTGGACGGGATAAGGAAACTTTCAATAATTCCATACAAACAATTCGGCGGGGGCCTTGTTCAATAATGTAAACAATTTAAAAATGATATAACAAACGGATGTTTAGGAATCACAAGTACTCGCGGGCAAGATCAGAGCTAAAAAGAGTTGTCTCATAAACTTATTCTGTATGATGAAGTAGAAACTATAATTAAAAAGATCCAAGAATCACTTAGATAAAAACGGGAAAGATAAGAACTAAAAGTTGTCCGGACAAGTCACCTCTTGTATGAAGCATTCGAGAAGCCCAGGCTTTGATTGGCCAAGCAAGGTATCACATCTCATTTGCAACAATAGTGAGATATTCATGTAGGGTAGCAAAGAATCACAGCCACGATTTGAAAATGGTTCACTATATTTCGTGTTTTACAAGAAAGTCGCCCACTATATCATACTACAGAAAGAAGACACTATAAAATTAATATTTTTGTATTAAAAATCGTCCAAAATTGACGAAAATGCGAGATTTGGAAATTTAAATATCTGTCTGGTGGTGAACTATGCGCTGCATCAAGGACATGATTAGCTAGTTCTTTGCGAGTATTAAAAAGTTTGCGGTGGTTTTGGAAGATGGTACAATAGGTGTTGCTTCATCTAGTTAAGAACATCGAACCGCTGGAGAATTCCATGTTTTTGCTTCTATTATGGATCGACTTTTGTTGACATTGTATTAAATTATTCTCGAAAGAGAGAAGAATATGAATGTGGAATATAACGACTTGTCCGAGGTCCTTATCCACTTGAAGGTCTAAACCCCGCAGTTTTTATTTTGAGGCATTGTGACGTGTGCTGACTTTGTAGATGTATTTGATGTCTTTCGTATCCGTTATTTCTATACATATAGACTAGAGGATACTTTTATGCTTTAATGATCTCGGGTTACGGTTCTTGGATCCAGCCGTCAGGAAAACTTATGATGTTTTGAAATCGTCATTGCATCTTTGCCTCGGCAATGGAAAACACTGCCTTTTCTCACTCGACCTTAGTGATGAAAAAAAGTTTGGAATTACGATAATCACTTTTGCGATCTAACAAAACATGTCCTAGGACCATGAAACATTAAAATAGACTAAATCTCACAATATTATATAAAGGCAAACTTTCGTACAGGCGATATTAAGAACTAGGTCTTGAATATGTAACAATTGTTAAACATAATTTTTCATCATTGAAATAAGGAGTCGTTGATTGTACGTATTGGACGGGATGAGAAACTTTCAATAATTCCATACAAACAATTCGGCGAGGCCTAGTTCAATAATGTAAACAATTTAAAAATGATATAACAAACGGATCTAGGAATCACAGATACGAAAGGAAGCGAAGATAAGAGCTCAAAGTTGTCTCATAAACTTATTCTGTATGATGAAGTAGAAACTATAATTAAAAAGATCCAAGAATCACTTGAGTAAAAACGGGAAAGATAAGAACTAAAAGTTGTCAGACAAGTCACCTTTGTATGAAGCATTCGAGAACGGAGGTTTTGATTGGCCAAGTAAATTATCACATCTAAGGCGAAACAATAGTGAGATATTCATGTAATGTAGCAAAGAATCACGGCCACAATTTCGAAAATGCTTCATATATCTCGTGTTTTATGAAATCATGCAAATTATATCATACTACAGAGAAGAGACGATAAAATTAATATTTTGTATTAAATCGTCCAAAATTGACGAATGCAAGATTTGGGAATTTACGTATGCATGCAGTTGTGAACTATGCCAAGCTGAATAGATGTTATGATTAGCTAGTTCTTTGCGGGTATTAAAAAGTTTGCGGCGGTGGTTTTGGAAGATGGTACAATAGGTGTTGCTTCATCTAGTTTAAAGACGGCGACACATAGGAGAATTCCATGTTTTTGCTTATTCATGGATCGGTTTTTGTTGACATGTATTAAATTATTCTCAAAAGAGAGAAAATTATGAATGTGGAATATGACGACTGTCAGGCTTGATGTTATCCACTTGAGGTCTATTTGCATGATTTTATTTTGGGCGCGTATTGACGTGTACAAATTTGTAGATGTATCGATGTCTTTACGTACCCATTATTCCTATACATATAGACAAGAGGATACTTTTATGCTTTAATGATCTCGGGTTTCATTTCTTGGATCCAACGGTCAAGAAAACTTATGATCTTTTAAAATCGTCATAGCATCTTTGCCTCGACAATAGCTTCCTGCCTTTTCTCACTCGGCTTTAGTGATGAAAAAAAGTTTGGAATTACGATAGTCACTTTTGCAATCTAACAAAACCTTCATACAAGCGTGAAACATTAAAATATACTAAATCTCACAATATTATATAAAGGCAAACTTTCGTACACACGATATTAAGAACTAGGTCTTGAATATGTAACGACTAAACATAATTTTCATCAGTGAAATGAGTGAACAGTCGTACGTATTGGACGGGATGAGAAACTTTCAATAATTCCATACAAACAATTCGGCGAGCGAGCCTAGTTCAATAATGTAAACAATTTAAAAATGATATAACAAAACGGATCTAGGAATCACGGATACGCACGGGCAAGATAAAGAGCTGCAGAAGTTGTCTCGCCAAGCTTATTCTCTGTATGATGAAGTAGAAGCAATAATTAAAAGATCCGAGAATCCCAGATAAAGACGGGAAAGATAAGAACTAAGAGTTGTCCGGACAAGTGACTTACGCAAGCATTAGAGAAGTTTAAGGTTTTGATTATCAAACAGAGGTATTTCATCTAAGCGCAGCAATAGTGAGATATTCATGTAATGTAGCAAAGAATCACAGCCACGATTCTGAAAATGCTTCATATATCTCGTGTTTTACAAGAAAGTCGCCCAGTATCATACTACGGAAAGAAGACACTATAAAATTAATATTTTGTATTAAATCATCCAAAATTGACGAATGCAAGATTTGGAAATTTACGTATACGTACGATCGTGACTATACGACCATTTTGTCGATGTTATGATTAGCTAGTTCTTTGCGAGTATTAAAAAGTTTGCGGCGGTGGTTTTGGAAGATGGTACGGTAGGTGTTGCTTCATCTAGTTTAAAGACGGCGACACATAGGAGAATTCCATGTTTTTGCTTATTAATGGATCGATTTTACATTGACATTTATTAAATTATTCTCAAAAGAAGAAGAATATGAATGTGGAATATCATTTTGTCAAACTTGATGTTATCCACTTGAGGTCTAAACCCACATGATTTTATTTTGGGCGCATATTGACGTGTACAAATTTGTAGATTTATCGATGTCTTTACATGCCCATTATTTACATACATATAGACTTGAGGATACTTTTATGCTTTAATGATCTCGAGTTTCATTTCTTGGATCCAGCGGGATCGAGAAAACTTATGATCTTTTAAAATCGTCATAGCATCTTTGCCTCGACAATAGCTTCCTGCCTTTTCTCACTCGGCTTCAAAAATAGTGATGAAAAAAAGTTTGGAATTACGATAGTCACTTTTGCAATCTAACAAAACCTTCGTACAAGCATGAAACATTAAAATATACTAAATCTCACGATATTATATAAAGGCAAACTTTCGTACACACGATATTAAGAACTAGGTCTTGAATATGTAACAACTAAACATAATTTTTCATCATTGAAATGAGAGTCGTTGATCGTACGTATTGGACGGGATGAGAAACTTTCAATAATTCCATACAAACAATTCAGCGACGGGGAGCTTTAGTTCGATAATGTAAACAATTTAAAAATGATATAACAAACGGATCTAGGAATCGCAGATACGCACGGGCGAGATAAGAGCTCGAAGTTGTCTCATAAACTTATTCTGTATGATGAAGTAGAAACTATAATTAAAAAGATCCGAAATCAAGGAAATAAAGACGGGAAAGATAAGAACTAAAAGTTGTCCAGACAAGTGACATACGCTTATGAAGCATTAGAGAAAAGCCCAAGGTTTTGATTGTCCAGCAGAAATTTATCCACATCTGCAAGTTTTGCAACAATAGTGAGATATTCATGTAATGTAGTAAAGAATCACAGCCACAATTCCGAAAATGCTTCATATATCTCGTGTTTTCAAGGAACTCGTCACCAAATCATACTACATAGAAAGAAGACACTATAAAATTAATATTTTGTATCAAATCATCCAAAATTGACGTGAATGCAAGATTTGGAAATTCACGCATTCGATCAAATGTTCTTATCTGTCGTAATCGCATCAATGTTATGATTAGCTAGTTGTTTGCGAGTATTAAAAAGTTCGTAGCGGTGGTTTTGGAAGATGGTACAATAGGTGTTGCTTCATCCGAGTTTAAAGTCGGCGACCCGTAGGAGGAATTCCATGTTTTTTGCTTCTATTATGGATCGATTTTTGTTGACATGTATTAAAATTATTCTCGAAAGAGAAGAATATGAATGTGGAATATCCTGTCACGTCAGAGCTTGATGTTATTCACTTTGAATCTAAACCCCGGAGATTTTATTTTGGGTGCATATTGACGTGTACGATAGTGTAGATTTATCCGATGTCTTTACGTACCCATTATTCCTATACATATAGACGAGAGGATACTTTTATGCTTTAATGATCTGGGGTTTCATTTCTTGGATTCAATCCAAGAAAACTTATGATCTTTTAAAATCGTCATTGCGTCTTTGCCTCGACGATAGCTTCTACGCCTTTTCTCACTTGACACTAGTGATGAAAAAAAGTTGGAATTACGATAGTCACTTTCTTAATCTATGAAAACCTTAATACAAGCATGAAACATTAAAATGTACTAAATCTCACAATATTATATAAAGGCAAACTTTTTACACACGATATTAAGAAGCTAGGTCTTGAATATGTAACAAGTAAACATAATTTTTCATCATTGAAATGAGAGTCGTTGATCGTACGTATTGGACGGGATGACAAACTTTCGATAATTCCATACAAACAATTCAGCGGCGGGCCCAGTTCAATAATGTAAACAATTTAAAAATGAATATAACAAACGGATCCAGGAATCACGATACGCACGAGCTAGATAAGAGCTAAAAGTTGTCTCATAAACTTATTCTACGTATGATGAAGTAGAAACTATAATTAAAAAGATCCAAGAATCACCCATAAAGACGGGAAAGATAAGAACTAAAAGTTGTCCAGACAAGTGACTTAGAAAACATGAAGCATTAGAGAAGCTAAGGTTTTGATTGTCCAGCGAAATTATCACATCTAAAGCTTGCAACAATAGTGAGATATTCATGTAATGTAGCAAAGAATCACGACCACAATTCCGAAAATGCTTCAGATATCTAGTGTTACAAGGAAATGGTCTAGCATATCATACGGAAAGAAGACAGCATAAAATTAATATTTTGTATTAAATCATCCAAAATTGACGAATGCAAGATTTGGAAATTTACGCATACGTACGATTAAATGCATGCTATATATTTGCATCAATGTTATGATTAGCTAGTTGTTTGCAGAGTAGGAAAAGTTTGCGGTGGTCGTTTTGGAAGATGGTACGGTAGGTGTTGCTTGATCAGTTTAAAATGGACGCCCGCTAAGAGAATTCCATGTTTTTGCTCCTATTATGGATCGGTTTTTGGAGCCAACATGTATTAAATTATTCTCGAAAGAGAGAAGAATATGAATCGCCAGGCTCCTTGGCTTTGTGCGACTTGATGTTATCCACTTGGGGTCTAAACCCATGATTTTATTTTGGGCGCGTAATGACGTGTACAAATTTGTAGATGTATACGATGTCTTTACGTACCCATTATTCCTATACATATAGACAAGAGGATACTTTTATGCTTTAATGATCTCGGGTTTCATTTCTTGGATCCAACCGTCGAGAAAACTTATGATCTTTTAAAATCGTCATTGCGTCTTTGCCTCGGCAATGGCTTATACTGCCTTTTCTTACTCGGCACTAGTGATGAAGAAAAGTTTGGAATTACGATAGTCACTTTCGCAATCTAACAAAACCTTCATACAAGCATGAAACATTAAAATATACTAAATCTCACAATATTATATAAAGGCAAACTTTCGTACACACGATATTAAGAAGCTGGGTCAAGAATATGTAACAAGCGGGTATAATTTTTCATCATTGAAATGAGAGTCGTTGATCGTACGTATTGGACGGGATGAGAAACTTTCAATAATTCCATACAAACAATTCGGCGAGGCCTAGTTCAATAATGTAAACAATTTAAAAATGATATAACAAACGGATGCAGGAATCACGGATACGCGCGGGCGAGATTAGAGCTAAAAAGTTGTCTCATAAACTTATTCTACGTATGATGAAGTAGAAACTATAATTAAAAGAGATCCAAGAATCAGAGGTAAAGACGGGAAAGATAAGAACTAAAAGTTGTCCAGACAAGTCACCTCGTTGTATGAAGCGTTCGGGTTGTAAGGTTTTGATTATCCAGCAGGGGTATCACATCTAAAACGAAACAATAGTGAGAGATATTCATGTATAGTAGCAAAGAATCACAGCCACAATTTTAAAATGCTTCATATATCTCGTGTTTTACGAAATCGCCCATCGTATCATACGTACGGAAAAGAAGACAACATAAAATTAATATTTTGTATTAAATCATCCAAAATTAATGAATACGGAATTTGGAAATTTACGTATATGTACGGAGTCGTACGAACTATCTTGCAAGTTTGCATCAATGTTATGATTAGCTAGTTTAACACGGAAGTATTAAAAGATTTGCGGCGGTGGTTTTGGAAGATGGTTCTGATAGGTGTTGCTTCGTAGTTTAAAGACGGCGACCGCATAAGAGAATTCCATGTTTTTGCTTATATATGGATCAGTTTTGTTGACATGTATTCAATTATTCTCGATTTAGAGAAGAAAATGAATGTGGAATATCCGACTGTCAGAACAAGATGTTATCCACTTGGGTCACAACCCATGATTTTATTTTGGGTAAATATTGACGTGTACAAATTTGTAGATGTATACGATGTCTTTTGTACCCGTTATTTCTATACCGCATAGACAAGAGGATACTTTTATGCTACAATGATCTCGGGTTTCATTTCTTGGATCTGACCGTAGAGAAAACTTATGATCTTTTAAAATGGTCATTAAATCTTTGCCTCGACGATAGCTTATTCTGCCTTTTCTTCACTGAGCACTAGTGATGAAAAAAAGTTTGGAATTACGATAGTCACTTTCGCAAGGTAACAAAACCTTCGTACAAGCAAGCCGACATTAAAATATACTAAATCTCACGATATTATATAAAGAGCAAACTTTCGTACACACGATATTAAGAGGCAAGTCTTGAATATGTAACAGCTGAACATAATTTTCATCGTTGAAATGAGAGTCGTTGATCGTACGTATTGGGCGGGATAGAAACTTTCAATAATTCCATAAAGACAATTCGGCGGCGAGCTGGTTCGATAATGTAAACAAGTTAAAAATGATACATAAAACGGATCTAAGAATAAAAGATACGCACGAACGAGATAAGGAAATTTAAAGGTGTCTGCCATGCAATGCATTCTGCATGTGATGAAGTAGAAACTATAATTAAAGAGATACGAGAATCCCCGATAAAGACGGGAAAGATAGGAACCAAAAGTTGTCCGGACAAGTCACCTGCAGCCTATGAAGCATTCGAGAACTAAGGTTTTGATTTTCCAACCAAGGTATTCCATCTAAGCGCAGCGATAGTGAGATATTCATGTAATGTAGCAAAGAATCACAGCCACGATTAGAAAATGCTTATTATATCTCGTGTTTTACAAGGAAATCGCCCACCATATCATACTACGAAAGAAGACACTATAAAATTAATATTTTGTATTAAATCATCCAAAATTGACGAATGCAAGATTTGGAAATTTACGTATATGTACAGTCGTCGAACTATCAGCGAGTAAATCGATGTTATGATTAGCTAGTTCTTTGCGAGTATTAAAAAGTTTGCGGTGGTTTTGGAAGATGGTACAATAGGTGTTGCTTCATCTAGTTTAAAGACGGCGACCCATAGGAGAATTCCATATTTTTGCTTCTATTATGGATCAGTTTTTGTTGACATGTATTAAATTATTCTCGAAAGAGAGAAGAATATGAATGTGGAATATCCGGAAACTGTCCCGACTTGATGTTATCCACTTGAGGTCTAAACCCATGATTTTATTTTGGGCGCATATTGACGTGTACAAATTTGTAGATGTATCGATGTCTTCTGTACCCATTATTTCTATACATATAGACAAGAGGATACTTTTATGCTTTAATGATCTCGGGTTTCATTTCTTGGATCCATGAATCAAGAAAACTTATGATCTTTTAAAATCGTCATTGCATCTTTGCCTCGACAATAGCTTCCTCTTTGCCTTTTCTCACTCATTACTAGTGATGAAAAAAAGTTTGGAATTACGGTAGTCACTTTCGCAATCTAACAAAACCTTAAATACATCCATGAAACATTAAAATATACTAAATCTCACAATATTATATAAAGACGAACTTTCGTACACACGATATTAAGAACTAGGTCTTGAATATGTAACAAGTAAACATAATTTTTCATCATTGAAATGAGAGTCGTTGATCGTACGTATTGGACGGGATGAGAAACTTTCAATAATTCCATACGAAACAATTTAGCGAGCGGGCTAGTTCAATAATGTAAACAATTTAAAAATGATATAACAAACGGATCTAGGAATCACGGATACGCACGGGCAAGATAAGAGCTAAAAGTTGTCTCATAAATTTATTCTGTATGATGAAGTAGAAACTATAATTAAAAAAGATTCGAGAATCACTTAGATAAAGACGGGAAAGATATGAACTAAAAGTTGTCCAGACAAGTGACTTCTGTATGAAGCATTAGAGAACTAAGGTTTTGATTGTCCAATCGAGGTATCACATCTAAACTGCAAAAATAGTGAGATATTCATGTAATGTAGCAATGAATCACGGCCACACATTTGAAAATGCTTCATATATCTCGTGTTTTTCAAGGAACTCGCTCACCAAATCATACTACGTAAACAAGGTACTATAAAATTAATATTTTGTATTAAATCATCCAAAATTGACGAATGCAAGATCTCGGAAATTTACGTATCTGTGCAATCGTACGTAGTATGCACAGCTGCATCAATGTTATGATTAGCTAGTTGTTTGCATTATTAAAAAGTTCACGGTGGTTTTGGAAGATGGTACAATAGGTGTTGCTTCATCCGGTTTAAAGACGGCGACCCGTAGGAGAATTCCATGTTTTTGCTATTATGGATCGGTTTTGTTGACATGTATTAAATTATTCTCGAAAGAGAGAAGAATATGAATGTGGAATATCTTGAACTGTCCGACTTGATGTTATCCACTTGAGGTGTAAAGCCCCATGATTTTATTACGGCGCATATTGTGGTGTAGAAATTTGTAGATGTATCGATGTATTTATATACCCATTATTTCTATACATATAGACAAGGGGATACTTTTATGCTTTAATGATCTCGGGTTTCATTTCTTGAATCCAACCGTCGAGAAAATTTATGATCTTTTAAAATCGTCATTGCATTTTTGCCTCGACAATAGCTTCCTCTGCCTTTTCTCACTCGTATTCTAGTGATGAAAAAAGTTTGGAATTACGATAGTCACTTTCGCAATCTAACAAAACCTTCGTACAAACGCATGACACGTTAAAATATACTAAATCTCACAATATTATATAAAGGCAAACGTTTGTACACACGATATTAAGAACTAGGTCTTGAATATGTAACAACTGAACATAATTTTTCATCATTGAAATGAGAGTCGTTGATCGTACGTATTGGACGGGATGAAATACTTTCAATAATTCCATACAGTTAATTCAGCGAGCGAGGCCCAATTCAATAATGTAAACAATTTAAAAATGATATAACAAATGGTTCTAGGAATCACACGTACGCACGGGCAAGATAAGAAGTAAAAGTTGTCTCATAAATTTATTCTGCGTATGGTGAAGTAGAAACTTTTAGTAAGTAGAATCCAAGAATCAACGATAAAATAGGAAAAGATAAGAACTAAAAGTTGTCCGGACAAGTCACTTAAGCCTATGAAGCATTAGAGAACTAAGGTTTTGATTGTTCAATAGAGGTATCACATCTAAGCTGCGGCAATAGTGAGATATTCATGTAATGTAGCAAAGAATCACGGCCACAATTTGAAAATGCTTCATATATCTCGTGTTTTACAAGGAAATCGCCCACCATATCACTACTATAGAAAGACAGACACATAAAATTAATATTTTGTATTAAATCATCCAAAATTGACTAATGCAAGATTTGGAAATTTACGTATCTGTACAGTCGTATGTACTATCTGCAACTGCATCAATGTTATGATTAGCTAGTTGTTTCCAGAGTATTAAAAAGTTTGCAATGGTGGTTTTGGAAGATGGTACAATACGTGTTGGTTCATCCAGTTTAAAGACGGCGACCCATAGGAGAATTCCATGTTTTTGATTCTATTATGGATCAGTTTTTGTTGACATGTATTAAATTATTCTCGAAAGAAAGAAGAATAAGAATGTGGAATATCTCGACCTGTCCGACTTGATGTTATCCACTTGAGGTCTAAACCCTCGCAGATTTTATTTTGGATGCATATTGACGTGTACAAATTTGTAGATGTATCTGATGTCTTTCTGTACCCATTATTTCTATACAAATAGACAAGAGGATACTTTTATGCTTTAATGATCTCGGGTTTCATTTCTTCGATCCACCTTGGAGAAAACTTATGATCTTTTAAAATCGTCATTGCATCTTTGCCTCGACAATAAACACCCTCTGCCTTTTCTCACTCGACACTAGTGATGAAAAAAAGTTTGGAATTACGATAGTCACTTTAATGATCTAACAAAACCTCTTAAACACAATGAAACATTAAAATATACTAAATCTCACAATATTATATAAAAGCAAACTTTTGTACACACGATATTAAGAACTAGGTCTTGAATATGTAACAATCGAACATAATTTTTCATCATTGAAATGAGAGTCGTTGATCGTACGTATTGGACGGGATGACAAACTTTCGATAATTCCATACAATCAATTCGGCCGTGACTGATTCAATGGCCTTTTAAGGGATTTGAAAATGATATAACAAATGGTTCTAGGAATGAGATACGCACGGGCAAGATAAAATTTTTAAGTTGTCTCATAAATTTATTCTCACGTATGATGAAGTCGAAACTATAATTAAAAGATCCGAGAATCATAGATAAAGACGGGAAAGATATGCACTAAAAAGTTGTCCAGACAAGTCAATTGTATGAAGCATTAGAGAACTAAGGTTTTGATTATCTGACAGAGGTAACACATCTAAAGCTATAAAAAATAGTGAGATATTCATGTAATGTAGCAAAGAATCACGGCCACGATTTCGAAAATTCTTCGCTATATCTCGTGTTTTTCGATTGCGCACATAAGCTCACCAAATCATCTTACATAAAGAAGATACTATAAATTTAATATTTTGTATCAAATCACATCGCAAATTAAGCGAATGCGAGATTTGGAAATTGACGTATCTGTCTGATCATCTGTACTATAAAGCATATCAATGTTATGATTATTTAATTTTTTGCAGTATTAAAAGGATTGCCGACGTGGTTTTGGAAGATGGTACGATAGGCATTGCTTCATCCGGTTTAAAGTCGGCGACCCATAGGGAGAATTACATGTTTTTGCTTCTATCATGGATCAGTTTTTGTTGACATGTATTAAATTATTCTAGAAAGAGAGAAGAACATGAATATGGCATATGCGAACTGTGCGACTTGATGTTATCCACTTTAGGTCTAAACCTTGATTTTATTTTGGGTGCATATTGACGTGTAGAAATTTGTAGATGTATACGATGTCTTTACATGCACCCATTGTCCCTATACATATAGACAAGAGGATACTTTTATGCTTTAATGATCTGGGAGTTTCCATTTCTTGGATCAAACCTTAAAGAAAACTTATGATCTTTTAAAATCTTCCATTTGCATCTTTGCCTCGACAATGAACTTCCTGCCTTTTCTTACTTGACACTAGTGATGAAAAAAGTTTGGAATTACGATAGTCACTTCAGATCTGACAAAACCATTGATTTCCATGAAAAATTAAAATATCTTAAATCTCACAATATTATATAAAGCTTGAAAACTTTTTACATACACCGATATTAAGAAGCCCAAGTCTTGAATATGTAAGGCGAACATAATTTTTCATCATTGAAATGAGAGTCGTTGAGCGTACATATTTAGACCTTGGGGACCAACCAAACTTTCAATAATTCAAGACAATGCGATTAATAAATTTTAGTCAAATAATGTAAACAATTTAAAAATGATATAACAAACGGTTAGGAATCGCAGATACGCAAGGCGAGATAAGAGGTAAAAGTTGTCTCGTAAATTTATTCTGTATGATGAAGTCGAAACTATAATTAAAAAGATCCAAGAATCAAAGATAAAGACGGGGAAGATAGGTACACAAAGTTGTGAGACAATTAACCGTATGAAACATTGAGAAATAGGGTTTTGATTATCCAAAAGATACATCACATTTAAAAAGTACAACTGATAGTGAGATATTTCATGTGTAATCTTGCCAAAGTCTATTGTGTTCAGAGATGTATTATATCTCATGAACTTGGGGACTAGTAAAACAAATCATCCTGTATAAAGAAGATTTTATCAGAATAGTATTTATGAATAAAATCATCAAAAATTAATGATTCCTGATTTGAGATGGCCGTATGTCTGTATGATAAATGTATCTACTCTGTATATACATAGATAGTATGATTAATTTAAATATGTTTCTGAGGTATTAAGAATTTCGATGATGATTTTGAAGGAAGATGATACAATAGTGTGTTTTAAATGAGTTTAAAATTAGGCGAGCTTGTGGGAGAATTTCATGAAGTGCTACTATCATGGAAAAATGGTTTTTGCAGCATGTATTAGAAGTATTCTCGAAGAAGAGAAGAATATGAATGTGGAATATCCGGACATCCAACATGATGTTATCCAGGTTTAGGTCCCAAACCCCGCTGATTTTATTTTGGGTACATCTTGACGTGTACAAATTTGTAGATGTATTTGACGTCTTTTTGTACCCACTGATTTCTATACATATAGACGAGAGGATCCTTTTATGATTTTATGATCTGGGGTTTCATTTCTTGGATCCAAGCGAATCAGGAAAACCTATGATCTTTTACAATCGTCTTTGCGTCTGTGCCTCGACAATAGCTTCCTCTGCCTTTTCTCACTCAACACTGATGAAAAAAGTTTGGAATTACGATAGTCACTTTCGCAATCTAACAAAACCTCCCTACAAGCATGAAACATTAAAATATACTAAATCTCACAATATTATATAAAGGCAAACTTTTGTACACCCGATATTAAGAACTAGGTCTTGAATATGTAACAACCGAACATAATTTTTCATCACCGAAATGAGAGTCGTTGAGCGTACGTATTGGACGGGATAACAAACTTTCAATAATTCCATACAAACAATTCAACAGCCTAGTTCAATAATGTAAACAATTTAAAAATGATATAACAAACGGATCTGGGAATCACGATGCACGGGCAAGATAAGAGCTAAAAGTTGTCTCATAAATTTATTCTCGTATGATGAAGTAGAAACTATAATTAAAAAAGATCCAAGAATCACCGATAAAAACGGAAAGATAAGAACTAAAAGTTGTCCAGACAAGTCACCTCGTATGAAGCATTAGAGAACTAAGGTTTTGATTGTCCAACCGAGGTATCACATCTAAACTCCAACAATAGTGAGATATTCATGTAATGTAGCAAAGAATCCCGCCACAATTTTGAAAATGCTTCATATATCTCGTGTTTTTCAAGGAACTCGCCCACCAAATCATACTACGAAAGAAGATACTATAAAATTAATATTTTGTATCAAATCATCTAAAATTGACGAATGCAAGATTTGAAAATTTACGTATCTGTACTGTCGTCTGTACTATCTTCAACTGCATCAATGGTATGATTAGCCGTTGTTTGCAGTAGTAAAAGTTTGCGGCGGTGGTTTTGGAAGATGGTACAATAGGTGTTGCTTCATCCAGTTTAAAGTCGGCGACCCATAGAGAATTCCATGTTTTTTCTTCTATCATGGATCAATTTTTGTTGACATGTATTAAAGTATTCTCGAAAGAGAGAAGAATATGAATGTGGAATATCCCGACTGTCCGACTGATGTTATCCACTTTAGGTCTAAACCCCGCATTTTATTTTGGGTGCATATTGACGTGTACAAATTTGTAGATGTATCCGATGTCTTTCGTACCCATTATTTCTATACATATAGACAAGAGGATACTTTTATGATTTTATGATCTCGGGTTTCATTTCTTGGATCCAACCGTCAAGAAAACTTATGATCTTTTACAATCGTCTCATTGCATCTTTGCCTCGACAATAGCTTCTCTCTCGCCTTTTCTCACTCAACACTAGTGATGAAAAAGTTTGGAATTACGATAGTCACTTTCAAATCTAACAAAACCTTCATACAAGCATGAAACATTAAAATATACTAAATCTCACAATATTATATAAAGGCAAACTTTTGTACACCCGATATTAAGAACTAGGTCTTGAATATGTAACAACCGAACATAA